>WBNM01035579.1:45242-68161 GCA_013399055.1 Ramphastos sulfuratus | reverse complement strand
GTTCCATGTCCTTCCTGTGAATGATTCTCCCTGCCAGGGGACTGGAGCACTTCTGCCACATTGACAGGCTGAGGGAGCTGAGATTGTTCAGCCTGGAGAAGAGGTGGCTTCGGGGAGACCTGATAGCGACCTTCCAGTACCTGTAGGTGCCTACAAGAAGGATGGAGAGAGACTGCTTACAAAGGTCTGCAGTGATAGGACAAGGAGCAATGGCTTCAAACTGGAGAAAAGCAGATTTAGATTGGATATTAGGTACATCCAATATGTTATATGTATCCATATAGTTAATATGAGGGTGGTTGAACCCTGAAACAGGTTACCCAGGGAGGTGGTTGAGGCCCCATCCCTGGAGATATTCAAGGTGAGGCTCGACAGGGCTCTGGGTAACCTGATCTAGCTGAGGACATCCCTGCTGACTGCAGGAGTGGGTTGGACTAGATGACCTTTGGAGGTCCTTTTCAATCCAGACCATTCTACAATTCTATATGGAAGTTAATCTATAATCACCTACAATAATCATGCTAGAATTTCCAAAGAAGCATTTGGCAATGGTCTGTACACAGAATCACAGAATGGCAGAGGTTGTAAGGGACCTCCAGAGGTCATCGTCCCTGCTAAATCAGGTTCCCCTACAGCAGGTTGCACAGGAACACATGCAGGTGGGTTTTGAAAGTCATCAGAGAAGGAGACTCCACAATCTCACTGGGCAGCCTGTTCCAGTGTTCTGTCACCATCACAGTAAATAAATGGGTTTTTGTTGCTTGAAAGGGGACCGAACAAATATGAGTGTGGAAAAGGTAAACAGCAAAATGCTGAAAGCTTACCAAAATGGAATGGGTCCTGCTCTTTGAACATCAGCACTTTCTACAATAAATACATACCTACACAGAAAGTACAAGGAGTCATAAATTGCCTGGAAGAGAACATTTAACAGGCAGCCTTTGACTACAGCTTTAGCTACAGCTCACACAGGTGATATACTCAAGTTAGATGAACAGTTACTGTTAGGCAGTTCTCCTGTAGGGATCACATCAGCTATTGGAGCCCAAGGATCCAGCATGGCCACTGGCCACCTCCAAGATCATAGTTACCTGTCATAGCTCATGATCACTCATGTTTTTCATGGAATCTTGTTAATTATTTTTTTTTATTTTCTGATGAGACAAGGATTTGCTTTTGGGAAGTTGACTACTTTTTGTCCTTAAAGCTCCGGAGTCTCCACAAGATAGGAGTGCAGAGGAGGGCCACAGAAATCATCAGAGGGATGGAAGAACTCTTTTACAAAAGAAGGCTGAGAGAGTTGGAGTGTTAAGCCTGGAAAGAAGTGAGTTTTGGGCAGAGATTACTGCAGCCTTTCAACACTTAAAGGGGGCCTGTAAGAAAGTAAGAGAGACACCTTTACCAGAGACTGTAGTGACAGGACCAGGGGCAATGGCTTTCACCTAGAATGGGGTAGGCTTAGAGTGAAAGAAATTTTTGATGATGATAGTTGTGAAACATTGAAAAAGTGTCTCTTACCCAGAAAAGTTGTAGATATCTCATCCCTCTAAGTGTTCAAGGACAGCTTGGACAAAGTTTCAAGTAACCTGATCTGGTGAAAGATGCATCTGACTATGGCAGGAGTGTTGGATTAAATGAGCTTTGAAGGCCCTTTCCAACCCATGATTCAGTAATTGAGGGATTGATTTAATTTCTGTCTTGAATATGTGGCAGGTGAAGGAGGAAGAGACAATGTAGAATCTGTATGTTATGTGACNTTAAATCCTCTCTAGGTCTTCTCTTCTCCAGACTAAACAGCCCCAGGTCCCTCAGTCTCTCCTCATAAAGCAGTGTCCAGTCCCCTAATTATCCTCATAGCCCTCCCTTGGACTCCTTCCAGCAGATTCCTGTCCCTCTTAAACTGGGGAGCTCTAAACTGAAGGCAGTACTCAAGATGGGGTCTGACCAGGGCAGAGTAGAGGCAGAGGAAAACCTCCCTCAATCTGCTGGACACCCCAGGATGGCTGAAGTATTACTTCATGACAAACTACTCTGCCTATCTGGAAGAAACAGGCATGCAGTAAATGCTATAAAGAAATTCAGATAGCAGCTAGAGGAATAAGCATCTGTGGTGGGTTGACCTTGGTTAGATGCCAAGTGCCCACCAAGACACTATCACTTCATCAGGATGGAGAAGGAGAAAATAAGATGAAAAAAAAAAAAAAAAGATACCTCATGGGTCAAGACAAAGTCAGTTTAATAAAGCAAAAGCAAAGATTGCACATGGAAGGAAAGGAAAGCAGAAGATTTATTCTCCACTTCCCATCAGCAGGCAATGTCCAGCTACTTCCTAGGAAGCAGGGCTTCAGTACCCATAGAGGGCAGAAGACAAATGTTAGTAGCAAATCCCCACTCCCCACTCTTTTTCCCTTGCCTTTTATTACTGGGCAGACATCATATGGAATGGAATATCCTTTTGGTCAGTTTGGGCCAACTGTCTCAGCTATGTCCCTTTAGACTACTGGGGAATGGGGAATGTTCTGGAGACAGCCTTCATGCTGTGGTAGCAGTTCTCAGCCAAATCACTGGTGTATTATCAACAGCCTTCCAGCTACCACTGCACAGCACTGTGAGGGCTGCTATGAGAAAAATGAACTCAATCTCAGCCAGACCCAATACAGCATCCAGACTTTTTATTTCTGATATTTTAAGTTTTGGACCATCTCAATTAAAATCGGTTAGAAGTCAATTTCACAGCTGTTGGTTTTTAAGATCTCACAAAAATGGTAATTCACTGCCAGGCAATAATTTACTTCAGTGCAGCCATTCCCAGGATAAAGCTGACACATTTTAAATGGCCCTCCCTCCCTCCCTCTCTCTCTCTCTCTTATATTCATCCTTCTGTAAACCAAGGCTAGGCAAAGGACAATGATCTCTCTTCTTGAAAAGTATGAGGAGGAAGAAGAGGATTACAGATTTGTGTAATTCACTCACAGCCATATTTCACTGACATTATTTTCTAAGTAGATGGTGAACAGGAGCTGTCCATGGCTTGTCTGTTGAGATCTGAACCCTCCTTGTACTTCACTTTGTCTGCACTCAATATTGCCAGTAATGGTATCCCATGGGAGGACAAGCCTGAATACATGTAATTCTAATACTAGAAGGTTTTTTGGTTTGTTTTTGGTTTTTTTTTTTTTTTTGAGGGTTTGTTTTTTTTTTTTGGGGGGGGTTTTTGGGGGGTTTTTTTTTTTTTTTTGAGGGTTTGTTTTTTTTTTTTGGGGGGGGTTTTTGGGGGGTTTTTTTTTTTTTTTTGAGGGTTTGTTTTTTTTTTTTGGAGGGTTTTTTTTTTTGGTGGGGGGGGTTTGGTTTGGTTTGGTTTTTTTTTTATTAGAAATCTCCTTTTTCTTGGTTAAAATATTTGGATTATATTTACATTTTGAGACATATCCTAAACACCCTCCTGAGGGATCAGAACAAGATCAGTCCTTTGGTGGAATTTGTTTTTCAAGTAAAGGTTGAAAAAATTGTGCTGGAAACCTTAGACATGTTTTCAAGTGGATAATTAAACCAGACTGTCCCCAAGGGGGGTGGCCTTTAGCATGAGCTGGATGCCAGTACAATCTATTTAATAGATTGTATGTTATTTCTTTCAGGTTTATTTGCCTTGCATTTGAGTGCAGAGAACTGAAAGCAAATTGGGTAACAGGCATTACCTAAAGTTAGATGGACTTGGATTGCTCATGTTGAGTGAGAATGATGGGGCAGAGGACCCCCAAATCCTGCCAGAAGCTGAACAGGGGTGTTGGGTTTCATAGCATGATCCAGAGCACCTCTGAAATGCAGCCAAAAGAGAGATGTCATAGGGGTTGGTTCACTTCTATGAGCAACGTAGGAAGTTTGACCAGGTCTGCTGGGATTTAGACATCTTTTTCAGAGCAATTCTAAATTCAGCATTGCAAAGTTTTAGCATTGAATCACTTAGCTCAGCCTGTATGTTACTGACTTTTGGTAAATCTTAAGCTTATCTTTCCTTTGGGAGCAAATTCAGTTTATTTGTATAGTAAGTAGCAAAACAATCTTAGTTACTAATATTATATGAATGCTCATCTTTAATAACCATAGCCTACAGAGGCCTGACAAAGGGCCAGGTGAAAATGAATCTGAATTTAGTTCAATTGTGATAAAACTGTCTCTCCAATATCATGTCTAAACATTATCCAAGTTTACCTTTCCTCTCTTCAATACCATGATTTCACCAGTAATGAAGTAACATAGCTCACTCAGAGCCAGTGGAATTAGGCATGTACAGAACCAGCTGNATGTCTATAAATATCTGAGGGTTGGGTGTCAAGTGGATGAGGCCAATCTCTTTTCAGTGATCTCCAGCAATAAGACAAGAAGCAATGGCTACAAATTTTAAGATAGAAGATTTCACCTCAACATGAGGAGAAACTTCATTCCAGTGAGGGTGACAGAGCACTGGAACAGGCTGTCCAGAGAGGTTGTGGAGTTTCCTTCTCTGGAGACTTTCAAAACTTGCTTGGGTGCATTCTTGTGCAGACTGCCCTAGGGGATCCTGCTTTGGTAGGGAGGTTGGACTGGATGATCTCTGGAGTTCTCTTCCAATATCTAATGTTCTGTGATTCTGAGTGTCAAAGTGTGGTTTGTTGCAAATTGTCAATTAGCTTATGCCAGTGTATCACTTGCTTTGTATTTTTAGGATGTGAGACATGAGCACTACTTCAGAAAGGTTCCTCATTTAGTCCTGATGTGGATGCCTTAACTGTAGAGCACTGCTAAATGAAACAAACAAACAAAAAAATATAATAAAAAAAAAAACAAACCCAAAATACCCCCAGCCATTTCAAAGAGTCAAACATCTGCCCAATTCCAAACAGCAGCATCAGAGCACTTAAACAAAAACACAGCAGGGAATTTAATCATGAGAAAAACCTAGGCCAAAGAAGATTTTGTATGGGTGCAGCTAGTTTTAGTTCTTTCACAGCAAAAATAAAGGGGTCAGAGAGATCAAGAGGTCACCCCATTCATGGGTTTAAAAAAAAAAAAAAAAAAAGAACAAAAAGGACTTTTCTATAGTCTGCTATGCAGTGTTAGGAAATGTCCAGATCAGGGTTTCCCCACCCTGTATTCTACCCACCTTGAAGAATAAAGAAAACAAAATCCTTGGGCTTCAACCTCCCAGACGGCTTTTATCATAATCCATATTATTCACAAAATAGACTGGAGGTGACTTATGTGGTGACCTCTCACCACAATTCAAAATGAGTCTTAATGAACTAGGGTAATTCATTCCTCCGGCAGAGCTTATGAGATAAGGCAAGACCGCGCTGGTGGGCTCAGCAGCCTGAAATGTTAATCTTTTGTAGTCTCTGCTCCAGAGGACCCCCAGGTCAAATCCTAGTGCTGCCGAGAAGTAGCAGCGCTTTTGTTTGGAGTTGGAGAAGCATGGTTCTTGATTTCAGTGTTGCCATTCACTTTGCAGAATGTAATGTGTGTGTGTGTAGATAAAAACAGTCTGTAAAGTTATTTATAACCCTACCACAGAACTATCTGTTGAAAGACAGAGAATACAGGCTTTAAAACAAAACAAAACAAAAGGGGGAAAAAAAAAAAGGGAGTTTAAGGAGGCTGGGGGAAAAAAAAAAAGGGGGATGTGCTCCTAACCTGCATTTGTGGTCATTGTCCTCTTATCTGGGTCATTAAAAATCCACCATGCTGTTACTTCAGTAGTTCACTGGAAAGAAATTCCAACCAACCTGGCTTTGATTATTCATTACAAAACAGGAATGTACTGCTTTTCATCTTCTAGTAGCAACAGAAAAATATGATCAAATGTGATAGCATGTAAACACCTCTTATTTTCTCCCTTCCCTGCTCCTAGACAAGCTAGCTCCCTCCTGGCTCCAATTATTTGTACTCCTTGTTTTGAATCAGTATAGAAAAGTGTTAAGAAAGGAAGAGATGTGCTTGAAGCTGCAGTGGAAAAATATGGTGAGAGGAACTGAAGTTTCCAAATCTCAAGTTCCTGTCCTAATCTTCCTGCTTGTGCCTTTCTTTCTCTTGGCTCTGGCAGCACTTGCCAGGCAGCAAAAACAATGAAAAGTTCCTTGGACCCCTGATCAAATAGCAAGAGTGAAAAAGGGCAAGTCAGAAACTGTGGGACTGATTATAAGTAAGCTAATGATGATCTTAGAGGTCTTTTCCAACCTTAATGGTTTTATGATTCTAATAAAGAAGAGCTAGCAAGGAAAACTTGAGGAGGCTTACTGAGAAAAGGAGAGTGGGCACAGAACTGAAAAAAGGTTTTAAAGCTGACTAAATGGTTTGCTGTTCTGTATCTCTTTTTAGGATAACAAGACGGATATACACAGGAAACTGCTTCTCTAATAGAGTAAGAGCAGACTGGAAAATCGTATTTGGGTGAGGAAAACATACCTGCAAACTGCTCATAGCCATCCTGACTTCAGCAAGTTCTTCTCGAATGTGACATGATGGTGGTCAGCAGAGCCCTACCTCCTTGACACATACAGGGCTGGAGTCAGAAGACCAGAGAAAAATCTTAGTTTCTCTCAAGTCACAGATTTCTCGGCTTCATTGGGGCTACAGATTGTCCCCAGTGAGATGGGTCTTTGTGGCAGGAGATACTTCAAACTACTGACACACATTCTGAATTTACCAGAAAATGATGCTGCTATCGACAATTACATTGGGACTTCTGCTTTAGCAGTCAGAAAAACTACTGAGATCCTCTCAGCATGCAGTGTTTTAAAGCCTTTCTTATTTTTCTGGTTCTTCCTCTTCCTGTGTTAAACTTGAGACCATTTTCATGATAAGCCTCACTAAACACCATTAACTGCCATGGAAACCATCCAGGTTTCAGCTGAATGTGATCAACTCACCTGCACATTATTATCATTGTTATTATTACTATTAATTTTTAGAAGTAGACTCTGACTAATGCACCTATGTGTGTGGATGTTATACAGAATGGAAAGACCAATTTTCCCCTTGACTTCCGTTATAATGTGACCTTTTCCCCCTCAATTTAATTTCTGCAAAAAAAGGAAGGGAGAGCACAGTTCTGATTTCCAGTCAGGAGTGGATTCTGAAATGTGGTTTGGGCAGGGTTAAGTGCCACATCACATCAGAGAGTCTGCAGGGCCCTTCCTCTTGATAGAAAACTCAGTGGATAACCATGATCTCTCACACAGACGCTTTGATTGGGTAACTAGGGCAGCAGGTATCAGGACCATGACAGCAGCTAAAGGGCACTGGCCTCCAGAAAGTCTTTCCAAATTTAATGTCAATCATCTAAAGTCAGTACATCCTGCAAGCACTGTTTCCTTACACACATCTCTGAGAACCATGTGTGACAGTATCAAATAGGACTAAGACTCTTTTTTATCATCTTAGTCGTCGTCTTCTTTTATTATTATTTGTGTTTGTACTCAGCTGCACAGCTCAAAAACTGATCCTTCAGTCATTTAAGCCTGATCATACAGTCATTTCATGGATGAAAACCCAGAACTGGAAACTCTGTTTGAGTGCTCATATGAAGAAAATTCCTCCCTTTACTTCTGGGTAATTAAAGCTCCTCATGGTTAGATTTTGTGCAGCAACGAAGAGACATGTTTTCAACAAACTGATTGTTATTTTCTTAGCAGCCAAGCATTTGAAGAATACTTCCACTCTGAAAACAACCCGTGTCAATGTAAGTTAGTCATCTGCCTTTGAAGAATACTGCTGTTCCAAATACTGCATTCCTATGAAATTGTAGGGAAAGATTTTTCTTCTTTTTTCATTTTTATTACCTTCTTTAAATTGGATCTGTAATGACTTTTATCAAAAAAAAAGAAAGAAAAAAAAAGAAATTCGTTCTGTGGAGCAATATACTTGCAAAGCTCAAATAAAATACACAGCTATGTTATCTCAGAGTGATGCACTATAATTATATCCATTCCTTTATTTCCTACAAGTTTGTATATTACAATCCACTAAACCAAAAGGCCAGATCACTCAGCTACCTAGATCCCTTGCAGTCGACTTAGCCAAGGGTGAAATTAATTGAAATTCAATGGTGAAATGCTGATTTACAAGTGGAGGATCTTTTTCACAGTACCATAAAAGTCTCTCTTGCTTTTGAATGGATGAGTGGTTAGACTTAGACTAGAGAACTTATATAAACACAAAAAGATAAACAGTTCCCATAGCCTTTTCTCAGATAATAATAAAAAAATAATGGGATGCAGGGTGAGCTTTCTAAAAAGAACAATCTGCAGAAGGAAAAAAATAAAGAAGCATCTTAAGCCGCTGTCACCCTGCTCTGAAGTGCCCGCACAATAGGTTCACTTCAGAGTGAAACCAGTTCTCCTTTTGGTTCACTTGCTGACATTGTCTGATGGGCAGCTTTGCTCTTTGCAAATAACAGGTTCAGAAATCCTGAGTGAAAGGTTTGGAGCTGGATGGAGAAGATGATCATTCAGCCGTTCCACAATCACAACATTCAGGCTCCTGTGTAGCTTGTGAGCAAACAGCTACAATGAAAGCCAGGATCTGAGGAGGGCTACTGGCTCCCAGAACAAGTGTCTGAACTTGAGCTCCCAGCACTTATTCAGAAATTTGCCTAGAGGGTCTTTCTGCCATTTGTCATTTCTGCTTCTTCCTGTCTATGAAAGGGAGTCTTTTGGATGAGTGATTGCTACCTGCCACCAATCCCCTTTAAGGTGAACCTCTGTGCCCTTTAAACAACATTGATTAAAGACCAGAAAGTAAAATAGAAGAAAGAAGAAGGAAAACACCTCTAGCAGGAAATGTTGGATGTCCAGGAGAACAAACCTAGGTCTCTTTCATTGATCAGTTATTGAAAACTCTGCTCTTAAACACCCCTGAAGCATCACATTTGATGGTTGAACTTAATGATCTTAAAGGTCCTTTCCCACTTAAAAAATTCTATGATTTAACCTTTGCCTGACTAACACAGAGAAAGGTCCTGGAGTAGTTACTGCCTTGGCAGGGATGCATGCATCACGTGAGAAGCAGGTATCTGCAAATATCAGGTCTTTGTGTTATCAGAGACCTCACACCATGTATTATTTTAGTTTCTAACCTAAAAAGTAAGATGTCTGTGACTCTGTGACTATCTGGCTACTCTCCCTTGCCCTTGATGGAAAACACTGCCACTGATTGGCATACATCATGGAAAGGGGAGGCGGGGGAGGGAGGTGGCGCTCAGACCACAGGGATCTAGAAGTAAGGAAGTGAGGTCAGGTCAAAAGGTTATTGCCAAAGACACAGTTGAAAAAAAATACCCACTTTGAACATTAAATCTGTTTTGCTATTCATGTGCAAGGGAAAAATATTCTCTTGCTTTAAAAAACAAAACAAAACAAAACAAAAGTCATTAGGTTTTCCTTGACTGAAAGCTAATGAAGAGATAAGCAAAGTAAGCAAGACTTGGCTTTGATGTGTCCAATTGATTGACCTCCCGAGCAGAACCACGTTTTGCCCATTATCAATGTTGCACGAATCAGCTAAGAATGATCTAGGAGCTATACGTTTCCTGAAAAGCCAATACTGTGTAAACTTATGCTTTCATTATAGACCTTCTATAAGAAAGAATTAGACCTTTTTGCTTGATATTCTGCTCCCAGATAGACTTGTTAGCATTAGTGTTTTTAATTTACAGTCCCAGACAAAGTATGAGCTGTTGTATCGCTGAGCTCCTTGGAGACAAGATGACCTGCACAAAATGTTCCCTTCCTCCCTCAGGTCTCCCCCATTGGATTGAGAAGTCAGTTCAGTGTGTTCCCTCACTCACTAAATTGCCACTTAGCGAAGACACTGTTAAACATGGTCACCTCTGGTGATCTGCCTTCTGCACAGTGATGAAGTCACCAGGGGGCCACTAGATAAGCTAGCTAAAGAGGGTCAAGAAAGCTGTCCTCTACTTGGTAGGAGCTTCTTAATAGCTTTCTAAAAACAGTGTGCCATCAAGTACCCAGACAATTTAATTTCACTTCTCAGCTGGAAAATAAGTACAGTAGTTGTTTCCATTCAGAAAAGAGAGGGGAAAGAAGGACTTGTCCACCCATTGATTAATTTGTTCACTCATCTCCAGTGTTTGTTATACTGCAAGCTGCAATATTTCAGAAGACAAAACAAGCCCATACACGATGACACTTTCTGCTACCATTGGTGCTTTCCTCGACACTGTTGTAAGCTCTTAGGGTGCTTGCCTATCTTGTGATGCTATAGGAAATGTCTAGATAATGTTCAGAGATGATAGTCATTGCACAACTCTTTCTGCTACTCTACTTAGTAGTAGCACAGTTAGTAGCATTAATGTATGGAGCTGGGAACCTGCGTCTCCTTAAGCTTCTGAAAGAAACCTGTGCTGAATTAGTTTTCAAACTTGGCATATGTGTAACCATGCAAGAAGCTCATTGTCTTTCAGAGTTTCTTACAGACTTGAGCAGACACTGCTGCACTCACTGTTAAAGCACATTCTGTAGTGAATGGTTGAACAAAAACCTGGCAATGGTTCAGGTTTTCCCTGCTTCTTAAAAAATTATTTAGGCCAGACATTCTTTCACTTTGTCATTAACTGGAAGGAAATTATGTTTCATTATACAAACAGCAGTCTTGGGAGTTTTGTATAAGTTGAGGGGTTTCTTGAGTAGTTTTTAAAATGTTGCCAAATGACTTAGATGAAGTCAAAGATTTGCTTTCTGCTTTGCTCAGTGTTAATCACAGTGGGTCTGCAGTCCCACAGTACAACCATAGTAAAGATCCCAGCCACAGGGCTCCCCACAGCAAAGTCACTGATCGCTGAGAGATTAATGCGGACTGGCACCAGAGCAGCAGACAGTCTGAAGTGGCAAGAGCAAACCTGTCATTTATCTGTTGAATTTGGGATGAGTTGTACACAGTGACTCACGGTAGTGTCTGAAACATCTTTTGCTTCAGTGGTGGCACTTCAGCCAATGCTTTGGTACACCTACAGCTCTTCATCTCTGCTCTATACGCTGAAGACATACCTGTAAGTCTACAATCCCGTGAAAAGGACTCCAGCAGTGCTGGGATGCATGGCATTTAACCACAAGAAATAATGGCTTTGTGGTAGCTTAAGGCTTATTGGAATATTCCAATAGGAGAAATTGGTACAGAATCTGAATGAGCAGGGCATTGGTTGTAAAAGAATAATAACGATAAAGCCTATATTGTCTACAGCTACCTGGAAGGACACTGTGGAGAAGTTGGTGCTGGTCTCTTCTGACAAGTAATTAGTGGAGAGCAAGAGGGAATGGCCTCAAGCTGAGACTGGGTAGGTTTAGACTGAACATTAGGAAACATTTTTTCACAGCAAGAGTGGTCAGGTATTGGAATGGGCTGCCCAGGGAGATGGTGGAGTCACCAACCCTGGGTGTGCTAAAAGTCATTTGGATGTGGTGCTTGAGGATATGATTTAAGGGTGAACTTTGTAGAGGAGGGATAACGGTTGGACTTGGTGATCTTGAGGGTCTTTTCCAACTGGAATGTTTTTGTGATTCTGTGATTCATTGGTTTGCTAAGAGGTATAAAAACCCAAAGTATAAACAAATTTCCTCTTCTGACTCTTGGACACTGGATCTGTTTGCTGTTCCTTCACTTCTCTCTCTTCCACTAACCTTAACTGAGCAGGTAACACGTGAGATTTGCTGGTTGTTTTCTATCTGGGGAGGGAAAGGGTGGTGTTGGCCCCTTTGGGGGCTTTTTCTTTGTCTGGGGAGGAAGACTGGATTTCTGCATTATTTCTAAATTGTATATAATTTTGTATTATATTGTATATTATTGTATATAATTATATTGTATCTAATATTGTAAATATATGTAAATACATTTTGTATATATGATGGTAAATTTAGCTTTGTTGTAAAATGTAGCCTTATCTTACTTCCAAGCCACCTGAGCTGGTCTGGTAAATTTGAATTGGTGGGGAAGTGTGTGGGGGGTGTATGTGGGGCAATATATACTGGGGTGTATACTAGGGGCAATGGGATTAAACTGGCAGAGGGAAGATTCAGACTAGATGTTAGGAGGAAGTTGTTTGCAGTGAGGGTGGTGAGACACTGGCACAGGTTGCCCAGGAAGGTTGTGGCTGCTCCCTCCCTGGAGGTGTTCAAGTCCAGGTTGGAGGAGGGCGTGAGTGACCTGTGCTAGTGGGAGGTGTCCCTGCCTATGGCAGGGGGTTGGAACTAGATGATCCTTGAGGTCCCTTCCAACCTTACCATTCTATGATTCTATGTGTGTAAGTTCCTTGCCTTGATGGAAGCCTGTTTTGACTAGTCAATGATTGTCTGTGTAGGAACCAAAAAACTAAAATAACATTATTAGGCTGATCAGAATTGTCCCTTCCAATTTTCTAATCTACAATACACGTCTTTTTAAAATCATTGCATGGTGAAAGACAGTTTGGAAACCCCTTAAAGTGCTCCCACCAATGTCATACATTGAGTCTTTTATATTCTGTACAACTTTGCAGGCAGAAATCTCATCAAGGTACCAAATTAAACTGTCATGCTGCTCTGTGACTCCTGAACTATTGGCACGCCCCAGCTGTAGTACATGTTATTAATAACACCAAGTTGTCGGGAAAATAGTTTCCAGGTCATATTGTAAGGGCATCTAATTGGTAGCAACGAATGACAGATTCCCTTTAAAGTTCAGGAAACAGCTGGATGTGCCACACGATCCAAAACACAGAGAGAGCCAAGATGAAGACCTACTTTTGGGATAGGTACACCTGGCTAAGACCCTTCTCAAAAGCCAAAGCAAAGTATTTGCGTAGAATCGTAAGCATCCAAATGCTTCATTTTCCAGGCAGGAATTAGTTACAGGCAGCATAGCAGGAGAATGAATAACTAATGTGGGTCACAGTTGATTATATTGTTAATCTATAGTAACTAGCTAACCAAACATAAAGTAAAGCTTGAATTTCCAGAGGTGTTGAGATATGATCAATAAGTTCACATGATCAAATTAAGACCACCAAGCTTCTACTTTAGATTCCCTCTTTAGTGCTTGGAGAAACAGAGACATTGCTAGGGTATGATTAGTGGCAACATCTACCATAGTTGTAGCAAACTGCTCCTGTAAGAGTGCCTTTTCCTTAGCATCGAGAATAATTAGATTCCAGCTTAGATGGGGATGTCTAAGCTTAAGCAAGGTGATTCCCAGCCTATAAGAATGAAGGCCACATAAGATGTGGCCAACTCAGAAAGGTGGGTGGAAGGCCTCAAACTGGATGTGGCGCCATTCACCACCACTAGCGAATGGTGCCACATCCAGTTGGTGGTCAGCCACTAGTGGTGTGCTCCAGGGATCAGTGCTGAGCCCAGTCCTGTTTAATATCTTTATTGACGATCTGGATGAGGGTTTTGAGTCCACCATCAGTAAGTCTGCAGATGACACCAAGTTGGGAGCAAGTGTCAATCTGTTAAGAGGGTAGGAGGGCTCTGCAGAGGGATCTGGGCAGGCTGGACAGATGGGCNAGGGCAGGTTTAGGCTGGATATTAGAAAGAAGTTTTTCACAGAAAGAGTGATTGGCATTGGAATGGGCTGCCCAGGAGGTGGTGGAGTCACCATCCCTAGAGGTGTATAAGAGGAGGCTGGACGAGGCACTTAGTGCCATGGTTTAGTTAATTAGAAGGGTTAGGTGATAGGTTGGACTCAATGATCTTGAAGGTCTTTTCCAACCTGGTTAATTCTGTGATTCTGTGATGTGTGCACCCAGGTGAATAAGTTTGATAGTCAAACTGTCCCAGTTTATGACCTCTCTCTCTTCGTGGTCACAGATTCATGTGCAGGGATAACCAAAACTCACAAAAACCATTGCTGGAATTGCTTCTTTTTATTGCTCATCTTATTAGACAATCTTCTACCAATTTTGCATTCTAAGGAGTAACCTTTAACCACTTGAGACCTGCCTTTCAGGCAGTCTCCAGGGACAGGGCAGAGATGGAACTGAAATATCTCTTGCATTAAGAACCAAGCAGGGTGCCTATATCCCATAAGTGCAACATCACTTCTAGTTTGAGGACAAAAAGGAATTTAAGCAGTACAAGAATGTAGATGTTCCTGCATGAAGCACGGTGAACTTCACCCTTAATGCCTCAGCTCCTCATCTGCAAAATGATTCAGAGATGCCTGGGCCCTAAGGCCAGAGGGACTTCTCAGCAGCCCTTCTCAATGCACAGACAAAACAGCTATTCCCAGGAGGTGGGAGAAACATTTCAGAAAGATAGGTAATCTTCTTTTAAAGAACCAGAATGGTGATGAGTCTGCCACCTCTCCTGGTAAGGTGTTGCAATGCTTAATTACCCTCACTGCTAGAAAACTGCGCGTTCCTTCAAGGGTGAATTTGTTTAACTTTCTCCTAGCCAAAGAATCTTCTTGTATCTTAGTTTGCAAGAACAAAAAGACCTCCCTGTCTAACAGCTTATCTAGGCACTGGTGCTTGCGTACTGAAGCCACAACCCTGACAATCTGCCCTTTGATAAACAGCAGATGAGGAACTCCTTAACCTCCACGTCACATAGGATGTCTCCCTGGATCTTATTATTGAGCTGCTTCTCAGTTCTCAGAAGCTCTCCTCCACTGCTCTCCCACAGGAGGAGTACAGGGCACCCTAGGCTTGGGAATACACACAGGAGATCATGTAAGACCCTCAAAATATAGAATGGGAAGTAAGCTTGGTTGTTTGGTCTCATTTGGAGTCTTAGCCCTCCTCTGACTTCCCCCAAGCTTCACCAAGCTCTGCACTTCAGAAGAATCACACAATTCTTCCTATGCTCTCCATACCTATCTCCTGAGCAAACTGATCTTGTTGGAGATGCCCCTACTCACTTCATGGGCATCAGACAAGAAGACCTTGGAGGGTTCCTTTCAACCCAATGTATTCCATGATTCTATGATCTCTGATTTTTTTCACTGCCTCTTTCTCAGATTTTAACTGTATTTATTTCCCCCTTGCCAAAATCCAAAGGTTAACTATTGTATTATGTGGTTTAAAACCTATTGGCCAGGCTTAAATTCACTGGGACATGCTTTCTTGTTTTGTTAATATGGTTCCTGACAGGTTAAATGGAAAAATCTGCTTCATTCTCTCAGCACAAAACTTTTCNAGCACGGTGAACTTCACCCTTAATGCCTCAGCTCCTCATCTGCAAAATGATTCAGAGATGCCTGGGCCCTAAGGCCAGAGGGACTTCTCAGCAGCCCTTCTCAATGCACAGACAAAACAGCTATTCCCAGGAGGTGGGAGAAACATTTCAGAAAGATAGGTAATCTTCTTTTAAAGAACCAGAATGGTGATGAGTCTGCCACCTCTCCTGGTAAGGTGTTGCAATGCTTAATTACCCTCACTGCTAGAAAACTGCGCGTTCCTTCAAGGGTGAATTTGTTTAACTTTCTCCTAGCCAAAGAATCTTCTTGTATCTTAGTTTGCAAGAACAAAAAGACCTCCCTGTCTAACAGCTTATCTAGGCACTGGTGCTTGCGTACTGAAGCCACAACCCTGACAATCTGCCCTTTGATAAACAGCAGATGAGGAACTCCTTAACCTCCACGTCACATAGGATGTCTCCCTGGATCTTATTATTGAGCTGCTTCTCAGTTCTCAGAAGCTCTCCTCCACTGCTCTCCCACAGGAGGAGTACAGGGCACCCTAGGCTTGGGAATACACACAGGAGATCATGTAAGACCCTCAAAATATAGAATGGGAAGTAAGCTTGGTTGTTTGGTCTCATTTGGAGTCTTAGCCCTCCTCTGACTTCCCCCAAGCTTCACCAAGCTCTGCACTTCAGAAGAATCACACAATTCTTCCTATGCTCTCCATACCTATCTCCTGAGCAAACTGATCTTGTTGGAGATGCCCCTACTCACTTCATGGGCATCAGACAAGAAGACCTTGGAGGGTTCCTTTCAACCCAATGTATTCCATGATTCTATGATCTCTGATTTTTTTCACTGCCTCTTTCTCAGATTTTAACTGTATTTATTTCCCCCTTGCCAAAATCCAAAGGTTAACTATTGTATTATGTGGTTTAAAACCTATTGGCCAGGCTTAAATTCACTGGGACATGCTTTCTTGTTTTGTTAATATGGTTCCTGACAGGTTAAATGGAAAAATCTGCTTCATTCTCTCAGCACAAAACTTTTCCTACACAAGTTTAACTAATCATCCACCTTTTTTCTCTGAATTACTCTTTCAATCTTTGTCCTCTTACACAGAAAGTCTCTCCTCCACTACAGCCAATTTAATCACTTCTCTTCTGCTTTCATTGCATTTATCTGAAGTTCATATTGAACACATGCAAAAGCATAGCATTATTCCACAGTATTTTAAATATTTTTATAGCTGGCAAATGCACAATGTAATATTTTGCTTGTGTTTTTGACTGTCATTGATCTATTATGTATAGAAATTTTCACTCAGTTTTGTGCAACCAGAATCCACTTCTACTCTTTTTTTTTTAACTGAGGATGTATATTTGCAGACACTCAGCAATCAGGATATGTGTCAGGAAAACTCAGAAGAACCTGCAATCAGTTTTCTCAGATTCAGGTTGTTGAAGAGCTTGGACGTTGAGCCTTAGTTGCAACTGAAATTATGAGACTCAGTGGCAGCAGGACTGGTTGAAATGACACTTTCCATCATGAATATTGATGTGTACTGCTCCTCTACACTGCTCTGGTGAGAACCCACATGCAATGCAGTGTCCACCTCCACAGTCCCCTGCAAAAGAAAGACTTGGACCGGTTTGGGCAGGTCCAGAGGTGGGCATGAAAATGATCAGAGGGCTGGAACCTCTCTGTTGTGAGGACAGGCAGAGAGAGTTGGGGTTGCTCAGCCTGGAGAAGAGATGGCTCCAGCAGACCTCACAGCTGCCTTTCAGTACTTAAAAAGGGCCTGTAAGAAAGATGGGCCTCTTGTGATAGGACAAGGGGTGATGGTTTTAAACTAAAAAAAAAAAAAATCTTTAGACTAGATATTAAGAAGGAACATTTTACAGTAAATGTGGTGAGATGCTGGCACAGGTTGCCTAGCGAGGTGTAAAAGTCTCACACTTGGAAACATTCCAGGTCAGGTCTGACAGAGCTTTGAGCAACCTGATCTGGCTGAAGATGTCCCTAATAATTGCAAGGCATTTGGGCTAGCTGACCTTCAGTAATCCTTTCCAATCCAAAACATTGTATGAATCTCTGAGGTGAGAAGGCAGCAGGTTATTGCATAAGGAGGTCCTCATTCCAGTACTTTTGTCACTCACCTGAGAAAGAAGGGGGGGGGAAAGGGGGAAAAAGTCATCCTGGAGAAATATTCTTCAGCTCAGGTGAGATTGCATCTGCAAACCCTGTGCAGTATCAGTTCTAAGGAAGTGCTGGCAGCAACACAAACCTGACTGGGGCCCTGCAAGTCTAATCAGCTTCATGATGCTCTGGGCAACACCACACAAGCAGTGCCTTGCAGGAGCAAAGACATGATCACAGTGATGAATAGTTCCCAACTGCTGCTACAGGCACTTCAAGAGGGGTTTTGGAAAGACAGGAAACAGGTTGTAGGAACAGAAAGGATGAAAAAGGAAACAATGGATAAATAAAACCTGAGGAAGACAGGCTGAAGGACTGATAACCAACTGGGCTTACAGATCATGATTGGGAAAAGAATGCTTCCAAGTCATGAAATGAACAGGCATCTGTGTGCATTAAGATGGCAGTGGAACAAAACCAGATGGCAAAAGAAATACCTGGACAGCAGGAAAAAAAATGGTGTTTGTGGAAAAAAGACACCACTGCACAAGGGTCATGGGCAAGGAGAAAAACTGTAAATGTAAATTCTAGTTACCTGGATTTGATAAAAAATAGATTTATTCCTGCCAGACACTGAGGGTTGACAGAAAAGGTGTGCTTAAGAGAAAGTCCTAGGTTGTCTCTTTACTCTGACAATGCCTCTGCTTACAGACAGCCATGGGTAAGGTATTTTAACACTGTGAGTCTCACTTCTGTTTTGCACAAAAGATAACCATGTTGGACACAGCAGGCAGTTTATAGATGTTACTTAGGTTCACACAGCCTCCATTTGAGAGTACCTTAAGTTAAGGAATAATTCAGCATCACAACAGCACTGTGAATAAAATTTGTCCTTGTTTTTAGAAATGGGAAAAGTAAGATGCAAGAAAGGTTAAGATCAGAAATTTGGCACATCCATATGTATGTTAAAATCAATAGTTGAAGGCTCCTAATTTAGACTAGGTGCCTGGTTTTTCAGCAGTTCATTGCAGTAACATGGCAATGGGACTTTCCTTAAGCTGGATTCCTGCTCAACTTTTAAAAATGCCAAGAATGTAAAATAGGAATCACAGTCTGACACTGCATCCATCTTAGCACCATCAATATCCATTGCCTCCTGCAGAAGCTAAACCAGCTTGGATTTCAGCTGCAAAGCTCTCCCCAGTACTTCTAAAGCTTGCTGGCCTCAGTGACCCCAAAAGCCAGCACTTTGTGTCCATATTTCTCAGACAGCCAGCATGAACCCAACCTTGCTGCAACCAGCATCCTGGCCCTCCTATGAGCAATTTTGGGCTCTGACATCTGCTTACAATCTTTTTGCAGATATTTCCTGCTGGGGGGGACTGAATACCACAGGCGGAATAGCAAAACTTAGCTGAAGCAGGAGGTAAGTGCTCCTTTGCCTCTACTTCAAAGCAAGAACACTCCTGTGGATTTCTGTCTCACACCACCCTCAGAGGCTCTGTAGATGTTTCTGGGTCAAACCTGGGCAGTGAGGTTATGGAGTCTTTGTCTCTGGAAACATTCAAAACCTGCCTGGATGCTCTACCTGGTTTACTCTAGGTGACCTTGCTTTAGCAGGGGAGTTGGACTAGATGATCTTCAGAAGCCTCTCCCAACTCATATAACATTCTGTGATCCTGCAAAATCCCTGTCCTTAAGCTCTTTCTCACCAATGGGGGTAACAATTACCCACAGGGACTAACACAGGGGAACGCAGGTCATGTACCACAGGTCAAGTTTATTTATTGCATCACCTTCCCCCCACCCTGATAATTTCCCCAACCAGACTTCCAGGTTTCTAATTATGGTGTGTCACTGAGCTCACTCTACATGCAAAGACATGACAAGAAGACACTGATCAGGCTCTTAAACAAAGATGAGCACTAAGATATCATCTCTAATAAGGTGGGAAGCTAATGTCCTCCCTTTGCCTTTGCAACTCAATGCAAAGTCCCTGTCTTTGTGTACACACACACACTGGCCACCACTCACCTGAATGACACAGATGATGAAAACTTACATTACACTTGGGTCATATGCATTAAAGAGGTTTTATCTGCTGAAAATAAATGGCACTTTACCATCTTTTTAAAAAGTTCTTCCATGAAAAGCATGGGCTTGATTTACTGGCATTAAATAAAGAGGAGAGGCATCTATCTATCCTTCCATCCATCCATCATTAGATGTAATTTAATACTTAATGACATTTGTGATCATCATGCCATGCTTGTAATTGAAAATGAATAATTGAAATTCCAATTACCACAGGGGTCAACATAAGGGGAATTCGTATAGTAACTTACTAAGCAATAGCCTAAATTTGCAGTCATGTTAGGACTGCAAACAATGTGTCTCATTCTTCAATTATTTATTGGGAAACGTCATCTTAATTTCTCCTAGCTACTTCTATGAACAGTCAGGACATTGTCCTGAAAGGCAGAAAATCTAGATTTCCTCCTGCTCTTAGCAGGGGAGTTTGGACAGTCGTGGATCAGCACTCTTCTGGGGCTCTTTGTTGACATCTATCCTTACCAGAGCAACCGAAGGTACCACCAGCAGGCCATATGCATTTCAATACCAACCATGCATCTTTCAGCATGGGGGGAATGGCAAGGAAGCATATTGCTGCACAAGACCAGGAACAGATACCAGTGAAGCTAGCCCTACATAATCAATCCTGGGCTTCAAACAACATCCAGTGGTAAATCATCAACATAACAAAAGAGACTCATTTTGAGGCCATTAGCTGTTTGCAGTACAAGGAGCTTTTCTGGCTTTCTCAGAAATTTGATCCCCTAATGACTGTAGAAAGGGCATCAGGACAGAAAATAATTACAGTCTGTCAGACAGTCTGGCATTCAACCTTCCACATGGTCCAGCAGACGGTGTCAGAGATTTGACCTCAAGGGGTTTTAAAGCACATTATCAGAAAATACTAATCTAAATGGTCTACAGAGCATCCTACAGCTGATCAATGTCTTAAGTGAGCAAAACTTAGCAGCTGGAATGTGTTTGATTAGTACATCTAACCCCTGATTGATTGGTATTCTAAATAATTAATTGCCTTGTTCGTGGGGGAACAAAATAAAACTTTAATAAGTGACAAGGATCTTGGTGTCTCTGCAGTGGGCCACAAGGATGTTAGCTCTGCTTTTCACTGGTTGGCTTAAAATTCTCATATGAAACCACCTGTATCAGTATGCAGAGTTGCAGGATTTCACTCTTTTCCCTATACTCAAGAATCTGGCTCAGTGGACATTTCCCTTAAGCTTGATGCACTTCCAGGAATTTTACACAGTACTTTGATTTGTTACTTACAATTATCTTTAATCCAGCTGATCATTTTAGAAATGTGGAATGGTTTCAGGCACTAAACATTGACCACATGACTTTATAAAAAGCTATGAATACAACATATATTCATATTGGGGTTTTGAATAGGCTGCTGATCATCTCACATTAGACATCTGAGTATAAACTAGTCTCCTTTGGTTTTCTTTGCACCTAGTAGAAATAGGTACCTCCAGAAGGCAAGCTACATGATCTGTCTTAAGATGCATCTCTTTAAAGTGCTTGGGTTTGTTCAGTGAGTCCTACTGAAGGTGTTAGGGTCCACATGCCCAAACGTGTGATGTGTTGCCTTTGATCACAAAACTATTGACTGACTCTGACAACCTGCTACAGATTTCTGCTCACAGGTAGAAAGTGATGTGCAACCTGTGTTAACCAGTCCCAGTCAAGGGTTGATATGCAGTCCTTTGTTAGGAAAATCTTGAGGATTTGATTATTCCTGCAAGCACCAAAATGTGTGCACAGCCTGGCCTGAAATGCAAATGAGGTGGTCCGGAACGATTTACATCTCTCTTCTACAAGCCAAAGGGCAAGAAAGAATCAGGTCATGATCTAGTCCTCACTCATCCTGCAATGTCCTGACCTTGTCCAATAAAAGCAAGTGACACCTTTTTATAAAAGGAAAAAGGATCTGAAGATTTTGAAGCAGCTGGGAAAGGATCCACCTGAAAACAGAAATCTTCCTCCTGTGAGGAATCATTAAATGGCAGGGCTTGGAAGGGACCTCTGGAGATCATCTTGTATAATACCCTTGCCAAAGCAGGATCACTTAGGGCAAGCCTCGCAGGAAACCACCCAGGCAGGTTTTGAAACACTCCAGAGTGGAGAGAGTGGAAGTTCCTCTGTTCCAGTTTGTACCTGTTGACCCTCATCTTATCACAGAGCACCACTGAAAAGAGACTGAAGGATCTCCCTCCTCCCCTCCTTCTCCCAGTAGCTTCAAGTGCCCCCAGCTCCAACCTCAGTCCACTGCATGCTCTTTCACCAAGACCTAGATTTATCTTTGCAGCAAACAGATAAATAAATTCAAATTATTACTAAATATCTGCACTCCAGGATGCACATTAGTGCTCTTCTCTATATGGCACTTAGTTACCGTACTTTGGTCTGGATCTCTTGGCAGGATTAATATCCTGGATCTGAGGCAGCAAAGGGTCAGTTGCTCTACCTGGCCACTAAGGTCCTGGTACTTGAAAGACAGTTAAGTGCTTCATGGAATTTGCTCTGAAGTGTTTCTCACCAGAAACCCCAGAATTCACTTGTAAAAAGGATGGTGCTCTGCTCCTTTCTCTGCCATCCTTGAAAGTGCTGATGGTGACAATCTGCCATCTCTTGTCATTCCTCCCAGCCCTGCTTGGAAAATATAGTGTCTTCCACTCTTAGTGATGATTAAGAAATGCCTGATTCTTTTCCTCCTGTCCTCTCCAGATAAAAGACTTGTCTTACATGTGGCCCACACAGGGAGGAGGAACACATCTCTCAAAATTCATCCAGTATCTTTTTATCTTTGTCACACCTGTTCCACTGCAGAAGACACAACATGGCCAAGTGTGGTAGTTTGAGGGATCCTGAGTCCCCTTTAAACAAAGCCATAGGGATGGATGCCCATCCCAGGACATTCTAATATTGTTACTCTATTGCCTTTCCGGTATCACAGATTAAAAGGTAGTGCCTGACTTGATCTCTCCCCTTCTCCTCCCTGCTTCTGTTGATTACACTTCTCCTAGTATCAGGCACTCTTCTTTTGGTTGGTGGGGGAGCTGGCAGGCAGGGAGTTGAGCCACTGAGGCCTCGTAGGCACATGATGGTTTGGGAGTTTCCCACCCTCCCCACTGTGTAAAATCCCCCAGACTAGACTCAGCTGGCTGCAAGTTAAGGACTGAAGCTCTGTTTACAGCTTAGCACAATGTACAAGCAGAGATATACACAATAGACAGGAATAGTTACAGAAATAGACAAGTTAAAGGTAATACAGAAACACAATTCCCCTCCCAGAAATCAGAGTCCCCAGGAGGGGCTCCCAACCACCCTTCCACCTTCTTTCCACCCCTCTACCTTACCCCAGGGTTTGCCTTACATGCAAGGTGAGTTTGGAGGATTGGCCAGGGGGGTTAGAAGCAGAGCGGTTAGTGAGGTTAGCAGAGAGCAGAAGACCAAAAGCCAGAGAGACAGAGACTCTCTCTGTGTCTATGTTTGTGTCCTTGCTCTTATCCATCTCAGCAAGCCTATGAGTGAAG
>WBNM01035579.1:0-44850 GCA_013399055.1 Ramphastos sulfuratus | reverse complement strand
TGAGCCCACCGGCAGCAACCCTGCCACGTGCTTTGGGTACTGCCCCCTAATATTTTGTGAGTAAATACTTCAAGCCTCTTGTAATCGCTAATTGCCTTCTGCCACAAGCAAAGAGGAGCTTCCTGCATCCATCCAGTGGCTAAGCAGAATAATCAATCGCCAGCAGTATAACGACCGCTAAAACCTTCTCCTGCAGTTAAAAATGTTTGCATTTGCTGGGTACCTCTTAGAGTGTTCCCATTTTGCCTGTTGCCTGTATGTATAAACTTCCAAACCATGCTTTTTGAACCTTGTAACTAAGTTTTCTGGCAAGATTTAATGTTAATAAACATTTTTCATAGTCATTAACAATCTCTGCCTGGATATCAAAATTAATATCAATTATTAATTTTGCATCATTTTGTAACAATGGCAATGTATTAAAATGATCTCTGTGCTCCTCGAGCCTGTGCCTTTATGGTCAGCACCACTGCATTGCTGGGCAGATCGCAATGTTGTTATTAGCATCGGATTTATAAGGACCATCAGTGGGTGAAGTGTCCTTGGAGAGGCTTTTTAAACAAACCTGATTTCAGCTCATGGAACCAGACCGTCATTATGTCTCTCACCAACCAAAGAATGTGTGTTTACACAAGAGGAGGCCATGGGTCAGAGGCAGAGAGCAGAAGCACAGACAGTGCAAATCAATATTTTTAGATAGTTTACTGTTAAATAAACTGTAAGGCCAGGTCCAGCTGGTTTAAATCAGCTTCACTGTTCAGCATCCATGGAAGGAGGACCATTTTACTTGTATCAGAGTAATGGGTCTCAATGTCGTTATCTCAATGAACTTCTGGCTGGAAAACTGCCTGGCTTCTTTAATTAGTTACTCATTGAGAATATGGAGGAGGTATTCATCTTCTTGGCTTACAAATATAGAAATTAAACAGTAATTTAGAAATCAGAGTAAGATCAAATATTTAAGTTCTTAGAGCCTTTGAGTAATCAGGGACTGCCGGGTGTCAAACAATTCACAGGATTGAAAGACCTCTTTCACCATCAAGGAAAGAAGTTAATGGAATCATAGAATATGATTCTTCCTGGGCTGGAAGAGACCTCCAAAGGTCAACTAGTCCAACCCCCTCTGCAGTCAGCAGAGGCATCCTCAACTAGATCAGGTTGCCCAGAGCCCTATTGAGCCTCACCTTGCATATCTCCAGGGACGTGGCCTCAAGTACCTCCCTGGGCAATCTGTTTCAGTATTCCACTACCCTCATGGTAATGAGCTTGTTCCTAACATCCAAGTTCCTCCATCTCTTGATGCTCAGCCTCAAGTCCTGCTCACTGGATACAAAATCCCATTTTTCCTACCCTCAGCAAAGACCAAAAGGTAAAAAGTTTGATAGCAAAGAAAGAGAAACAGATGCCACGCTGTCAGCTCACAAAGCTAGGCAGCCTTTTCCTGCATTGATGCGAGGTTGGTTGTAAAGGTGGGATGGGGTGGAAGAGCTGCCTTCACTCTGCTGCAGAGGGCAAGAGGAGTTTGAGTCCAGCAATGAGAAATGTCACACAGAATAAAGTCACTGCCAAGCTTGGCAGTGATAGCGACCAGGTTGTCTACCTCTTTCCTTGTGACTCATGTCCAACTTTTGGGCAGGTGTTTCCACGCATATCCAACCCAGAGTGGGGTGGGAACTAAACAGAGGTCTGACAGCCTGGAGAAGAGAAAGCTTCCAGGAGACCTTAGAGTAGCCTTCCAGGATCTGAAGGGGGCCTACAGGAAGGCTGTGGAGGGACTATTGACAAGGTCTTGCAATGCCAGGACAAGGGGCAATGGGTTTGAACTGGCAGAGGGGAGATTGAAAGTGGATGTTAGGAGGAAGTTGTTTGCAGTGAGGGTGGTGAGACATTGGCACAGGTTGCCCAGGGAGGTTGTGGCTGCTCCCTCCCTGGGGGGGTTGAAGGCCAGGGTGGATGAGGCCTTGAGCGACCTGTTCCAGAGGGAGGTGTCCCTGCCTATGGTAGAGGCTTGGAACTAGATGATCTTTGAGTTCCCTTCCAACCTAAACCATTTTATGATTCTATGGTTCTGACATGTGTCAGTACATACAGCACAGCTGCCTAGCACAGATGCTGCTTTACACATATTTCTGCACACTCAGTTTGGGAGTTGATGTGGGCTCTGGCTCAGCAACACTCACTTGGGATCTCCCTACTCCAGGCTCTGAATTCTACTAATGCTTTGCACAATGTTCATGAATACATTAAAGACCTATAGATCATGTTCCTTCTGGGAAGACTGCTATAAACCTTGTCTGATAACATAGCCAAGGAATTACAAAAATTCTTTTTTTTTTTTTTCCAACTAGTGAAGCTTACAGTGAGGCTTTTTTTAACCTCTGAGCTATCATGTTTTCTTCCTCCCTTCTTAATTTCCACATACTACTTCACAAGGTTTAACCTTTAACTTACTTTTTTCCTCATTGAAATAGTCTGAATTGTGGTTTGGGTTTTTTTTTTTTTTTTTTTTTTAACTAACAAAGACACAGAAACTCTAAGAAACAATGAAGTTACCTGAAGGCTAAATAGTACAAATAGTTCTACTCTCCTCTCCCTTGAAAAGCTGAAAGGTTTTTTTTTTTTTACTTGTCTTTTAAATCATAATGGTAAATGTTGATTTGAAAGGACAAGTACACAGCATTCCAATGGGAATTTGATTAAATTGCCTCATTCTACAAAAATCTAGCTAGGACATGTCACTGATGACTGCATTTTAAATTATTATTAAAAGAAAATATTTATGCCATAGAAGAATACAAAATTCCTGATGGGAATAACTACTATTACTACTTGCTGTTATTGCTAAGTCAACTCTCCTTGCAGCATTCATTCTCCATATCCATGTGTAATAAGATATAGTCTTAAACCATTTAGCTGAATTTAATAATCAAATTTTATTCCACAGTGAACACCTTACTGACATGCTCTGATGTTTTTTTGTCATTGCTGTCTTCATTGTCTTTTGATTTCTCAGCTTTTGCTACATATTTACAGGACAGCATTTTTTAGCAGGGTTTGATGTGACAAGTCAAGGGTTGATGGTTATAAACTAGAAGAGAGGAGATTAAGACTAGTTATAAGGAAGATATTTTTTTTGAGGTGAGTGAAACACTGGCCCAGATTGCCAGTAGATGCTCTATATCTCTCCAAACAGGTTGCACAGGGCTCTGAACAACCTTTCATAGAATCATAGAACCTGATATAGGTGAAGATGTCCTTGCTGACTGCAGGGATGTTTGGCTAGATGATCTTTAATGATCCAGTGCAAACCATTTTGTGATTCTATGATTCCCATACAGAGGACCTCATTCATGCAGTCACTCCAAGCATGTTAAATGCGTGAGAATATGCTTTGGCTCATGTTTAAAATAAAGTAGAAAGATATTTCCCTGCAAAAATTAAAAGAAATACCAAACACAATCATCAATGCTTGATCTTATCTCAGTAATGCATGTTGTAGCTATTGGGTTATGCTACTAAAGGAGTTTTGCAAGACTCTGGCTTTGTTCCCCTTTTTGATTCACAAGTTAGATACAAAAATAATCAAAATGGAGCAACTGTATTTTGAGATGATCTGACTAAGTTTGTTTACTCTTTTGCTTTTCACAAACAAAGCAACTGCAAAACTGAACAGAAAAGAATAAATAAAAAATAAACTTTAAAAACATGAGTGTGATCAACTGAAATTTTACTTGGACTGAGGTAGCATATGTTCCTTGGTGGAGGTTGGAGTTTTCATTTTCTTTTGCATTTTTATTTCTTCAGGCCAACAGGCTTAAACCAAGCCACTGAAATCTTTCATGTCACTCTTTTTCTAATTTTCATTTTTCCTTCTCTGCAAGAGAGAGCTGTTGAAGTATGTGGACGTCATGCCACACTATGGAGCAAACAAATCACGTCAAAATATTATACTCAATTCTGTTTATATGGCCATTAACCATAAGATTTTAGGGCATGTCATCAGTAGCAGCAAGGAATTAAGACTCATGCAGACTTGGTGCAAACTCACCCTGTCTACCTTTAGACAAAGTATGAACTTAGAGAACCATCTCCTTATACTTTGTCTGCAAGAGTCATTTTTATTTACTCTTCTGTAATCTGCTATGCATTTTCCACTGCTCCAAGGACAAAATCACAGAATTGCAGAATGTCAGGGGCTGGAAGGGACCTGGAGAAATCATCCAGTCCAATCCCTCTGCCAGAGCAGGATCACCTAGAGTAGATCACACAGGAACATATCCAGGCAAGTCTTGAATATCTCCAGAGAAGACTTCACAACTCCCTTGGGCAGTTGTTCCAGTATTCTGTCACCTTCACAGGGAAAAAATTCTTCCTCAGGTTCACGTGGAACTTCCTATGCCTCAACTTCCACCCACTGCCCGTTGTCCTGTCCTTGGGCATCACCCAGCAGAGCCTGGCTCCATCCTCTTGGCACTCAACCTTTCCATATTTATAAATATGAATGAGGCCACCCCTCAGTCTCCTCCAAGCTAAAGAGACCCAGCTCCCTCAGTCTCTCCTTGTAAGGAAGATGTTCATNTTATATGGCCATTAACCATAAGATTTTAGGGCATGTCATCAGTAGCAGCAAGGAATTAAGACTCATGCAGACTTGGTGCAAACTCACCCTGTCTACCTTTAGACAAAGTATGAACTTAGAGAACCATCTCCTTATACTTTGTCTGCAAGAGTCATTTTTATTTACTCTTCTGTAATCTGCTATGCATTTTCCACTGCTCCAAGGACAGAATCACAGAATTGCAGAATGTCAGGGGCTGGAAGGGACCTGGAGAAATCATCCAGTCCAATCCCTCTGCCAGAGCAGGATCACCTAGAGTAGATCACACAGGAACATATCCAGGCAAGTCTTGAATATCTCCAGAGAAGACTTCACAACTCCCTTGGGCAGCTGTTCCATTGCTCTGTCACCTTCACAGGGAAAAAAATTCTTCCTCAGGTTCACGTGGAACCTCCTATGCCTCAACTTCCACCCACTGCCCCTTGTCCTGTCCTTGGGCATCACCCAGCAGAGCCTGGCTCCATCCTCTTGGCACTCAACCTTTCCATATTTATAAATATGAATGAGGTCACCCCTCAGTCTCCTCCAAGCTAAAGAGACCCAGCTCCCTCAGTCTCTCCTTGTAAGGAAGATGTTCATATCTAATATTCTACTAAAAGGGTGTGTTGGGTTTTTGGTTTTTTTTTTTTGCAACCTTTTAATTTCATGCACAGAATTTACAAAGTCTCAACTGTTTTCAGAAAAAGAGTGGAGGATGTTACTAAAGAGAGCATCTCACTGAGGCTCTGCCCACATTCATGGCTTGGTAACTGATATAATTCCTTCCATGTCATCTTGAAGTTCATAGGTTGGCCAGCCCTCCTCAGCCTGAGTATCTACAACTTTTCATTAAGTCTTTGATCTTCTAAGATGTGGACAATGGTGCATTGTCCTGTTCCCTACTCTCTTATGCAGCAACATGTTGATTTGAACTTTCACCAAAGAAGCAGAAGTTCCAGGTTGAAAACTTGCAACTAGGAAGAAGAAAAGGTTTCTGCTGTCACAGGACCTAACCTCTTCGCTGTCAAGTGATCTCAAAATCAGTTTATGTGCAGTGTAGAAGGGGACACTTTTTTTCCATCCTAGTTGAAGCTTTTCACCTTTTAAGGCAAGCCTGCAAGGCAACCAAGCTACTTCCAACAACAGGATCATCACTCTGCAGCTGAGCTGTTAGCCTTATCTGAAGCTCTGATTTCTCACTCAAGGAACAGTGTCTCTCCTGCATAGCAGAGCAACGTCAGCATGAGTGATGGAGAGAGATCCCATGCTGATAGGAGGAAAAATGATGTAACTTCTCCCTAGTATCAAGTGATAAAGCAAGAAGAAATGGCCTAAAATTTCATCAAGGCNAAAAAAAAAAAATCTGTGAATTTCAGCCACCTCCAGTGTCCAAGTTTTCACCCCTCCAAAGTGTCCAAAGTTTTCACCCTTGACTACTTGTGTTTTTGTCCCTAGATTGAAGCAGAATTCTAGGCTAAGTATGGTGTGATTTTATTTTTGATGCTGTTTAAAACTAAACAATTGCATCCTGAATGTGCATATTTCTCTATTTCTCTCCAATGACTGATAAAAAAAACCCCAAACAAACAGAGAAACCCAAACAAAAAATCCCCCCAAAACCCAACAGTCTGTGGTGACCATCATAGCTGTGAACCTTTACATTTGATCAGATGCACCTAAATCCAGACTGGGTTTCTGTATACTTCCTCATCTTTATTTTCAAGCAAAACTTGCATTTTGTTAAGAAAACTCTCTCATACTGTCTAAAACCAAAACTTCTATAACATCCAGGATGAAAAAAAGTAAATAAATAAAATTAAAACCTCCTGGATTTAGACATTCACATCCTAAAATAGACTCTGAAATCTAACCACTGCTGTTTGGGCAGCCAGAGGGAGAAACAGACTATAAACAAAACTGAAACAGATCTTATTGATTTTTCCCCATGCAGGCTAAGCTGCATGCAAAATCAAAATCAAACACAAAATATCAATAACTAACAACAAGTCAAGTGCATTTTCAAATGAATTCCTTCTCCATGGTCTAAGGCATTCCTACAATAAGTCAGATAAAGGAAGATACCTGCAAGTTATGATTTGAAGTGGATTATGCCCATTTAAGGATTCATTTCAATGCATTTTCACGCTGATGACCTTGATGGAATAAAAGAAGTTATTTTATTTGAAAGCTGTTAACCAGGCACAGTTCTCTATTCCCTGTATATTGTAATAGAAGAATGTTTTCTCTCACACAAAAAATCCACTATGAGGCTCTTTTTCTTACTTCAGGACCTAGCTCTTTTACCCTGAGCTTTGTATACAGATTTCCAGAGTACAGAGTTGTGGTATCTCACCATATCAAGCCCCTGACTTCAAGAGCTGACTTGCAATTAGGGCTTAATCAAAAAAAAAAAAAAACAACAACCAAAAAAAAAAAAAAAAAAAAACAACACCCAAAAAAAAAAAAAAAAAAAAACAACACCCAAAAAAAAAAAAAAAAAAAAACAAAACCCAAACCAAAACAAACCAAGACCAAGAAAAAGGGCAAAACCTGTTCAGTTTGGCAAAAATTCTTGGTCAGACCAGGGATATACAAGCAAACACTATGAACTACTCCACACATAGGGTAGGATTCATCTCTCATTAAACTCTGGATGTTGAGGACATCTTCATATAAGCTACCCACCCTGAACTCCTTTATTGTTGATGGAAAGAAATTACTACCCCAAGCTTCCTCTATCTGAGATGAACTTCATCCGAGGAGTGCAGCTTAAGATAAAGCCAAGCTAATACAGCTCATGAGTTGCTGAGACATAACTGTCTTGTGCTGCTACTATATCCTTTCTGCACAACAAGATGCTTGTCTGGAGTGACTCCTTTGCCTTGAACTGGCTTGCTGAAGAACAGCTAGCACAGCATAACTTGAGCTGCCATAAAGACACAGCCTGTATCTGTGAATCAGAGATCCCTCCAAAACTGCTTGAATGGAAAACCTGAAGTATTTCATTACAGTCTCACTCTCTATGTACAGTCTGTGCTGTTTATGTATCTTGCCTTTCAAATTCCTTGGAATTTTTCACACAAGTAAATACAATAAAGAAAGGACAATTTAATTTACATTTGGTGGGGTTCAAAAGTCACAGCAGTTGAATGATAATTTGCCGTGAAGCATGGATATGAGTCCTCATGTTTGCCTCTTGACCTGAAAGGATACGGCTAGTGAAAATGTCTAGCAGATAATTACTGCTAGGTGAACCCTGAGGCTTGGCTGTTATTCACAGGTCAATCTCTCTAAGATAATTCCCAGGATAGTATTACCGGGGAGCACGCTCCCTTTTTCCATTATGCAGCACCTGCCCCTCTCGTGACAGCCCATGGATGGGGAGTTGAGCTTTGGTTTCTTCCTTAAGCTTTCTTGTAGGGCACAGGATGGAAGCAGCTAAAGTCAAGATAAGGGAAAAGTCACCTTGTTATAGATAGCACCTGGGGTGATTTAATTTTTGTTATTACACAGTATCACAGTATAAGCAAGGTTGGAAGAGACCTCAAAGATCATCAAGTCCAACCCATTACCACAGACCTCAAGACTAGACCATGGCACCAAGTGCCACGTCCAAACCCGCCTTGAACACCTCCAGGGACAGTGACTCCACCTCCTCCCTGGGCAGCCCATTCCAGTGGGGAATGACTCTCTCGGTGAAGAACTTTCTCCTCACCTCAAGCCTAACCTTCCCCTGGCACAGCTTGAGACTGTGTCCTCTTGTTCTGGTGCCGGTTGCCTGAGAGAAGAACGCAACCTCCTCCTGGCCACAACCACCCTTCAGGTAGTTTATCAGGGCTATGACTTCTGGCAGGGAGCGCGGAGATTCTCACGTCGCACCATAGGATCAGCTGTTACTCCTGGAGAACAGGAGCAGAATGGTTTGAATACACAAAATGTTTGGTAGCCCAAAAGGGCTAACAAATTGGCCTTGTTATAGCATCTTCTCCTGTGCATGGGATTAGGCACATCTTTCACCACGTAAAGGAACACATCTTTCAGAGTGTTTACAACACTGTGAGAAGGTTGTGTTGTGTTTCTATTTGCAGCCCACCAGTCTGAATGCCAGCAAACCACTTCTCATTAAAAATTCTACTGCAGATGACCAAGAGGCAAAAATAAACCTGTCAAAACATCTCAGATGATCACTTAAAACCAGGTTTTTGGTTATCTTTTTGTCAGGATATGTATACTTCCATGATCCCTCAGACATGCCCTGTATATGAGACAAGACCAAGATGCTCCCAGGGCTTCTGCAACAGTGCAAGGCTCATGAGCACGTGCACAGGACATACCAGGTTGTAAGCGTGCATGGGGATATGTCCAGCCTGCTTTACTTCCCTCATAGAAACTAGGGCCATAAAAAAACTCAGAGGTCATCCAGTCCATCCCCTTGCCCCTAGGAAGGCTTAACTACAGGGAGGTCACGCCTGACAGATGTTTGTTTAACTTGCTCTCAGAATGATGGAAACTCCACAGCCAGATAATCTGTGCCTGGTCTTTAGTGTCCTCATTGCTAGAAATCTCTCCTTCTCAGTGCTCTAAATTCAGCCTCACTGCTGTAAAACAAGAAGTAGTGAAGATCAACAGTGGGAAAATATACAAGGGGTGGAAAATTTAATACTCAAGGGAGAAAAAAAAAAAAGGGGGCGGGGGGGAAGCCCCACTAGGATCAATAGGTTGGTGTGTGATAATTCAAAGTTTTGTAACTGAAGGCAATGTTCAAGGGGAAAGTTTAGCAGTCCCAGTGGCAGCAGTAAGAATAATAATTAATTATGCATCTGGTCAAAGGTCAATGGTACAATAAGGTTACATGATTAGTCTGGATAGCAACATAGAGAGGGGATGGGAAAAGGTATGTAAGAGTCTTAATTAATGCCACTTATAATGCTATTAATAATGTATGATTAACTATTTAAATATTAATATCTTTTATTACTTTCTCTTATTTTGCCATATTGCACAGAAGGAAAAAAAGCATTATTTTTGCATATAATAGCTCACATGTAAAAGTCACCATCAGATTTTCAACCCTGTATTGGAAGACATATAGGTCTTCATATCCTGATTCAAATATTTATAGATTTCTTTAATTCCATTTGTGTTAATCATGTCTTTCACCTCNTTGCACACAATTATACTTACTTATTAAACTTACTACAGTAATCAGTAGGTTTTGTGTATTGTTTCTTGGTTTGCCTCTAATGTATTTAGAAAATACAGTTCAATGAATTGGTTTGTTCTAGAGTAGCAACATATTGTGGAACAACTCTGAAAGATATCAGTTTAAGTTAGAAACAGGAATAGGAGAAATCAGCTATCAGTTCTGAGTTACTACTGTTACTACTACTGTAACTGCAAGGGAGGTGATTTTCCCCTTTTACTCTGCTCTTGTCAGACCCCACCTGGAGTCCTGTGTGCAGTTCTGGAGCCCCCAGCACAGGAAGGACATTGAACTGTTGGAGCGGGTCCAGAGGAGGCCACAAAGATGCTCAGAGGGCTGCAGCAGCTCTGCTATGAGGACAGGCTACAAGAGTTGGGGCTCTGCAGCCTGGAGAAGAGAAGGCTTCTAGGAGACCTTAGAGTAGCCTTCCAGTATCTGAAGGGGCCTACAGGAAGGCTGGGGAAGGACTATTGACAAGGTCTTGCAATGACAGGATGAGGGGCAATGGGTTTGAACTGGCAGAGGGGAGATTGAAAGTGGATGTTAGGAGGAAGTTGTTTGCAGTGAGGGTGGTGAGACACTGGCACAGGTTGCCCAGGGAGGTTGTGGCTGCTCCCTCCCTGGAGGTATTCATGGCCAGGCTGGACAAGGCCTTGAGTGATCTGTACTAGTGGGAGGTGTCCCTGCCTATGGCAGGAGGTTGGAACTGGATGATCTTTGAGGTCCCTTCCAACCTTATCATTCTGTGATTCTATGAACTGGCAATAACTTTACAAGTATATTTGTGTAATTCATATTATTTTGCCAACACTTTGAAGTTACACTTTCCTTCCTCATTTCTTAAGTCAGCAAGAAATGGTTATTAAAGGCGTCTTTAAAAAAAAAAAAGAAACTGTCAAGATATGGCTTTGAAATCTTTGAAAAGATACCTTTAACATATAATGTGCCATAAGCACTTCTATTAAATCATGACTGGTGTAGTTCTAATGCAGGAATACCAGGAAAAAAAAAATCCTTTCACATAGGATCAGTAGCTAAACAATAATGGGAAACACTTGGGCTGAAGGTAGAAGTTGCCTAAAGTAAGCTCCTTCCCATCTGCTTGTTATCAGTGGCTGCAGGAGCAAAGCAGGTGACCCATAAATATATATATTTTTTTTTTTTTTTTTAATGTCAGGCTTTTGTTTGTGACTGTCACACTGAAGGGTCTCAGTTTAACTTTTTAGAGATATTGTCCAGGAGTTCAGAATTAAAGAGCAGCTGTTAGTAAATAAAACAGAGCAGTGCTGCGAGAAACTGAAATTATTTTCTCATGTTAGGAAAAAAAATAAAGCTAAAAAAAATTTGAAACCCTCAAAGTTTTCCAGTCATTGTGCTAGAAAATAAGCAACACACTGAAATTAATAGGAACTGATCAATTAACTTTCTCTGTTCCAGGTAAATGAAAAGCAAAGAAAAGTAAAATCACTGGGAAATACAGTAAAGAGAAAAATGCGGGTGGGCAAATAAACCCAAGAGGAGGAGAGGGACAGTGCAGCACGCTCTATTTAGTACTGAAAGGCACAAACCAAGGATCAAAAGGTAAAGCTAAACAAATTCACACCAGAAAAGGTATAGATGCTTAACAGCAAATGCACTTAACCACTTAAGCACAGCTGTGATAGGTATGGTGGGATCTCTATCTCTGAGTGTCCTCAGTATGTCTCTGGAAGATAAGAGTTGTCCAGACAGAAGTTGCTAGGCTCCAACTGGGAATGAATGAAATTCCATCACCCCCATTAAAAGTGAGGTCAAGGTGGAAGAGCTAATGGTTTCCCTGACCTCAAAAATCTTTGAAATTATGAAACCATTAGATTAGGTTGCTGATCTAATTGTCTAGGTCACTTGGAGCTGTGGGGGTTTTTATATAGGCTTTTTAAAATTTATTATATTGCTTATGACTTACAGTTGAGATAGATACAATAATTAACCTTTAGTTATTTTTCAAGACATGATTTCTCTAAAAACAAAAGGGTTTGGTTTTTTTTTGTGGATCATAAGGGCTAGTTGGCATTCAGCAACTACAATGTGGAAAAACGAAAAAAGCCAAACCTTTAGAAATCCCTTAAAGCCATTCTGTGCACTGCATCTTCTTTTAAATATTTTGTCATCAAGAACATTAGTGAATTGTTAAATCAATTAAATGTTTGTTAATTAACAGCAATAAAGAAAAAAACAAATTATGCAATTATAAGTGAATTAAACAATGGAATTATTAATTCTACGGATTGGCATTCTTCCCAGAGCTCTAAGTTTAGTTTTGCTCGCCTTTTTAAAGCTCAATTCCTTCTCTGCAATCCATCCAGCTTAATTTTGCCACTCAGGGTTTTGCAGATGTATGTCTATTTTGTCACCCAGGGTTTTGCAGATGCATGTCTATTTTGTCACCCAGGGTTTTGCAGATGCATGAAAACTGGAGTGCTCTTGCAGAGACGTGGCTTGTGGCCTTAGCAAGTGAATGCAACGGTTCAAAATCTTCTGATGTTTGTGTTCTTTTAATGTTCAGGGGCTCTTTAGCTAGGGGAGGAGGAGACTGAGAGGTGACCTCATTCATGTGTGTAAGTGTGTAAAGCGTGAGTGGCAAGAGCATGGAGACAGGCTCTGCATGGTGATGCTCAATGACAGGACAAGGGGCAATGCGTGGAAGTTAAGGCATAAGAAATTTCATGTAAACATGAGGAGGAATTTTTTCACTGTGAGGGTAACAGAACACTGGAACAGGCTGCCCAGGGCGGGCTGTGGAGTCTCCCTCTCTGGAGATATTCAAGACCTGCCTGGATATGTTCCTGTGTGATCTGGTCTAGGTGATCCTGCTCTGCAGGGGGGTTGGACTGGATTGACTTTTGAGGTCCCTTGCAGCCCCTGACATTCTGTGAATCTAGGACAGATGTCTCATAACAACAAAAGAAAACCTAAACTAAAACAACTTTGAAAGGAATCTCAGTCAGACTTGACATGAGTTTATATTCATAGATGATCTGCTGAACCCTTAGGGTAAACCTGGTTGTGCATAAGCTTTACTACTCAAATAAAATTCAAACTACTTTATGAAATTATGACTTAGATCTCGAGTTCAAGTTTTCTCAGTTACAGATTTCAGTGTGTCCCATTAGGCAGCTCTGTACATCAGACAACAATCCAAATCAACATCATTTTCATGCCTGTCCAGCTCAGTTCATCTTTGAGAGTTGTTAGTGCAAAATGAAGACATGATAGGAATAACAAGATCAAGTAAAAAGTCCACCTGATTCTGCTCTATAATCTTGTAGCATCTTATTTGTCAATATTCTCCTCTTGTGTTGGCCTGTTGCTCATTAGTACATGTGTAAAACAAACTTAAAGAAGACCAACAAAATTGCTCTTACTTGAGAAAGAAAAGGTAGCAACAGAAATCAGAGTGCCCAGGCTGCATGCATATGCCCCTTCAAGTCACCCACCAGCCTGAACACCTCTCTCCCTCCATTAATTTCCTCAGCGATCAGTTTCTACCACCAGTGCTCCTGCACTGGTTCCACATCTTCAGCAAAGGGCTGTGGGTAACTTTAGGAGCAAGATGTTGGCTCCAAGGAGTGGAGATTAGATAGGGGCTGGGAGGAAAAAAAGGTGAGCAACATGAACTGCCAAGCTTTACACAGGTTTGATCAATGAGGTCCTGTTCCACAGAAGGTGAAAGGAGGTGTTCCTTTGCTTTATTTTGGTATAATCCAGATGTTTATTAATATCTACACTCTCCTTACTATCTCTCTTGTTTTAGCTCTGGTCTTGCTCTCCAGGCTGTTTGTTCTATGCTTCCTCACTGTCACCTCTTACCCTTCTTTTCTGTGCTGTTCCTCTTGCTCAAACAAAGAAGGGACACCTGCAAGAGCTGCATTTCTAGTATAAAATATTTTTTCATCTTTTACTTTTATAATTCAGCTCTTGTGGTTCTTTCTCTTCTTCATTCTGTGGTGGCCAGCAGTGCTGGGGATCTGGTGCCTTTTACTTTGTTCCCTGCCTGTCAGCAATATTAATGTATGAAGCTTGATGAAACAAAACCAAACCTGCTGATAGACCTGGCCAGGCAGTGGTTTGATGCAATTAAATGCTAATTCAGATTCAGATTTGTGATGGTTTGCAACCAATGAAATCCCAAGGCCACTCTGTCCTTCAGACATAGCTATGCAGAACTGTCTTTAACAGCAGAAAAGGCATGCGGCTATGTGGATTTCCATGATGAAAGATGTTGTCTTGCTAAAAGCATCAGAATCACAGAATCACTGAACCTTAGAGGTTGGAAGGGACCTCCAGGGATCATCCAGTCCAACCTCCCTGCCAAGGCAGGATCCCCTAGGGTAGTTTGCACAGGAATGCATCCAGGCAGGTTTTGAAAGTCTCCAGAGAAGGAGACTCCACAACCTCTCTGAGCAGCCTGTTCCACGGCTCTCTAACCCTCACTGTAAAGAAGTTTCTCCTCATGTTGAGGTGAAACTTTCTCTGTTCCAGTTTGGTCCTGTTGCTCCTTGTCTTACTGCTACTGACCAACAAAAAGAGACTGCCCCCATCCACTTGACACCGACCCCTCAGATACTTGTGGCCATTGATCAGGTCTCCTCTCAGACTAACCAGCCCCAGGTTTCCCAGTCTCGCTTGGAAGGAGAGATGCTCAAGTCCCCCACTCATCCTTGTGGCTCTCTGATGGACATTTTCTAGCAGGTCCCTATCTCTCCTGAATTGGGGAGCTCAAACTGTGACACTGTGGTGGTGGTCTCACTAGGGCAGAGTAGAGAGGGAGAAGAACCTCCCTAGACCTGCTGGACACACTCTGGGAGTCTGCTAGGAGACCTCCAGAGGCAGTGGTATTCCACTGCAGCCCACATATACATCCTGAATCCTGGCATGTTTAAATTTATTTTGTTAAAACAATTAAACAGATGTGGCTTTAGATTATTATAAAAGGGATGTGGGGATGAAGCTCCCTGGTGAGATGTCATGGCTCTGTATACCCATCACTGCTTTCTTGCACCATGCAGAACCTTTGTTTCAGACTTTTACAACACAAGACCACATTACTGGCATATCTTGGTCAATTCTGAGCACAATTAGTTATCTATATGCCTATGCTTACAAAGAATCCAGTTCTCAACGACACTCATTTAACTCATGTCACAACTCACTGTGTATGATTCCCCTTACAATAGTGACATTGATGAGGGGACAGAGAGTCTGCTCAGCAAGTCTGATGATGATACGGAACTGGGAGGCTTGGCTGAGACATCTGAAGGCTGAGTGGCCATTCAGCAAAGCTTGGACAGACTGAGAGTTGGGCACAGAGGAACCTAATGAGGTTCAACAAGTATAAGTGCAGAGTCCTGCACCTGGGAAGGAACAATAAGCTGCACCTGTACAGGCTGGAGGTGATTTGCTGGAAAGTAGCCTGGTGGAGAAGGACCTGGGAGTCCTGGTGGCCAAGAAGCTCTCCATGGGACAGCAATGTGCACTTGTGGCCAAGAAAGCCAATGGCATACTGGAGTGCATTAAGATGAGCGTGTCCAGCAGATCCAGGGATGTTCTCCTCCCCCTCTACTCTGCACTGGTGAGACCTCATCTGGAATATTGCATCCAGTTCTAGGCTCCCCAGTTCATGAGGGACAGAGATCTACTCAAAAGACTCCTAGGTAGGACTATGAAGATGATAAAGGGGCTGGAGTACTGCCCTGTGAGGAGAGGCTGAGGGACCTGGGGCTGTTTGGTCTGATGAAGAGAAGTCTTAGAGGGAACCTAATAAATGTTTCTAAGTATATGAGTGCTGGGTGTCAAGAGGGAGGGGACAAATTCTTTTTGGTTATGCCCTGTGATAGGACAAAGAGCAATGGATGTAAACAACAGCACAGGAAGTTCCACCTCAACATGTAGAGGAACTTCTTTACTGTAAGGGTCATGGAGCACTGGAACAGGCTCCCCAGAGAGGTTGTGGAATCTCCTTCTCTGGAGACTTTCAAGACCTGTCTGGATGTGCTCCTGTGTGACCTGCACTAGATTATGGTCCTGCTCTGGCAGGGGTGTTGGACTCGATGAATTATGAAGGTCCCCTCCAAGCCCTAACATCCTGTGAGCAGTGGCATAAGGCATATGCATGCTGGAAGTGAATTATTCCTAGTAGGAAGAGATGGGTGCCTTTACCTGCACTGGTACAATGGAAGCATCATACCTTTGAAGTACAGAGAATCCCTCAGTCATGGTGAACTAAGATAGTTTCAATTAGAAACTTTCCCACTCAAACCAGGAAGTTAGGTTGAGTGACCTTAAAGGTCTTTCCGATCAAAATTAGTCTATGAATATGAGTTTTTTTTAAATCAGTAGAAATTGCTATGGGCACTATGAATGCACCAGTCTCAGCTCCAGCTTGGTATTGAAGGGTTGAATATACAAAGCAATTGTTAGAAAAAAGTGTTGCAGCTTTCAATTATTTATNTGGGAAGGAACAATAAGCTGCACCTGTACAGGCTGGAGGTGATTTGCTGGAAAGTAGCCTGGTGGAGAAGGACCTGGGAGTCCTGGTGGCCAAGAAGCTCTCCATGGGACAGCAATGTGCACTTGTGGCCAAGAAAGCCAATGGCATACTGGAGTGCATTAAGATGAGCGTGTCCAGCAGATCCAGGGATGTTCTCCTCCCCCTCTACTCTGCACTGGTGAGACCTCATCTGGAATATTGCATCCAGTTCTAGGCTCCCCAGTTCATGAGGGACAGAGATCTACTCAAAAGACTCCTAGGTAGGACTATGAAGATGATAAAGGGGCTGGAGTACTGCCCTGTGAGGAGAGGCTGAGGGACCTGGGGCTGTTTGGTCTGATGAAGAGAAGTCTTAGAGGGAACCTAATAAATGTTTCTAAGTATATGAGTGCTGGGTGTCAAGAGGGAGGGGACAAATTCTTTTTGGTTATGCCCTGTGATAGGACAAAGAGCAATGGATGTAAACAACAGCACAGGAAGTTCCACCTCAACATGTAGAGGAACTTCTTTACTGTAAGGGTCATGGAGCACTGGAACAGGCTCCCCAGAGAGGTTGTGGAATCTCCTTCTCTGGAGACTTTCAAGACCTGTCTGGATGTGCTCCTGTGTGACCTGCACTAGATTATGGTCCTGCTCTGGCAGGGGTGTTGGACTCGATGAATTATGAAGGTCCCCTCCAAGCCCTAACATCCTGTGAGCAGTGGCATAAGGCATATGCATGCTGGAAGTGAATTATTCCTAGTAGGAAGAGATGGGTGCCTTTACCTGCACTGGTACAATGGAAGCATCATACCTTTGAAGTACAGAGAATCCCTCAGTCATGGTGAACTAAGATAGTTTCAATTAGAAACTTTCCCACTCAAACCAGGAAGTTAGGTTGAGTGACCTTAAAGGTCTTTCCGATCAAAATTAGTCTATGAATATGAGTTTTTTTTAAATCAGTAGAAATTGCTATGGGCACTATGAATGCACCAGTCTCAGCTCCAGCTTGGTATTGAAGGGTTGAATATACAAAGCAATTGTTAGAAAAAAGTGTTGCAGCTTTCAATTATTTATTTTATTTTCATAATTTTTTTTTTTTTCCCACAAACTTTGAACGAAGACAGATTTTGCACGGAGAAATTTCTACTTCTTGACCCTCTTGAGCAAAACAGAATCTGTTAACACCTAATTAACCACCTCTACTCACAGATACACAGATTGCATTGGGTCGGAACAGACTCTCAGAGGTCATCTTGTCCAACCTCCCTGCAGTGAGCAGGGACACTTCCAACTAGATCAGGTTGCCCAAGGCCACATGCTCATGCTTAAACCTGATGAAATGAAGCTTTTCTATGTGCTTGCATGTATTTGAGTGCATTTTTAAAGACCTTCTGGAGACCTCACATTCACTCCCATCTCTCCTCACAAACAAGAAGGGGCATGTTGTGGGTTTAAAGAGCCGACAGAGTGAAGCTCTCAAACGAATTGGAGAACAAAACAGAATTATATTTGGAAAGAGAGTTACAGATAGAAATTATAAAGCAGATACAGAATCCATAAGCGAACCCCCTGAATTTTCTCCCAACCCAAAACTAAATCTATCATCCCCAGTGCTCCAGTTCTCCCCCCCCCATGCCTCCGCCATCCAAGAGGCCTAAGCACAGCCTCTGGAGGCCCCAACCAGGTCTATCCTTACATGTTTGTCCCGATAACGCAGCTCCTGCCCGGCACAAGGCTGGAGGGGGAGGAAAGGAGAACAAGCTGGCCTTGCCGTGAGCTTATGAAGAGATAGCAGAATTATGGGATTGAATAACAATCTTCAACTCCCTAGAGGACTTTTTTAAACCCTATAATTCCCAACCTGGGACAGGGCAGCACAGTTCTCAGAACCTAAAAATCTCACAGCAAAACACCTGTCCACTCTCTGATATACAACTGCACATTGCAGTAGAAACATGCAGATGCCATGGAATCATAACCATACAATGGTAAGGTTGGAAATGACCTCAAAGATCATCTAGTTCCAACCCCCTGGCACAGGCAGGGACATCTCCCACTAGAACAGGTCACTCAAGGCCTCATCCAACCTGGCCTTGAACACTTCCAGGGAGGGAGCAGCCACAACTTCCCTGGGCAACCTGTGCCAGTGTCTCACCACCCTCACTGCAAAGAACTTCCTAACATCCAGTCTAAATCTCCCCTCCCTATGCATCAGTATCACAGCAAACAAGGTGCCATATATCACTGTGTAGATCCTGAAGAAAGACACCTGTTCAATATCAGTGTTCAATCTCCCGAGTTAAAAAAAACACAGCTATTATTATTTCATAAGTATGGGTTATTAATCTGGCAGGCTGTAATGTTTGAATTTAAAATGAATCCCTCTATCTCATATGGCTATCAATAGAAAATGCCTGCATAAGATATACTGTGGCACAAGTTGTTAAGAAGAATGTTTTCTTCTGCAGGGTAATTATTGTGGCAGAGAAGATGCTCAGCAATCCTTTGAATATGCCTGCTACAATAGCAAAGCTGGTGAAGGGTCTGGGGAACAGGACATGAGGAGCAGTTGAGGGGGCTGGGGTTGCTTAGCCTGGAGAAAAGGAGGCTGAGGGGAGACCTTCTCACTCTCTACAACTAACTGAAAGGAGGCTGCAGCAAAGTAGGTGTTGATCTGTTCTACCTAGTAAGAAGCCATAAAACTAGAGGAGATAGCCCCAGGTTGCACCAAGGAATTTTAGGTTTGATATTAGAAGAAACATCTTCACTGAAAGGTTTCCTAAACACTGGGACAGGCTCCCCAGGCAGGTGGTTAAATCATCGTCCCTTGAAGTGTTTAAAAGAGAGATGCGATGCTAAGGGACATGGTTTAGCACCAGACTTGGCAGAATTAGATAATGGTTGGACTCAGTGATCTGAAAGGTCTTTTGCAACCAAAACAATTTCATGATTCTAACGGGGATCTTCCTACAGGGATCTCCTTGAAAGAGTCCAATGGAGAGGTATGAAGATGATGAAGGGGCTGGAGCGCATGTGCTGTGAGGAGAGGCTGAGGGACCTGGGGCTTTTTGGTCTGGTGAAGAGAAGACTTAGAGGGGATCTAATCAATGTTTATAAATCCCTGAGGGCTAAGGGTCAAGATGGAAAGGACAAACTCTTCTCAGTTGTGCCCTATGATAGCACAGGAGGCAATTTAAGATAGTACTCTTAATGTTGTAATTTTTATAATCTCTTAAAAGAGAAAGTACAGCACAGAAAGCTCCACCTCAACATGAGGAAGAACTTTCTTATTGTAAGGGTCATGGAGCACTGGAACAGGCTTCCCAGAAAGGTTGTGGAATCTGGAGACTTTCAATATCTGCCTGGTTGCATTCCTGTGTGATCTGAGCTAGATTCTATTGTCCTGCTCTGGCATGGGGTGGGGTGTTGGAGTCAATGATCTATGGAGGTCCCTTCCAATCCCTAACATCCTGTGATCCTGTGAACAGCCTCCTTGATGTACTTAAGCTGAATTTTCATGAACTCCTATTTAAGTTGTGTAGCGACAGTCCTAAGTAGTAGCTAAAGCCAGATATGTGAGGGTGTGAGGTTAACTGAGTATGATGACGTATAAGCAGTACGAGAAAATTAAAATAGGTGCAGTAGACTTGTTTACAGGAACACCAGAAGATGCAAAATTCAATATTTCATAATGCAGTGAAATGGAAATGAATGGCAAAGCCAGTAGGAAACATTGCTACAGATTTTTCACATGTGCTTTAAGCCAAATTTTTGAAAATTAATAAGCATATAACTAAAATATTTCTACTGAATCCTTGGAAACTGTTAGAAAAAAACACAGCTATTTAACAGAAAGAGAACAGCAAATGTCTAAAGGTTAAATATCCACTTGTTTTGAGTTTTGATTTATTCTAGAGAAAAGGTAAACTAATTGTCTAATTTTAGGGCTTGTAGAATCTTACATATTTTGACATTTTAATATTAGCAAGGTAAATACTATTCCAAAATGTATTCTCCCAATATACCCAAGGTGGGTTTTTTTTCCCATATGCTTTTTAAAGCTTTCTTCTGCTGTTGCCCCTTCTACCTATTAAAGATAAATAAATTGCAAAGTCTGTATTATCGGCAGATAAATTCAAGGATTGAAAGAGAAGAGTTTCACAATATCCTAGTTAAGATACCAGCTTGGGATTTGTTGTCTCCTTCCAGACAGATGCCTATTACTCTGCTCTCATCAGACCCCATCTGGAGCACTGTGTGCATTTCTGGAGCCCCCAGCACAGGAAGGACATGAAACTGTTGGACTGGGTCCAGAGGAGGGCCACAGAGATGATCAGAGGGCTGCAGCAGCTCTACTATGAGGACAGGCTGAGAGAGTTGGGGCTCTGCAGCCTGGAGAAGAGAAGGCTTCAAGGAGACCTTAGAGTAGCCTTCCAGTATCTGAAGGGGGCCTACAGGAAGGCTGGGGAGGGACTATTGACAAGGTCTTGCAATGCCAGGACAAGGGGCAGTGGGTTTAAACTGGCACAGGGGAGATTTAGACTGGATGTTAGGAGGAAGTTGTTTGTGTGCTGGTTTAAGGCTAATTGGAATATTTTAAAAGAGAAAAATTATATTATAGNCCTGCCTATGTCAGGAGGTTGGAACTAGATGATTTTTGAGGTCCCTTCCAACCTTACCATTCTGTGATTCTTTTAAAAAAGAAAGAGATGGGGGGGGGGGGGGGGGCAGAGAGAGGGGAAAAAATAACAATAGCAAAAGATTGATTGACAAGTGCTATCAAACAAGGCTTCCTTCAAATAGTTTATGAAAAGGACAGTGGATTTCATTAAATTCTGTTTTCAGAAGCCATCTCTATTGAAAAGCATGCATTCACAGGAATTAACTGTTTCTGTCCTGCAGCTCACATACCAAATTTAGAGTTTACCTTCTCATGGCAGGAGGCCTTTTTTCTTCTTGCCCTATCTGCAACAGGAAGATAAGAGGCAAGTGGAAAGGTCTTGCATCCTTATTATATGCAAAGAGCAAAAAAGTGTTTGGACAGGGCTGGGTGCATTTTTAAGGACCAGCTTAAAATACATAATTGCTTTATCTGCTGATACACCCAGGAATGTGGTATCTAGGCCACACAGGTGTGGAAAAAGAGTGCTCAGAAGACTGCTTTAAAATCTATTTTGCCAACTTCACACTGAGCCTTCTCACTGTGGAAACTTCCTTAGCTACTTCCAAGGGCATGAAACTTCAAATCATTCCTATCGGCTGAAGGCCAAAGTGCAATAGAAATTGCTACAGAAGATTGCCACTCAGGCAACCCTTTACCACAAACACCCTTCACATCGAGTTTGTGGATGTTTTACTAAATATGGTGACCTGGAACTTCTGCAGCAGGCATGGATTTGGAGAGGCAGCAGAAAACTTTTCAAGGAGCAGCTCGTACAGACACAGTAGCTGAAGCCATCAAAAATGGCACAAATCTAAATAGAGAGATAGAGAGAGGACAAAACAAAGTGCAGTTCTCTTCAGAGCGGTGGCCAAGGCAAGACTAGTCTGTCTACCTAGACCTAAATGCAGGAAAACCTGAGGAGAAAATAATATACAAGAATCCTGGGGCAGTGAGGGATAAAGAGCCTGAAATTGCTATTCTGGCTCAATGCAGCAGGGTATATATAATAGATACTATGGAGCTTTCTTCTTAAACTCAGCCATGAAACACAACACTGTTGTTGATTTCCTACCTACAATACTGCCTTCTTGTAGTACAGAAATGAGACAAGCAGAACAATGTTCTTCCTCTGCTCACACCATAGGTAGGAAAAGTAAGAAGGAATAAAGGAGTGTAGTGAGAAGGCATAACAGAATGGGACTGAGTGGAGACAAGAAAGGTCAGAGTAGATTGTAAGAGAATCCAAATGAATATGTCAGTGCTGTCTATGGTCTATCTGTTTGCTGACAGCCCAGCTTGCATTGAAACAAATCACAGTGCAGACTGAAAAGGAAAATTCAGGACTGGAAGAAGCCCCTTGGCCCATATCTTCACCTCTCAGGCACTTTGGATTCATCTGTGGTGTTTGTCTTATTGCTGTTATGAACAAACTGAGTTGAGGACCCAAAAGGATTAACCTTCTTCTTAGCAAGGATATTCTGAAGTGGCTGATAACAGTGCACTTTGCCATTCATGCCAGGCAACTCCAGTGGTATTACATGTGGAGGGGACTTAGAAGGGTGGAAGTTTCCAGTCAGGAATCTCACCCCAGTTCTTTGCATAGAGATATCTAGTGCAGAACAGACAGTGCTAAATCCCCACTATAAAAGTGGTGACATGAAGAAAGAAAACTTCAGCTGAAGCTAAATGTGGGTGTTAGCAAATCCAGCTGACCTATCCTCTCACTGTTTACAAGAGCTGCTGGAGAAGGTGGACTTGTCCTTCCCTCTGGGAAGCAGATAAGCAGTAAAACTTCTTGTGACACTAAAACATATAGCTATGGAGATGCCTTTGGATAATGACAATGATCCACTTCCCAGATTTCTCACAGAACTTTCTTCTTTGATGGCCTCCCTTTCTAGAATCACAAAAACAATTCGAGTTTGACCAGAAACTTTGGAGATCTGTAGTGAAACCTTCATATCAAAAGCATGTCTAGCTAGATGAGGTGGTTCAAGAACTTGTCCCACTATTAGAAAGTCAGCAAAGATGGAGATTAACCACTTTCTTTAAACCTCTTATAACATCTATTCATGTGGAAAATGTTCCAAAAATGTTTGGCAGGGTATTTTTTAACCACTTGCACTTACATATGATTTATTTTCTCATCAACTGGCAATGTTAGAGACTTCAAACTTCAAACCACTGTGGCAGTCCATTATAAATACTCAATATTCAAACATAGCTTTGGATTCTAGAAGAGCTTTATGCCTCACTCCATTTAATGTGGTTATCTCAACAGGTTTATATCTGAGGAAAAGAACTGCTGTGCACATCAACAAATATGTTTTTTCTTGTCTCACCTCTAAACACAGAATCAGTTTTATTTCCTAGTTTCATGGTATTCTATGTCTTTCCCAAAGCCTTCTGACAAGGAGTAAGAAATGGCTTTGTTTTGTGGTGTGTTAATTTTGCAGTCTGGATAACTTGAAGTACTCCCAACAGAAGAAGAAACAATCACAGTTTTAGTAAGAACCAGTAAGAAATATGCTACTAGTGCTTTTTTGACCAACCCTTAAGAAGAGGAACCACAACATTTCCCATGAAAAGTCATTGTCTCCTCACCAAAATTCAGCTATTTGAAGAGCTCCAACAGCTTGAGAATCATGGAATTATAGAATGGTAAGGTTGGAAGTGACCTCAAGGATCATCTAGTTCCAAGCCCCTGCCATAGGTAGGGACACCTCCCACTAGCACAGCTCACTCAAGGCCTCATCCAACCTGGTCTTGAACATCTCCAGGGAGGGAGCAGCCACAACCTCCCTGGGCAACCTGTGCCAGTGTCTCACCACCCTCACTGCAAACAACTTCCTCCTAACATCCAGTCTAAATCTCCCCTCTGCCAGTTCAAACCCATTGCCCCTTGTCCTGTCATTGCAAGACCTTGTCAATAGTCCCTCCCCCGCCTTCCTGTAGGTCCCCTTCAGACACTGGAAGGCTACTCTAAGGTCTCCTGGAAGCCTTCTCTTCTCCAGGCTGCAGAGCCCCAACTCTTGTAGCCTGTCCTCATAGCAGAGCTGCTGCAGCCCTCTGAGCATCTTTGTGGCCTTCTCTGGACCCGCTCCAACAGTTTCACGTCCTGCTGTTGTTTCTTGTGTCCATCACCCCCCTGCTTGCAGTCAGCAAAACAGATTTCACTTTTACAGAAGGGTCTTTCAGCCCTAGGGTCTTTTAGGACATGGCACCAGCAAAACAATAGCCTTGATTCAGTAGATGACTTACAGGGGTTCCCTGCGTGTTTATTGTGGAAGCTCAACTAGCCCAGTGTGCAACCAAAGATTGTTTTTCTTATGAAGTCCAGGCTTGCATGGAATTCTGTTAATTAAATGCACTCTAGAAATGTCAGCCTTTCCTCCTCCATACATACAGCAACCTTTGTCCTTCACATAAGGATTTTAAAGTGTTCTGCAGACATCACTTGATGAAATACTACTGTTGAATCTTTGTCTGCTGTTGTCCCGGGAGCACTGACCTTGCTTCCCCAATGTAGAGGTCTGTCTACCAGGCTAATCACACCAATGAGTACCTCAGAGGAGATTCCTATGTAGCAGCATTTCTGCAGGAACTCAAAACTGGCCAGATATACCAATGAGGTCCATTTATTACTCTTGTGCATTTCTGTAAGGTCATAAACCAATCCCTATATCAAGTTTAAACCTCCATCCTAGCGCCACGTGAGGAGATACAAGGCTCAGACAGCTCAAATTCCCCCCAGCTCTCAGGTTCCCCCATACAGGTAGTGTTGGGTGCAATTTACTATCAGATAGTAACCATGGAAAACCAAGATGAATGGATCCCCCATTCACTCTTTTCCAGCAGATATGTAGTAGTGATTAATGTCTTTGAACTGCTGAATTACTTTGGGAATAACCCTTCAATTTATGTCCTTTGCCTTCACTTCCTAGGACAGTGTATCAACACTGTATGTTTTAACCATGGAAAACCAGATATTAGCACACCTTCTCATTTTTTTTTTTTTTCCTTGACTGGATCTATTGTATAAACATATCACACCCTACACACAGCAGGGTACATGCAATATATCTGGCAGGGAATGGTTACCCTCAGCACAACACCAATTTTGAATGCAATACTGACTTGTTTCCACAGCTATCAAAAATTGTAGATTAAGTCTCTTTAAAAGCACAATTTATGACATTTGAGTTTTTATTCTTATTTTTAAGGAAGTCCTAACACTTAGGAGGACATCTTCTTCCTGGAATAAGACCTTTTAATAGTGGCTAAGGAAATTCTGATATGAAAGCTCCTTTCTTGGAGATCACAGGATGTCAGGGATTGGAAGTGACCCAAAGAGATCATCCAGTCCGACCCTCCTGCCAGAGCAGGACCATGCAAACAAGCTCAGGTCACAGAGGAATGCATCCAGACAGGCCTTGAAAGTCTCCAGAGGAGGAGACTCCACAGCCCATCTGGGAAGCCTGTTCCAGTGTTCTGTGACCCTTACAGTAAAGAAGTTCCCCCTTGCATTGAAGTGGAACCTCTTGTGCTGCAACTTACATCCATATGCAGATATTGAATGGTATCATCAGCATCCTTTACATATCTGTAATTCTGATACAACATCCAACTGTTCCACTTTTCCTTCCAGAAAAGAAAAGCCTCCAAGTGGTAATCTGAGCGCTCCACTCTTGCCTCACCACATATTTCATTTGTTTGGAAAAAAAATCTTGTTTTCTCCCACTAACACAGTGGAGAGGCCTAGGCTATAGTTTCTTTTATTAAAATATCTCCAGGTATCCCCAAAAGAAAGAGAAAAGAGGCTTGATACGATGCCATTATTGCTATACCAATCTCTATAAAATCAGTCAGTTGCAGTCAGAAATCTAAATATTCCTTAAAATACATTTATTTTAATAAAGACACATCAAGAACAATCTGTCTGTCAGTGTTACGAGGTCTGTTTTTCAAGAACTTGCCCAAAGCAGCAGAGAATTCAGTCTAGTCTCATTATTATATAAACACAGTAATCTGAAATAAGTAATTATTGCCTGGACTGAGGAAAGAACACAAGCATATGCTTATTGTTTGAAAGCAAAGGAGAATCAATACATCCATTTCCAAATTAGAAATGTCACAAGACTCTTCATCTTGTCCTTACAAGTCAGGTCGTGATAGCTTTTGTTGATTAGTTTGTGTACTTTGAAGAGAGATCTCTGACTCAAAGCCATAGAAATAAACTTAATTATGTTTCCAAACCTTTACTTATGGCAAGTTAAAGCCTTGGTATATGTAGCACCATTTGATATTGGTTTTCAGAGCATTTCAGATTCCTATTGGTTTTCCTTTCTTATTTTTTTAAATACCTTGGGATGTGCAGTCCTTTCTAAAACTAAGGTAGAGCAGTCTGTGGTGTCTGTCTTTAGCCCATATCCAGGGGCCAAACTACAGCACTTGACCACCTGATGACCCCTCTCCAGTACAAAAGGGAGATCAGAAAGAGAAAAGATCCACAGGTTGAAATGAAAACACATGTAATGAAATAGCCACATTAATACCAATGTCAATACAAAGCATATAAAGTTATACTCAACCCAGCAAAGGTTGAGCAGTCACAATGTACAGGAATGCAACTCTAAAGAGCAGAAGAGGGAAGAGGACCCAAGTGTGGAGGAGGTGCCCAATCAAAAAGCTCAAGCAAGAAGTTCCTCCCCACTCAACAAACATCTTTACACTGAGTGTGAAGGTAGTGGTCTGGGATACATCTGTAGCTAACTCAAGTCAGCTGTCTGAGGTGACTCAGAATTGCTAGCAGCCTGCAGCCCATGACTGGACTGGGATTCTGTGGCAGCAAAACCAGGACATGTGGTTGCCGTTTGGTATTCGTTAAGCAGAAATAATGTTTTGTGGGAGGTTAATACAATTTTTAAAAAACACTTTAAGCAGCATCATTAGATGAGTTAGAAGTAGTGGATCCAGATGATACTGTAAAATCAGAGGTGGTTATGTTCATTCAGCAAAAAGCCCTGGTGGAAGTCAAGATGAAATTGTAGACTTTGCATTTGTTGGGTGAGTGTTGGTAGGTATTTGCTTAAGTTGGTGAAATACAGAGAATGGAGGCTCTGTACTAAAGAGTAAATTATGCTAAGTAGTATATGAGCTGCCACAAAATTATATTTAGGTGATTTCTTCTACTCCAAATGAATTTCCAGAACAGCACATTAACATTGATAATGTCATTTATCCAAGTTTCAGGAACCTGGAATCATTTCTCATCTTGATTCAACCACTTCGGTTAAATCTCTTGTTAACAATACAGGGGAGAAAGAAAATAATTCCAAACGATCACTATTTATCAGATTATAAATTTAAAATGACACTGCAAATATAATTTCATGCTTTTTTGCTCTTTTCATTTCTTTAAAGAAAAAACAAGAAATAAATAATGATGTGTTAAAATATCACGACAAATATCTTGATTCATCAACTCTACTTAGGCATAAACACACATCAAGAAAATGATAAATGTATAAATCCCACACCCATGATAGATTAAGAGCTTTAGGTTTTTTTCCCTCTCATTTTTACAAATAAATCTGAAAACAAGCAGACAAAAAAATGATACTGTACTTACATATTTCAGATCCTCATCTGTCTAAGAGCTGAAAGCACTCAAGTCATGTGTCAGAATAACTCGGGTGGTCTCTTCTCGATTCCCTTTTTGCGTTCACCATCCAGAAAAATCAATGTGCCGCTGCGACGGTCCAGCCATTCTCACTACAGAAAAGGAGCCAGATGTTGGGTGTCAGAATAGACTAGATTTGATTTCTAAAGGTTATCTGCATGGCATCTTTCAAGATTGTCCATGTAGGATCCTTCACAAGTTCAAAGACCCAGATTTCCCCTGTCTGTGACTGAAGCCACAGAATCATAGAACCACAGAATTACACAATCATATACTCTGAGTGGGAACAGACCCTAAGAATCATCTAGGTCCAACCACATGCAGGGACATCTTCAACTAAATCATGTTGCTTTAAGCCCCTTTCAAACTGGTGTTGAAAGCATGTACAACAGAAACATGTTCTCTCCAGGCATATGCTTTTGTCTGTACTGATACAGAAAAACAGATGTCTTCAAATCTACAGGACATCCATGCCCAAGGTGCCTTTCTCATGCTTTGATTTCCTCAGGAAATTAGGCAACCAGAAGAGAGTTACGGCATGTTCCAAGCTTCTCCCTACCCAAGGTTATCTACCTATCTATCTATCGATCTATTGGCAACCAGAAGAGAGTTACGGCGTGTTCCAAGTTTCTCCCTACCCAAGATACCTACCTACCTACCTGTCTTTCTTTCTTTAGGCAACCAGAAGAGAGCTATGGCATGTTCCAAGCTTCTCCCTACCCAAGACATCTATCTATCTATCTGTTGGCAACCAGAAGAGAGTTATGGCATGTTCCAAGCTTCTCCCTACCCAAGACATCTATCTATCTATCTGTTGGCAACCAGAAGAGAGTTACGGCGTGTTCCAAGTTTCTCCTTACCAAAGTTACCTACCTGTCTATCTACCTACCTCCCTGTCTATCTTTCTTTCTTTCTTTAGGCAATCAGAAGAGAGTTATGACATGTTCCAAGCATCTCCCTACCCAAGATACCTATCTCCCTACCTACCTACCATCCATGGGTAGCTTCGTATCTGAGATGTGGTCTCAAAGTATGGATAATAAGCAATTGCACACTAAATGTGAGGTGCTTCAACCTAAGCATAAAGAAATCAGACCTATGAAGATACATTTAAACCTAGAGAAAGAGAAAATACACTTTCCATGGGATAAACCTTCTAACAACAACTGGTTTTTAACTTTTTCTAGATTTCATTCTTAATGCTGGTGCCAAAGCATACTTGCTTAAATTAAGATAACATTCAAATGCTGTCACAATCTTTTAAAAGAAATTGAAGGAAAGAAAACCCCCTTACCTGACACCTGGGTAAGTGAAATTATCTCAGCATACACCCAAAAATGACTCCTAGCCCTATGGTCTGTATTGTTCAGCTATTTCTCAATGTAGTTTGTCAAAGTCCTGAACAAATTTTTAGCAGCTCAGCATTTAATGAGGATTTGAACACAACTTTCAGTTTTGTAGATAGCTAAATCTATATAAGTTTACTGTGAAGCATGTTTGGGTAGTGTCACTCAGTTAGTGACAACGTTCACCAGTGTAATAGATGGCACAGCAGTGAAAATGAGCCAGTATATAATCTTGCTAAAGGCCAATAGCTTCTGATAGGTCACAATCAGCATTGCTCTCAGTGCTGTAAAAAATAACTTGAAGAATTGTGATTGCTGATGTAAGAAACAGCCCAGCTCAGCTGTCCACACAAAACTGTCCAGTGTCACTAGAAATGCCCTACTTATCCTGACTGTCCTTCAAATGTCATCCAGAAAGAAATGGGTTTCCTGCAGACCCTGCATCTTCTCTTCCAGTCTCTTAAATAAGTTTGGGCATCTGAAATGTCTCTGGGCATCTCAAATGTCTCAAAGTTTATTATAAAACTAAATCTCAAGTTATGCATTGACAACAGAGCTCTCAGATCCACCCCTCACCGTAGCTGCTCCCCACGGCTCACTGCCCAAAAACACTGCACAGGGTTGTATGCACAGAAGCCTACACTTCCATGCTGTACACCATTTCATGCTACATTACAGCTCACTTTTGTTTTTTTCTTCATTAATATTCTTGCTTTTTGGTAAAAATTAAAGCAATGGCAATTCCAAAAAAAGCCATTATGTTTTGATTGTTAGGAGCTGACATAAATGGGTTCCAGTGGAGATAATGCTGTAAATGTTGATCATATTACAAGTTGGTCCACCTACTGTCACGTCAGGAAGCAGGGGTTTAAATATAAATCTCCTATTTTTAACTCAGTTAAGATTAGAACTGAAGGAGGAGACACTCAACTGGGGTAAATAGTAGCTTTGCTGATGTAAGTGGCACTATGCTGATTTATAATGGCAAAGGAATTGTCAGAAACAGTAAATCTTCTCTCCACCAAGGGCTCCATTAATGTATTTATATAATTAATTCAATAAAGAAATGAAAAATCACAAGACAAAGAAAAACTAAGATTATTTAAAGGTATCTGGTGAGCCCTGACAAACCTCTACAAGTAACAAAAAACCTCCCATAGCCAAGGCACTAAATGAAGAGATTTTTACATACTCCTAGAATTTATTTATGTTTTCTTCTTCAAACTGCAGTTCCTGGTTTACTGTAAGTAAGATGATCATTAAAAGTAAGAGGAGAACTGTCAGATTTCTTACTAAATTGGAAATAAGTGTTCCATATTTGGAAGAAAAAAATGAACAGAACAGAAATGTTGTAATGTTTAAAACTCACAGTTCTAAATATCCTAATTTATCTGGAGATATTAAAAATTTTAGAGCCGGATATTAATTTGGGGTGTCTACTCCATAACACTTAGACTTTGTAATTCTATAAACAAGATCACAAAAATCCAATCATTTTAACCCAAGAGGAACCTTCACTTCTCAAAAAATCCAACTAAAGGAGCCAAAGTTGAGGTTTGATTTCAAATTACTTTCTTTGCCTTTAGCTGAGGTGTTTAAAAACTCCACCATGAAGCATAACACAGAGCAAAGCATAGGAGGGCTGAGACTGGGGGCTTTAGGGAGATTAAGGGCTGCAGAGCTGCTCACTTTTTGTTACATTAACCTGCCCAGGAAAGCAATTCCCTCCACAGCCCCCATGCCCAGTCTCCATAAGTGGAGACATATGGCAATTCTGTGATACAGAGAACACACTCTGGTAGTTTTATTGGTACTAGGACTGCATCTCAGCCAGTGTAAGTCTTCTCTGCTGTGAATTGATCCCATTGACTCCCGGCAAGCAGAGAATAGCCGTCAGGTCAATGCTGCCCTTGAAGTCAGATGCCTGCTCTGAACTGCCTTCTAGGGGCGCCCCTCTCCACTGACCTCAGGGTGGTTTACTGATTAAACTCAGGCTAAAGCTAACTTTTGTGCCTCTGCTGATTCAGAGGGATTGATTTGTAACGGTGGACGTTGGTCTTTGTGAAACAGTGGTATGTCATTCTCAGATGTGAGTAGATTGATAGAAAATCATCAGAAGCAGCAATGAGAGTGCTGCAAGATGTACATGGCCATCATTGCCTTCTCCTCTGGTGGAATGTCAAGATGAGCAGAGCCTTTCCCTCCCTTTTCAGCCTGTTATCTAACTGAGGACGTAGCCATTAAAATGGCTCCATAGAGACCTTATAGCTACATTTCAATATCTGAGGGAGACCTGCATGAAGGCTGGGGAAGGACTGTTTAGAAGTGCTTGTAGTGATTTGCAATAGGTAGAATCTGGGGCAGAGTAGATTTAAGTTAGACATAAGGAAGAAGTTCTTTACAATGAGAGTGGTAAAATACTCTAACAGGCTGCCTGTGAATGTGGCTGAGGCCCTGTCCCTGGAGACATTCAAGGTCAGACTCACTGTGGCCCTGGGCAGCCTGATCTAGTTCGAGATGTCCTTGCTCACTGCAGGGGAGTTGGACAAGATGACCTTTGAGGGTCTCTTCCAACTAATGCAATCTGTGAATCTGTAAAAATAATTCAGAGCCCATCTAACAGCATTTCCACATTGAACTGACACGAAATTGTTATTTAACAAGGAATCACAAAATCGTAGAATCCTTTTGATTGAGAGAAACATTTAAGATCTTCAAGTCCAACTGTTAACCCAGCACTTCCAGGTTACTACTAGACCATGTCCTTCAGCACCATATCTACATGCCTTTTAAATACCTCCAGAAAGGGTGACTCCACCATCTCCCTGGGTAGCCTGTTCCAGGGTTTAACAATCTTTTCAGTGAAAATTTTTTTCCTAATATCCAGTCTAAACCTCCTTTGCCACAACTCAATGTCATTTCCTTTTGTCCTACCACTTTTTACCCGGGAGAACAAACCAACTCCCACCTCACTACAACCTTCTCTGGTAGTGGTAGAGAGGGAGAAGGTCTTTCCCCAGCCTCCTTTTCTCCAAGCTAAAAAAGCCAGTNTCCACGTTTTTACAGTTTGGTGGCCAGGATGTCATGTGAGACAGAGTCAAAAGTTCCCTCAGCTGCTCCTCATAAGAGCTACCCTGAATGGGTGAGACACCACATGTCTTGCTGAGTTTTCAGCTGAGATTCCTGGTTAAAGGACAAAGGGCATGGTTACGTGGCACAACATCGCGCACACAGAGACATTTTCTGCTTCCCTTCTCAGATTTCCCTTCTCAGGCCACCAGCTTCTCTTCTAACCTTGAAAATGTGGGGAATTTTATTCTGTGGCTTGTGTTTCCTCCAACTGTTGAGCTGCAGGACCTCAGCTCCTCCCTAGAAATTATGTCTCCTTGAGTCATTATTCCCTCCTGGCCTCAGACCACTTCCTGCAATTTCAGAACAACTGGAAACATCAGTTTCAAATGAGCTATTAACCCAAGAAGACCAAACCAGCCTGGATCCATCAGTGTTCCTTAGATGCATTTTCCTTTTCTCCTCTCCCTGAATTCTGGTTGACACCAAATAAAAAAGATTATTCTTAAGACAAGTTTTGATCCATTTTACAGACCAACTAATCAGTTGAACAGTGTTTTCTTTTCACCCCTAGTTTTCTGGTACAGATTACCATGTATCAAATCCATCTTTCCTGAAGGATTCTGATGACCTGTAAGAGCTATCAAAACCCTTGGGTATACCTGCAAATGATTATGTAAGGCTGGAGGCTCGATGCCAGATAAACAGATGACAGACTCATTTATCATCAGGAGGAACAGGCACATTAATTGGCTACAATACCAGTACCATCCTCTAACATTAACAAAACTCTTCTTGATCTTGAATGTACCACTAGAGCATCCTTTATTAAATAAGATTAATAATACTGAGGCCAAAGGTCACTCCACTTCAGCTGAGAAAGCTCAATTATTTATGGATACTTCCCTCACTAAGGCACCAATAGGTTACCAAGCCTTGTAAAAAGAGATTTTGGTCTACTGAGTAAGGGTTATTATTCTACACATACAGATCTTCTCTATCAGAGAATCAACAGCAGAGAAATGAAATCATTTGAGTTCTGTAAATCTTCTGGACTGGAGGAGGGCAGCTGAATACTGGAACAGGCTGCCCAGAGAGGCTGTGGAATTTCCACCCTTGATGATATTCAAAACCTGACTGGACACAACTCTGAGCTATTGTAGGCTGATCCTGCTTTGAGCAGTGTGGGTTGGTTTGGATGAGCTCCAATGTCCCTTCCACTCTCTGTGATAAGACGACAACACACAAGCAGATTCCCAGATTTCTGTCCCTTGCTCTTCTGTGTACTCACACAAAAGCATTGATGCAAAATACTTGTGTTTGGCCACTGTTGCCAGCTCTCTTGCCAGAGCAAGAGTAATCTCATCTTGAGAGACTTTGATGCAAATTGTCATGTGTACTGAGCAACTGGGCATGTGAAAAAGGAACCAGTGGCCATTGCTTCATATTGTACCTGTAGAGTTCCCCACAGTTAAGACAGCTTGTCTGCAAAATGGGAACTACTTGAAGCTGTTGGGAACAGCTGCTATGCAAACATCATGTATTATTCAAGCACACTGGAGTAATGATTCTGTGTGTCATCTTTCTCACCTTGGTTAGTCCAGAGGCAGCGATAAAACCCAATAGTTCTGCATCACAATGGAGAAAGCAAAAGGTGAAAAATTTGACTGGAGTACTGACCACACGCTGCAAGAAGGCAAAATGAAATGTTTCTTTCAGGTGTGGCTTTCACCTGCCTTTACTTCAGTTTGCAACAAGTGGTTGTGACCTATTTCATTGGAGGAAGAGCTCAAAAGAAATATAATCCTGGGACCAGGAAAGGGGCAGCTGGCTCAGAGCCATTTTGCTAATGCCAATGAAGTTTTGCACTGGCACACAATTTCTTTCTGTTGGCCACGTGTTGCTACCACAGCTGCTATTGATGCACAGAGATTTCAGTGTTCTCAATCCCCTTCTATATAGCTTGTGGACTGATATGTTGACCTTATCATAAATTACATTCTCCCCCCACCCTTTATCACCTGATTTTTTGATACTGGCAAGAAAGAGATTTTTTTGTGTTTTTTTTTCTTTTTTCTCCTCCCCAGGGAGTCTGGGGACTTAGAAAATTTTCTCCATGCTTCAAATGAAGCATTTTGTTTGCACACAACACATACTACTGGAGATTTTTCAGTGCTGCTGCTGTCAGGCTGGCACCCATGCCTTATACCTGCCCAGCCAAAAGAACTGCAGATGGTTGGTGACAAAAGGAGAGTCCCATGGAGCTGTGGGAGAACCATCTCCACAGATCCAAATTTGAGAGCCTGAAAGACAGTGTGCAACAGCCCAACCATATCACTGCTCAGCATTCAGCCAGAAGCAAGGCAGGTGCTTGAAGCATTTGCCAGGATTCAGACTCAAAATGACTTCGTCTCCAAGCCTGAAATAAATCTGGCAAACGAGTGTGGGATGCTCTTACAAAGAGATCTAAGGGCAACTGCCTGCTGTTGGACAGCATCTACAACATTGGCTCTGTGACTTTTTGATAGCAAGAGGACAGACCTCTCCAAAATTATTGCTTCCAGGACTCAAAGCAGGACAGCCTGTGAGAACAAGGAGGAGCAATGAGAATGCATGTCAAAGGAAGTAGCAGCTCAAAGAAAAGGAAAAGTGATTCCTAACAGGTCTCCTTTGAGCATGGGTCTCCAGGACCACAGCACAGAATCATAGAATGGTAAGGTTGGAAGGAGACCTCAAGGATCATCTAGTTCCAACCCCCTGCCATAGGCACCTCCCACTAGTACAGGTCACTCATCTGCAAGCTGATTGCATTTGGTGTCAGGAATCATTTTATAGGTGACTGTTTATGGTTCAATGCTGCATAAACATGTGAGATGTAATCCTTGCTGATGTACTTGGGGAGGAGGGAGTCAAGACCGTTGGGCTCAGTATATTAGACTTATCAGATCTGGATCAGTCCTGCTCCCTGTTTGACAGGTTCATGTTTCAGGTCATCCTACATCTAGCAGGCAAGTGACATAGTTGGAACTTTGTCTCTGATCTGAACTTCTTAAAGAAAAACATTGGTTTGTGCATCTTTCCTTATTCAGCTTGAGGGGAGAGGAGAAAGGATACACCTCATCATACTGTTACTTGATTTTCTTAAATGCTCTTCCCTGTGACATTTTCCAGTGTCTGCCCCTTTGCCTGCTCACAATTTCCCATGCTGCAGCTGCAATGTATTGAGATGATTCACTGTTCCTGTTAAGCAACAGTGAATCCATCCAGAATATGTGGAAATTCCTCCTTCTACAGAAGAAATGAACTGCAGCAAAGTCATTGCAGCTGATTTGTCTTCAGAATCAGGAAGATTCTTCTGCACCTCTGCCTTTCAGAAGATGACCTTTATCAGATGTAAAGCCTACAAATACGTTCTGACTGTGTAGGGCAGGCTGCAGACACAGGATTTGATACACAAATGTAACAGCTCTTCTCCCATCATACATCGGCTAGCACAGCACGGATGCAATGTCACAGAAAGAAAAACATGAAGTAGAGAGGATAAACATTCAAACCATCTTATAATTTGCCAGTGGGAAAGAGGAACCCAAGTAAAACAATATATACTCAGGTTCCAGTGGGGTACTGTGGAGTTAGTTTTGTTAGAGGACGCAAGGGAAGCCAGGGATAATATTGTCTCTCTAAATGCAAATACTGTTTGAGAGAGACAGTGCTGCTGTGGTCAGACCAGCAAGAACAAGAGAGCTCTTTGCCAAGTAAGCCACTGGACTTGCTGGTGTAGGAAGCATTGTGCACACTGATGCCTTTAGGGCATCGATTTCATGATCAGGAGACCCTGTGACCTGCTCCAGCTTTCCCATAATGGGTGGATTGAGTGCATTCATCAAACCTGAGATTTCAGGGCTCAAAAGTTCAAAAAGCTACCAGAGGTGAAATCATTCCTCTCCATCCTTCTTTTCCCTTCCAAAAACAACCTCAATTTTTGTGTTTTTTTTTCTTTTTCCCTTTCATTTGACTGAAATCACCTGGGGGTCAATTATCTTTCTGGGATGGAAACCATATGCCATTTCACGTTCTTGCATGAGGTTAAGCTGCATATGATGAAACCAATCAATTAAACCTTGTGGGAAGGGAAGGGAAGGGAGGGTGAAGCCTGGCCAGGAGTTAGTGTTCTCATTTACTGACAACCTAATCCAAGGTATCAAGACACATACAGAATTTTGCTTGCCCACAAGGAGCAGAGGAGAGAAAGTATTGCCTCTGTTGTGAAAGAGCTGGCGAACATTAAAGAGGTGAACATTAATATAAAGAGGATAGGGATGTGCACTGCTTAAGACTGGTAGGTTGAAAAGGTTGAATTATTTAAAATTATTTTTAAAACAGCTTTTCTGTGGGGATTTTGTTGGTTTATTTGTTTTATTCTAGTTTGTTTTGTTCCTGTTTGCAGCTTGCAGACTGCTTTGAACAGGGCAGGTACCTTGCTGATGTGCATTCCTAGAATCCAGCCTGCTGTGTGGGTCTACGCTTGTCATGTCTCTTTAGTCCAGGAGCAATCCCCTAAAATATTGGCCTGAGCTTTCAATCTGTTTGGCACACGAGTTGGTTCTTATCATTGTGGATGGTTTTCCTTCAAGCTAGAACAGGGGATTGTTTTTGTGCTGGTCTGTCAGGAATAAAAGAGAAGAAGGGAAAACAGATGTGGAAGAGCTCTATTGAATCTCTCACTGGTAAAATTCTTTGTGTACAAAGTTTGCAAGTGGAAATAAGATCCACAGCCACACGCAAGTGAATGTAGGGAAACTGTACAAGTCAAGCTAAGGCCTGTTTACAAATAAATTCTTTAAACCACTAAACCAGCAATTTTGTTGCCCTTGTCACTTAATTTCCTTGTCAAAGAGCAACTTTCTCTTTGCTAGTGTAAAAGGATAGCTCTGAGAACCACTCAATCCACAACTCCTGAAGAGCTTAGGTTGTAACTGGGTAACATTTCAGTGCAGTTACACTTCCCCAGCATCCAGCATTTGGGAAGTGTGCTCCTGAAAAGAAATAGCCACAAGTACACACAGATGTCTACTGTTCTGGCTTCGAATAATCCTTGTGGAGAAAGAGGGGTGTGCATATGTATGGGTGTGCACATGTGGGGGCGTGCATGGGAAAGCAAAGAGAACTTTATTTCTAATCCAAGTCCCACCTAAACAAAGACCTCAATGTTATTCCCTGGAATGAGGTAAGAAACATGATCATTTGGTTTCAGGACCTGCCTGAAGTGACAGTTTTTGTAGCCCTGAACGAGCAGCAGCCAAAGTAGGAGAGATCAGATGAACTACATTTAGAAGTGATGCAGTGAACTGGTACAAGGGGAAAGTGCTTTTAGTGATCAATATGAAAACAGGGGGCTTTCATCTAACCACAGCAAGGATGGTAAAGAGGAATTTGGGCAATATAATATGGGATAAAAGGGTAGATAGCCTCTTATTTCAATCTAAAGACTTAATGATGCTTATTAAAAGGTTGTTACATGATTTCACGGAAGAATTATGGCCCTTTACTTTCCTGAGGATGGATTGCCTGACAGAGCATGGCAAATTTTTTCTAAGTCCTCAGTTGTTTTTAAGGAAGTGCTCTTCTCATGGCTCTGTAATTTTGCCAAAGGATCAGCTCTTGCAAACAAGCAATTCACACCCATGGTTTTTATTTGAAGGCCACTGCCTCTTGCCTTACACAATGCAATTCATCAGGCAGCACATTCATACGACGGCACTTGAGTAATAAGTTATTATGATTTGATCCACAGAGCAGTTGTTAAGATGTAGGTCAACTTTACCAATGAATGAGAGCTTTGAAAAGGCAAACTGGCCTTATACTTAAGAAAATGCATTGGGCCAGAGTCAAGACTGGAGGAGACTTGTGGATGTCAATGAACTTGCAGCAGGTGAGCGAGGCTGCACAATTCTGCTGGGGAAATTGTTCCACCACTGCAGCACTTCATTACAGCTGTCATTTTCTCTATGAATTATTGCTTTCTTGTCAGATTTACCTCCCCTTTCACTTGAAAACAGTCATCTAGGGAATAGGCCAGCAACAAAACAAAACCTCCTGGAGGTTAATGTAGCAATGACAACAGAAAAAAAGGGAGCTGGTCTACTTCTTAAACAAGGAGGCTGAGCCACACGGTACTTGTTCAGCTTCAAGGATGCAGTCTGTCTGTATCGGAATATAACAGGTAACACTGCTTTTCTGCTACTGGGTATCAACAAAGTCTGCGCTGTTACTAGATTTTTTTAGACTACTTAAGACACTTCAAATGAGTTACTGTCTCATTAAAAAAAAAAAAAAAAGCTTTTCAGTTAATGCTAGGAAATCCCACACACTATTTTAATATAAGTATACAGTGTGTTGACATTCCTACAACTCTACAGTAAAGAGACATGGGACAGAGATATGCCCTGGGAGACAAGAGTCCAGAAGAGAAAACTACTTTTCTTTTTGTTAGATTCATCCCATCAACATGAACTAGCCTTTTGTGGGTTAAAGGACTAACCATCCCCTCACTTACTGAAGAACAAACCATGAGAAATTAGTTTAAATAAAGTTATCTGACATTAGGAGAACTGGATCAAAGCTATAAAAAGCTGTGTTGGTCCTGTCTTCCACTCAAAGGTCTTTGTCTTACATCTGAAAGGTAAGTTGCACTAAACCTAACTAGTATCCAGAGGGAGCCTAACAATCCAAGATTTAAATTCAAGTATCTTTCACATTGCAAAATGGAGGAAATGTTTTCTAATTAAATATTTTCAGACACGTGAGGATGTTCCTTTAGAAAATAACATGGCATGGAAGCAAGGGATGATCAAATGAAGAAAATTAAAGAGCCCTTCCTCTGTTGCCTTCCTTGAATAGTCATTTACGAACCAGAAAGTCGATGTACAATGAAACTTAAATCACATCCAATCACATCAGCAAACCTTTCACACTCACTTCACACAACTGAATGGTTTAAAAGGCAGAACAACTGCAACAGAAGATCATGCCCAGCTTTACTGGAACAAATTGTGCTTTGAATTACGTTGGTGCAGTGCCACAGAAGTCAATGGAATATGACCTTCGCAAGTAATGAAAGAGGTCCACTACATTTGCCCTAGTCAGCTTGGCTGCAGAGCCACTTGGCACATTCTATGCAGAGCCTCTTGTTCCATCTCTGAGGGTAAGTTAAAAAGAAAAAAAAAAAAACAAATAAATCAGTAAAATATTAATTAATGAGCATGAGAGATCCTTGTACAGTAAATCTTCCTGGTAAGGACAACAATACATCTAAAACTGTAAACTAGATTTGTACAAATACCACTGTAACTTTATAAACGTGAGTCAAAGTCCCTCTACTATCAAATGTCTTTATAAAGAAGTAGATTTACTACCAGGTGTAGGAAGTTGGCAAACATTTTAGAGCGTTTCCCAGAGCAGCACTAGCTATTACTTGTATGAATGCAGAGCAGTCATGGAGCACATCCCCATCCTTTGTCTCCTTCCTCTCCTGATCAAATCTGATCCCAGTCTTTAGGATAAAGAAATTTCTGGGGTAAAGAAATTTCTGGGGTAAAGAAATTCCTGAGATGCTCGCATCTAAAATTTATGGCATGGCAGGTATTCATAGAAACACAGAATGTGCTGGTTTGGAAGGGGACCCTTAGAAGTCATCTAGTTTAACCTTCCCACAGTAAGCAGGAACATCCCCAACTAGATCAGGTTGCTCAGAGCCCCATCAACCATGACCTTGAATGTCTCCAGGGGTGGGACCTCTGCCACCTCCCTGGGCAATTTGAATTTGACAGAGTCTGACAATTCTGTCAAACACACATTTGGGAAATGTGTACAGAAATGAGTTTGTTTATTCTTTAAAAAAGAGATTCAGTTAACAAGGGAAGGGATGGAGGCAGTGCAAGTAATGAGAAATTCATCTAAAACTATCATTACCCATAAATATTAAAGCAGATTAAGAGATTATGAGACAAAAAAGTAAATGCAGTTTCCATAGTTTAAGGTTCTAATAGCATTAAGGTTCTATTTCCTGTCAACTCATTATAAGCTAATTGCCATTAATTTTTCATAGCTAAATAGCAGAAGAAATGAGATTCCTGTATTATTGGCCACTCGAGCTGTGAAGGAGTCCAATGTGAAAGGAATGTGGTGAAAGAGTCTTGTCACAAGATAATTAAAATTATGGGTGGAAAAGGTTTACTAATCCATGCTCTTGACACTGCAAATTCTTCTCAGGTATGGATGAAGTATCCCACTCAATATTTAGAATTGACATTGGTGATTTGGAATTTTTTGCTGTCAATTGATGATTTTTTTTTTTTTTTAGTGAAACATTTCATCAAGAAGCATTGCAAAGCTGCAGATTACGTGTTACAAAGACATTTGAGCTCAGTGCAAGAGACAGTTTATTCTTTCTTTTCAGTGCAAACAGTTTGTCACTTTCTTTGGATATTCAATATTGACACTTTTGTTCAGTAAATGCTGAGGAGTTTGTGCAAAATATCTTCTTTAGAGATCTGACTTGGGCATCTCAAATGCTTTTTTTATTGTCTATTTATGGACTTTAAAACCAAGAAACTCTAGATTAAAAAAAAAAAACACCCAAACATGTTTAAAAGTCACATTTAGACTTTATCAGTAGTTTCAAGTTCTAACTTTTGAAATGTGCCTTATTTTATCAGTACTTGAAGGGGGCCTACAAGACAGCTGAAGAATGACATTTTACAAGGGCTTCCNAAACTACTCCACAATTCCATGACTTTCAGGATCTGGTAGATTCATACAAGAAATCAGTCTAAAATATTAATTTCTACCCTGATCTTAATATCACATGAAATGAGTTCTGGTATTCATAAAGTGCTTTGCATGTGCAAAGGTGGTTTGGGTTTTTGGGTTTTTGTTTGTTTGTTTGTTTTGGAAGACTATGTCACTACTACATCAGCAACAACATAACAAGGATGTTGGGCTTCCACCAGTGTGTGTGCCAGTAAAAAGCCTATACACTTGAAGGACAATTATCAACCTATGCTGCTGAATACTCTGTGTCGTCCATGCACTGCATCACCCAAAAGCAGCCAGGTCATAAATCTCTGTGTTGAGCCACCAAAAGGTGAGAGAAAAATCACAAAGAGTTAATGTTCATTCCCCAGAGTAGTTCAGGAAAATAATTTCATGCCAGGTCACTTTGATATGTGTAATAAACCCAGCAATAAACCAATGACACATGCAGGATGCTGCATGCCATCGAATGCACAAAAGGCACAATCTGAAAACACAGGTTACAGAATCTCATTTAATTTTAATAAAAAAAGAGGTACTTGTAACTCATGCCAGAACAAATTAAGTTCTGATTAACTTTTTCATGCTGACATTCCCTTTAATTATGTAAATATCTTCTGCCATATATGCATCAGGAAATTCTTTGTCACATAGCAGCAGGAATTTCTTCCTGCTTTGCAGCTCAGAATTTATTTAACATAATCCCATCATGCTTGACTTTGCCACCTTGGGATAACAGAAACAATTTTTCCCTTTACCCTCTGGGTGCCTGACGTCCCTTGTCCTACCAAGTCAGGTTGTTCAGCCCCTTAATGATTTTTGCTGCTGTTCTTTGAATCCCCTTCAATTTGTCAACACCCATCACTAGATTCAAGGTGCAATCTCATCACTGCTGTATAGCAAGAAAATCACCTCCCTGTGGACAAAGGAATGGAGATTCTGCACATACACACATACACACCATCCCCTTTTGTCAACCTTTAGCATTCCAGCATACATATATATTATTTGCTGTCTGCTAAAATCCCCAAATCCCCTTTGACATTTCTGCTTTCCAGGTATCTTTGTCTGACTTAACTTTGTTTCAGATTATTTCCATCTCAGATTTATTAGCCTACATTTTTCTAGGTCAAATCTCATTTTGTTACTTGAAGCACATATTTCTGACAAGTCCCGTTCTCCTCACACTATTTTCTGGTAAATGTAAGTTATTATTTTGAGGTAGAAGTTGGAAGACCCTTACTTGGGTAGGAATTGATGAGAGTTGTTCAGTCCTTTCATCCTCAAATGTCCTTCCCTGATACTACTGGAGTACTACACCCTTATTCATTGGGGTGACTGAATGTACAGATACCAAAAGGTAGTTCTGGAATTCTCTCTTATCTCTGCCTGCTGTCCAGAAAGGAAAAAATGAAACCACAATACCTAATAATACCTCTTGATATCTACAGAGTAGACAATTCACACCTGAACAAGTCCAAATTCTCCTACAGTCAATGAAATAAAAAAAAAAAAGGACATGATCAGGTTACAGCTTGAAATAAACATCAAAATCAGGTTTAATAAATACTAATAAACTACACCCTTATTCATTGGGGTGACTGAATGTACAGACACCAAGAGGTAGTCCTGGAATTGTCTCTTCTCTTTGCCTGCTGTCCAGAAAGGAAAAAATGAAACCACAATACCTAATAATACCTCTTGATATCTACAGAGTAGACAATTCACACCTGAACAAGTCTAAATTCTCCTATAGTCAATGGAATAAAGAAGAAAAAATGGAGATGTTTATTTCAAGCTGTAACCTGAACTTCAAAATCAGGTTTAATAAACTGCACATTGGATAGGTTTGGTTTTTTTTTTCCCATGGCAATGGAGATTGCCCAGTAGACCTAGCTGTAGACAGGGTAACACCTATAGAGAACTGTAGGCTATTGTAGACATCTTCCTTACTGGCCTCATGGTTTACAATTTCATCTTTTTCTAACTACTAAGATGTGAAAGCATAACAGCTTCTTAAGATTCCCTTCTCCTCTTTCCACGTCAGAATGTTTTTCCTCTGTGTAACTTAGGAGCGTTTCTGATGATCCCTGTTTAACAGTGGGTTTTACCCAGCAGATGTCTAGGCAGTTAAAGTGCTGCATATTCTGTATCCAGCTTTTGAATAAAGCCTAAGAAATTTATGTTTTCTTTCATTACAAGGCCTGCAACAGATGCCTACTGATGTCTTTCATCTTTTGTAATTGAATCCAAAGTATTTCACTATTCTGCTATTCATTATCAAATGGTATCTCGGTGGTATTGCAAACATAAAACTATTCATGGTTTCAGTGAATAGCAGTAATGAAAAGAATAAAGAAAAAAAAAAACTAGAAGCAACACAAATAAATAAACCAGCCCTCTCATATATTTGCTGCCTTTAAACCTCTGTTATGTAGGATATAATTCTCTCTATGGTATATACAATGGTCTCCATTTCCTGTGTTACTTCATTAAGTTCAAATAGGTTATCACAACTGCAGCAGCCAACAGTTCCACAAATTTTCAACGTCATTAATCTACTGCAAACTTCAGAGTTGAAAGTGAAATTTTGATTACCACCTGGCTTCTTAAACTCTGCCATGGCATAATCCCTGAATCCCATTAAACCTGTCAAATATGAAGATACTTGCCCACCATATGATGCTCTACATTAAGTTTATTTCAACAAGAGAAATCTCTTTAAGTTTTATTATAGGAATAACGATGAATTTTATTGTTTGTTTAACAACATGGAACATTCTATAAAGATCAGAAACTTTAATTACATTTCTCTACCTAATCCTCCAGGGAATTCATTGGAATGGCATTTAAAATTCCTTTGTTTCTGGATCTGGACATGGCTCTTCTGTTATCTATTGTCATTTTCTACCCAAGTTTTTTAGAAATTTTAGAACTCAACCCGACAGATTAAGTAGCTTTACTAGCCAGTGAGATCCTGTTTGCTCACTAGGCTCAAAAATGCATGTTTAGAACCTAAGCTGCATTTTTTTTTTTCTCCCCAGTATCTGAAATGATTTGGAGAGGCTGTAGTGGTAGCAACAAATAACTTACTAATAGGTGATGCTAAAATGAACAATGGCTACACAGAAACACTGCCTTGTTCAGCAGGTTTGTTCCCTCCTCTTCCACCACATTGATTTCAGTGATAATCTGAAGTCTTTGTGGTTCCAACATGGATGCCAATGAGACTCCATTCCTGTGCTTATCTCTTCAAAGTAACTGTTAGTTGTGCTTCAAAGAATTGTATTGGTAGAAGCCAGTCTGTGGGCCAGGGGTTTGAATATCTATCAATGAGCACACAATTCCAAAAGGAAGGATTTACTCCATGAGGGGGAAAATTATCCTTTTAAAATATCTCTCATTCAGAAAAGTTGGAAGAATCTCATGTGAGCATGAGACACCCTGTCATGTTTGAAAAAAAAAAAATCCCTGTAATAGACCAGTATATGAATCTGTACTAGACTGACCTTCAAAATGAAAGGTATAGAACCAAGAGAAAGCTGTGATGTTCATTTGGTGTATTTAATTATAACTGCAAATCAGCATTAAGGACAGAGCAAGACATCCAGTGGCAGGGCATAACACCTCCTTGAATTAATTAGCAGTAGAATTGCTGATAGTATCTTAGAAACAATGATTTTATTACTGGAAGTCACTGCTCTGTAGGAAACTACTTCAGTAGGTCAACATTTTCCACGTGAGAGACTGTCAGAGCAGTCACTCTGGGTGCTGTGAGCAGCCACTCAGCCTCATGAGAATTCTATTAAAGTGAAAATTTGTTCCACACTTTGGCTTTTTCTTGAGGAATGAACATCACTGGAGACCAGACAAAAGGCTGTGCTATTCCCTAGGACTAAGACATAGGCTGGATCCATGGAATGGATACATATGAAGTCACATCATTATACTGTGTGCAGTTCTGG
>WBNM01035577.1:0-23263 GCA_013399055.1 Ramphastos sulfuratus | reverse complement strand
CTCCAGGTGGACATTGTGCCGTTGATCACCACTCTCTGTGTGCGACCATCCAACCAATTCCTTATCCAGCAGTGCTCCACCCATCAAGTCCATGTTTTTCCAGCTTGGTGACCAGGATGTCATGTGGGACAGAGTCAAATGCCTTACTCAGGTCCAGGTAGATGACATCAATTGCCCTTCCCTTGTCCACTGTTGCTGTGACTTCATCATAAAAAGCCACTAAATTTGTCAGGCAAGATCTGCCATTAAATACTTGGAGAATACTTGGAGAATCTGTATAGACTTTTATTTTTTCTCTTTCTAAGAATTTAATGAGCATTTGTGGCTTGTTTTAATTTATGCCTTTTTTATAATCTTTGGGTTATCTATCTGGACTTTTCTAAATCAATATCTTAAAATGCAGCAGAGTTTTTATCTGTCTTGATAGGTGTTAATGAGCTTGCAGCACGCTTTTTTTACCTCTTCCTGCTCTTTGTGGAAGAAATTTCCATGATGAATTTCTGGTATTTATCCTGATTCTGCGGGGAGTATTATTTCAAGGGAGAGATTGAAATTTAAACTCTCTTCTTGGCACTGCTTTATATTTGGGAACAATTTTTTTTATGAACAGCAGCTGACCACTTCAAACTTCCCTTAGCAGATCTAAGTGTTGTTGAATATTTTAATGTAATTTGTTGCTTTTTATATGCAAGGGTTGCTTTCCTTAGTACCACATAGGCCTGGGCCTGTTCCAGTCTAGGTTCTCCTTTGCAACCAGGCTAAAGGCTTCAAAGTTTTGCTGTTGAGATGAGTGTGCTTCCTAGCCTATGCTGAGGACACAAATGCACAAAGTCCAAGTATATCATTGCAGCTGTATTGGTGTATTTAATCTACACTTCAGAGCTTGCCATCAGCTTTTCTCTAACAGACTGTTGAGGCATTGCCAAACTTCTAAAATTTCTTTTATTGCCCTTAAGAATTAAAAAACACTATTACCAACAGAAAGCAAGAAAAACTCTTCTAACAATAAAAAACATCCCTAAAATTCGCAAAATATACCCAGCAAAAATCTCCTCCGCTGCCAAAACCCACCACAGGGGTGGCTAAGCCCCCAGATGGTGAAGATTCAGTCCCGAATCAGTGACAGTTTTGCAATATGTACAAATGGTATTATTCTAATAATAGTTTATCTTAACTAATTAAGGGCTAAGAATTAATTTTAATGTTGCTGGGAAGATAAAATTTCCAGTAGTTTTGCCAGAAATAAATCCTTAAGATACCACATTTTAATTTTTTTTTTAATTTATGCTAATAGAGTGGCTGTAAATGGATGTTTTTTAAAAGTTCTTTGGACTTTGTGTAATTAACTCCACCTGATTTACAGCTTAAGTAATTAAAGTAAGCAAAAGCCTTAGAGGCTTGCTCTTTTTTTCCTTCCTTCTTAAAGAATTAACTTGAGAGTCTGTTTCTCTTTTTTTTGGTTCCTCATATAGATTCTCAAATTACTCATATATCTTAGCCTAAAGAAAGGCTCTCTATGGAAAGTTTAAAGACTTTTAAGTTTGCATTGTAGACAGAGGTAAAATTTGCAGCTGGCTCGTGGATACACTTTTTTGAATGCCTTTGAAAACTGCTAGAGAATCAGGTCTGTGCAGCATGAATTCCCATAAGCTTCTAAAGTTTTTCTCCACATGAGACATATAATTTTGCTAGATAATGCTTTAAATAGAACCAACCTAAATTCAAAACCCTTCAGTTTAAGATAAAACTTCAATAAAGTACAACTGTTAGAAATGTTATTTTTTACNCTGTTTTCTGAAGAGAAGTTTGTAATATATTGCCTTTATTCTCTCTTGGTTGGTTTTTCTTGATGTTCTTTTTTTTTTTTTGGAGGGGGAGGTAAAATCTATTTTACTCACTAGAGTGACTTGGTGTCTTGTTTTTGTTGTTGTTGCTGTTGTTGTTTTTTCCTCCTTCTTAAATGTAATACTTTTGAGTGTAGCATACAAGGTGCATCTGTTCCCAAGTAGCTTAATCTGTTGTTAAGATACTGTGAATGTTAATCTGATTAAGAACAGTATGCTTTTAATAGCCTTGCACCTACAGAAAGAAAAAAAAAAAAGGGCAAAATATGCATTGCCACAAAAGGAAGTATGTTCAGTATCTAATAATTTCATCCCAAAGGAAGCTAACCACCCATTAAGTATACAGATTACTTGACACTTTTTTTGTCTTTTAAAACAGATTTTCTATTCTGAGCAGTGGATTGACAGTTGTTGAGGACAGTATCCTTCAAGAGAAGAACAAATAAAAAACAGGTTTAATAATCAGATAGGCTCTTTTTTTCCAGTCACCAGTATACATCGAGGTACTCCTAGAGTTTAGACATTAATTTGGCAGCTGCATTTTTATGTAACTACCATTGCTATTGCTTCATGGTAGACCTTGCAAATCACTTAGCTTTTGTGAGTAAACAGGAGATGTGCAAAAGTGGTCAGTGCTAACATAATAAAAATGTGTTCAGTGAAGACAGGTGGCTGAATATCTGAACTGCTAGAAATTTTGCCTAGGTAACTTCAGCTCATTACTTGAGGGAGTTAAGAGAAGTTTTGTTTAGTTGCTTGATCTGGCTCATCGGAAGTCAGATGAACATCTACTTGAGGGACAATCTTCCACAGGATGTGTTTCTTCATCTCACTTCTTTCCACTCTAAGTGAAAACTGCTGGACATGACTAAATTCAGTTTCAACAATCTGACTCTTTCAAGAACCACCAAGTTCTGTAAGTGAACTGAAGTTAGGTAAATGGTAAAGGGTCATGAACTCAGGCCAGGAAAGAGTGCTATAGAGCTCTAAGAGCAGAAAATTTGAGTGGGGAGGATTGCCTGAGCAAATTAATGATGGATACAATATTCAATGAAGGAATATCTCACAAGTGAAAGTACATCTTGAGGGGAGAGAAGGCAGAGACCAGATAAAATATCAGGAAAAACCAAAGATCTTGGGACTCCCTTTCACCTTTCTGCACACTTTCAGAATGTAAAAGCTAGATCTGTCATGAAGAACTGAACCCTCAGGCAGAAGAAATCCCAGAACGTGCTGCCTTCATCACTAATTGAACAATTAGGCATTTAAACATTTTGCAGGACTGAAAAGATATTCTGCAGTGAAGTGAGATCCCTGAGTCCAACTGGAGTGTTTTAGCCTGCTGCACCCACCCAGAGCCCTGTTTGAAGTCCAACACTGCTGCTGAAGAGCAGTCTGTGGTATCCAAACCTGCAAGTATAAACTTGTAAATATTGAGTATTTTAATGCCAAAACTTCTCTGTGGCCATCTACAGACTTATCTTCTCTAAGGGTAAGATTTTATCTCACACTGTTCATGTCCTGTATGACTTTATCTAGAAAGCCTGATGTCTGCTAGAAGACAACTGCTCTGCTAAGGCTGCTGAATAAGGCTTTCCAAAAGCTTTGTCCCCCTTGTATATACAGCAGCACAGGCATGCTCAAGGGTGGCAGATGGCCTGCGTTAATTTTGTGTAACCTCTGACCCACCTCAGTTGCACTGAGGTCTGTTTCAGCTGCTGGCAGCATCTTAGGCGCACACAGATAAGACTGAAATGTCATCTTTGCCTGCCTCCTCCCAAGACTGTGTTTTCTACATCATTTCCAAGAGAGTACATAGTTCCATCCATTGTTGGATAGTGATCTGGTCATGTTTTGCTTACCAAGAGTTGGGCTACGGGAGTGTTAATTGCAGGTTAGAGAAAATACTAGATCCTTCCAGTGACTCATTTAGTCTTTTTTTTTCCCAGGTGGTAGAAGTCAGACACACCTGTGAGAACATTAGCTCTGAAATTGTGAGCAGCAAACACTTTATATGCAGTGATGCATTCCTTTGTATCTCATGGCCCACATGGTGATGGCTTCTAAATCCCTTATCATAACTGCCTCAGGCTGGAAACAATTTTTTTGTACCAGACGATGTAAAGATGACATTTCTTGAGCATAGGGAATTTAATGTGGTTGTACTGTTCTCCAGGCCTCAGAAGAGTATGCTGTGACTTCCATTCATCACAAAAACTGAGCTTTTTAGTGGCATTTTTTAGTTCCCAGATAGGAATCATGAAATTATTTTTGGGAAATAATATTGTTCAAGAATAATTGGTGACAATTATACAAAGGCATTTTATTGAACTACTGTCTGTGCCATTCAGCAAGAATGAGGACGTGAATAAATGTGTCTGCTAGCAAGGTGTAGTATTGCAGTGACTGAGCTTTGTCATTGTTAAATGATACAACACCTGTTAATTTTGCAAATGTTTAAAACCTTTCTTCTTTAGTTGACTTTTTTTCACTGTTTGTCTCAATTTATTTTCTGTTCAATAATGTTTGTTTTTTTGTTAGTGGTGGCTTTTCTCATCTCATGGATGAGCACAGTACAGGAAATGTAGTACAGCCTTGCCTTGATGTCAGGTTTGCTCACCGGCACAGCTTCCTTTTCACTGAGGTGTGAAGGGGATTGTGCATGATTAGGACAACCTGATGAAGAAACAAAATTTGAGCCCAAGGTATCTTATACTGGATCCTGTAAATCTGTGGGGTTTTTTGTTTGTTTTTTGGGTTTTTTTTTACGTCAAATGTGCCTTGACTGGTTCAGAACAAATGTGGCTGCAACCTGATTGCTCAGACTGCTAGCACATGCACATTCTGTGTCAGAAACTACTTGTAGTTTTCTCATGCAAGCAATGTTTTTACTGCATTTGTAAGTGCCATTTTCACTGAGCCCCATCCCTTCAGATAAGGCATTCAATGTCCTGAGGGTCCCATTTCATAAGAGTTAATTTGCCACTACACATTGAGACAAACAGTCTTAAACCAGTTATGCTCTTCCCTTATTATTCATCCTGTTAGCTTATACACCGTGTTTCTTGAGTGTCCTTTATAACATAATAAGTTTCAGAAATGTGTTTGGGACCAGATCTGGATATGGAATGCTCTGAATAGCACAGCACAATTAAGGGACAGTGTTTCATACTGCCACTGATCTTAAAGGTGATCTAAGATGGTCTTAGAACACATCAAAAGGGTTTGTGTGTCCTTGCAGATGTATAGCTCTTGTCTGGTTACAATTACTGTTTCTATCTGTATGGGATTTTACTTTTGTAAACATTATATAGGAATATATAATATTCTTAAAGGTAGGAATAGTTTATTATATAGGAATAGTTTCCCAAAATTTGTTGTTTGGCTGTGATTTCAAGCTATTGCTTACAAGTGACCATTATCTCCCTGAAAAAATGCCCTTGGATGGCAGTGAAATCACTTGTGTTGCCTGCCCTCATGACAAAGGACTGCAGGACTAGGCCCAGTGTGATTATCTTAAATAACAAAAAATTGAACATTGTTAGAAGCTGATGCCACTGCAAGTGAATGTAGGAAATAACTTACCAAGTTCACAGAACTGGAAGAAGTTTTTATAGAATCATAGAATCATAGAATGATAAGGTTGGAAAGGACCTCAAGGATCATCTAGTTCCAACCCCCTGCCATAGGCAGGAACACCTCCCACTAGTACAGGTCACTCAAGGCCTCGTCCAACCTGGCCTTGAACACCTCCAGGGAGGGAGCAGCCACAACCTCCCTGGGCAACCTGTTCCAGTGCCTCACCACCCTCACTGGAAAGAACTTCCTCCTAACATCCAGTCTAAATCTCCCCTCTGCCAGTTTAAACCCATTGCCCCTTGTCCTGTCATTACAAGACCTTGTAAATAGTCCCTCCCCAGCCTTCCTGTAGGCAGTTTTTGTGTGCTCTGTGACATCTGAAGGCATTTTGCCCTGTGGTTTGCTGTTCTTTTAACAGTCTCTTTTGAACATACTAGTAAGTTCCTAAAAAACCTTCAACTACCACCCCCAAAAATTTATCTGATTTCAGTATTGTTGAAAAATCATTGCAGTCTCATGGAACCCACATGGGGATGATCAAATGCTTTACTTGAAGTGATGACTTCCCCTTGTTGTGAACAATACATTAACTTTCTTTCCATTACCATGCTGTACAATCTACCTGAGGGATGCTGTCACGAAAACAAGATTATTGTTTCTTAAAGACTTTTGTTTTCCTGATCTTCTTCACCAGCGTGAAGAGTGCAACTTGTAGCACTTACTTCACTGTGGAAAGGTTATGATGTAATGAATTGAAGGATCATCACTTCATCTGTAAATAGCAACAAAACCAGAGAAACTTGAGAACAGAAATAGCATTTTGAGTAGATTTCTGTAGGGGAGAGAAAAATTGGCAAGGTCTTACTCATCTTTTGTTTTACTACTATTGTAGTGAGGGAAGTTTACCTGCTACCTGCTAAGTATGTTATTTAATAAATTACAGGTAGTTTTTTTTTTTTCGTTTGGTGTTTTAGCCCAGCCTTACTTGGGAGATTCATTCCCTTTTAAAAATAGTTTTGGGAACTTAATTTTCAGAATGGCAAATTCAAGTAGTGTGAAAAACTTAAGTAGCCTTTCTTACTTTGCTTTGTCCGTCTACTTCAGATGTTTGTGTACATTCTTGTTTGCTGTTCTTTAATTGGTTTGTCTTGAAGTTTGCATTCTTAGGCAGGAGGCTTTCTGGTTTTCATCTTGGTCTTTCCTAATAAAGGAAAATATGGCTTCTTGATAACCCTTTCTGTCTCCCTTGGCTGATGTAGTTGTGGGCCACTATATTCGAAAACTCATGGCAATCAGTCGAGGTCCCCGGTGGCTGGAAAAAGAGAAACATTACGCCCATTTTTTTCAAAAGGTGGAAAGGAGGACCCTTGGAACTACTAACCTGTCAGCCTCACCTCTGTGCCTGGGAAGGTAGTGGAACAGATCCTCCTAGAAGGTACGGTAAAGCACATAGAGAACAGGGAGGTGATTAAAGACAGCCAGAATGGCTTCATGAAGGGCAAGTCCTCCTTTACCAATCTAGTGGCCTTCTGTGATGGAGTGACTACAGCAATGAGCAAGGGAAGAACTATGGATGTCACCTATCTGAACTTCTGTAAGGCCTTTGATGTGGTTCCCCCCCCCGCCCTGCCCCCAGCATCCTCCTCTCCAGTTTGGAGAGATATGAGCTTGGTGGTTGGACTGTTTGGTGGATGGTTTTAAACTAAAGAGGGCAGGTTTAGACTAGATATAAGTGAAATACTGTTGACAGTGATGAAACACTGGAACAGGTTGCCCAGAGAGGTGGTAGATGCACCCTCCCTGGAAAGGTCAGGTTGGATGGAGCTCTGAACAACCCGATCTCTTTCAAGATGCCCCTGCTCACTGCAAGGTGGTTGGACTAAATGACCTTTAAAAGTCCTGTCCAAACCATTCTGTCATTCTGTGATTCCTTCCACTTGTCTTATTTCCACTTTTTAAATTTTATTCTTACTTCTTTCTTTCATTTCCAACTTTATTCCCTTATCACACATGTTTTTGTGTATCTTCTCTCTGTATCAGGGAGGAGGGGAAGCTGGTTAGTAGGAATATAACAAAAGCACTTGATTCATAGAAAACCTATTCCCACCTTTAAAACACAGCATATTATTTTTCAAGATACCTTAGAATGCATAACTACAGTGCAGATCCTCATGATATTGCCTTCATAATCACTTGCAATATATTTGAAAATGTCTGCAGTGTGCTGACAGAGTATTGTCGCTTGGAAGGTCTTAGTAATTTTAAATTTAAATGATCTCACAAGAAATTTTATTATATTGTTTCCTGAAAATGGATTAGCCTAGATTATCTGGGTCTGAGGGAAAGGGGACAATATTTGTTGTTCCTTGTATTTCTGGATGCGCAATGGTTAGGTAATGCCCACAGGAGGCGGAAGCTCCATGTGCAAGTGAAGATCCTGTGATAGATCCATGCCTCATGCTAGGATACAGACCTTGGTTCACAACTTATAACTTGTGTCTTTCAGCACTGGCAGCATTAATATTTATACCCTTCTCTGGATAAAATGCACATTGCACAAGCAGTAAAAACAGGAATGAAAAGAATGCAATCTGCTTCTTCCACCAAGTGAGAACTATATAAACCCCACTCCCAACAACAGACTCCCCGCTGTTGCTTATATCCATGTCCTCCACAAGGTAGAAGATAATTGCATTGACAGAACCCACCATGTCTTTTGTGCAGCAGCAAGGATCCTTCTAAGTCCTCAGTGATAAAAAATGAATGCTTGCTGCAAGAAAAGGAGGACTTTGTTGTAATTTCTGGTGAACCATCTGCTGTATGAAGCTGTGGAGGGAGATTTTTGCGGAAGGGGAGGGATGTGATGAGAGTCTTTCTTTTAGGTCCGGCAGTTGTCTGGAGAAAGAGGACATAACACAAAATTTGCTTTGGAATTTGAAGTTCTAGTAAAGAGTTAGCATCACACCAATGTATATTTGGTATTTATTGTGCCCTGAACATTTTTTAATGACTATTTGGCTTCTCTATGAGACAGTAAGAAGTGAAGAAGGGGACAAGAATTACAAACTTAGCAATTGTCTGTGTTTTACTTGGCATTTTGCTTGCTTAGGGACACTAGGTCACAAATATTGATTTCTTTATTTTTCCTTTGTAATTGGAAGGTGGAGGAACTATGTGGCACATGACTGTACTATTTTATGAGAAGGAGAGGAAAGCTATGTTCTTTTAAAAGCTAATCTCAGCATTGAAACTAGAACTTTCAAAAAAAAAAAAAAGGAAAAACAGGTCAGATTTGGGGCCAGTTTCCAGTGTCTCTTAAAGCTTTAGAAAAAGCAAAGCATATGGCCACACAACCTTTGGTAACTCTCTGTCCATGTTAATTCAGGAGCTTTTTTGAAGCTAATGAATGAACTTCAGTAGTTAGTGTGCTGGCAATGACAAGGTGACAGAGAATTTTGCCACTCATTCATGAAAAAACTTGCCTACCTCCCACCTTCCCTCCAGGCTCTTTGTCCTCCATTCATTTCATACTTAGCATAGCAAAAATCATCGGAGGATGAGCTGAATCTCCCCCTCTAAAACCAGAAAATATTGCCCTTGCTTAAAAAGAAAATCTGCTGAAAGTTCACAGCTTCTCTAACTGGTTATTAATTGTGGAGTTTGTGAGGATGTTTTCTTATTCTGTATGCTTTTTTGTTGCAGTGGTGCTTTTTCTCACATTCTGGTGCTGGTCAGTCATGCCTGCAAAGCCAGAGTTTTAACACTTCGCTGAAATTCATTAGTGTCACAGTAGTCCTCTCTGCTGCAAACTCTTGCCTCATCAAGAATAAGTAACTCTGCGTCGTTTTATTTTTGCTTCAGTGAGCTGAAATTTCCCTGCTTTGGAGCAGAATAATTTTCCTTTTTTTTTTTTCAATCCCTTGTTCTCTTCCCTATTTCTCATCTCTTTCTATTTTACTGAATTACACGAATTTTATTGACTTTGAAACTGATATCGATCTTGTTTGTTAATCAGTGATACTTGAATGCAGAGAGGATCCCATTTAGTGAATGACAAATGTCTAACATGACTTGACACCAGTCATACTGGCTTCCTCTTCCCTGATAGTAGGTTGCATGGCTTTATATCCTGGAAGTCTATGCAATTTTTCTTGCAGATAACTATACTAACATATGTTTGCATTAATGAAGGGAAGTTTGATACAATGTACTTTTAAATACAGCTTTCCACTTCCTATGCAAAAAATTTTTGGTTGTGAGAAGTTTTTATCTCACAGTTCCATTGTGCTTCAGCCACTGACCTCATCCTAAGACTTTCAGAGGATGTTTTAGATAAGGTCTGACACTGTCAATATGGTGATGCAATCACACTGTGCTGTATCTACTGAAGAGTTGCCTTTGGATGCTTTGTGAAGCTGAAGGATGGTGGTTTCATCATCACATCCTGATAATGGAAGGAGTGTGCAACAGGAGATGCTAATGTCAGGTGAAGAGGCTCTCTATAAACTAGAAACTGAATTGGAAAAAAAATGATAAAAAGACATCTGCTTAAGCTGAAGATGCTTCCTAGTAATTTAAAGAGAATTTTCCCAGTCTTCTATTTTTACTGAGAAAAAGGTGAGTGAATCATGGCTGTAAACTCTTCAAAGTGCTTCTCTTTGCCTACTGGCATCACCTGTGCCTTGCCTGGGTCTGCCTTGCTGTTGTCTTCTCTGTAAGCTGATTTCATGAAAGCTTCAAGCTGCCTTCATTGACTATATGAGGTAAGGGAGGGAGGGACATGCAGAGTTGTTTGTCACCTCTGTATCCATAGCATTAAGCTTTTGCCTTTTTACTAGGTCACCTTGGTGGCTGCATATAGGAAAATACATGGTGTAAGAACAACATGAGCCCTTCTGAACTTGGCAAAACAATTGTTCAAAAGTACATCTGTATTTTTCCTACTGGTTTCAAGTGCACCTCTGAAGGTAAGACTTGAAACCAGTTTGTGCTCAGAAGCTTCATCATCCCTCTTAAGCAAGATTACCATCAACAGTAACAGTTGCAGAGCAATCAAGGAAGATGAGGATGGATGTCTGACATCATCTACCTGCTGTCCAACAGTGCTGCTAAATCTTCCTGTCCTCTGCTTGGACTACACTTTGCACAAAGTCCTGACTGGCCAATTGTACAGAACTGTCATGACAATTAAGCAAGAAGAAAATAAATGAAGTATCACTACTTGCTTGGCATGAGTATGAAGATGAAGGATAGCTTTATCTTGCATGGACTTGGGACAGTCTTTCCCACTAGCATTTGGAAGCATTCATGACTTAATATACTTACTACTGAGAATGTACTCTGCCAGTCTGGGAAGACATTCAGGCCTCAGGAATTTACAGTGTGTTGTCATCAGCAGTGCAGAGTTTGTGACTAACAGAGTCCAACCAGGGAGGATCAACAGGCCCTGCCCTTTCTCTCTTGCTCTTTTGGAGCCAAAACAGGATTTGACTCCAGACCTTGTTTGACCCTGCAGCTACAGCAGGTCATATTATGCCCTCAGATATTTCAGAGGAGCTCTGTAAGCCCACATCTATTGACATCAGTGTTTGGCCAATGCTTTCATTTTTCCAGGTTTGTCTTCCTGGTTACAAAGGCTGGAATTCAAGGTGCATTCCCACATGGTGGCAATATATCATCTCTCCCAATTATATCTCTTCTAGAAGGGCATTTCTTTGTCCTGTTGTTTTTAATCGTTATGTGTGCTTAATTCCTGCTCAGTCAGTAATGCACAGGATGATTCACATTCTCAAATTCACTTGACTCTGAAAGTCTAAGCCTTTCAGAGAGGGGAGTATATTATAAATTGTTGGATTTTCTATTGGACAACAGAGGTAAATAAAATTGAGGGAAGAAATGTAAGCTCCTTCTAAATTTTTCCTAGCATTTGCAGTCAGAGACTGCAATAAAAGCTAAGAGATCAGACTCATAATTCTAATTGCTTTGCAATAAGAATGCATTCTTCTCTTGGTATAAATAGACATTGCTGCTATTGCAGCAGTGTGGATTTGTGGCAGCTGAGAATGTGGCTTCAATGCAAATGCTGTGCTTTCTTCCTATGGCAGGCTTTTGGAAACAAGTGTATTTTCTTGGGTTAGAACTGATTTGTGACTTTGAAAGCTGCTGAATTGCTTAAATTTCAGTGGAAGTCAACAGAGGTTGAATCCTTTGTGGGGTTCAAGCTCATGAAAGCATTTAGATTCTTTTTGAACAGAGCTTAGATGAATACATAGATTCTGAGTGCATACTTTCCAAAATCAGGGCCTAATTCATGCCATTCCTTAAAATCTGATTTGAGATCAGATATTAAGTAGTTCAGAAAAAAACACCTTATTCCAGCAATTCCAATCTAGTTAAAAAAAATCCTAGCCTAACTGTTTAATGACATAGTGGGGCTTTGCTGTTATTGCAGGAGTCAAAGGCAAGCAGGGTGCAGAATGAGTTATCAGAGTTAGTATCAAACTTGAAGGTGGTTTATTGGCTTGCGAATGAAGTGAATGATGAAGTACAATTGAGAAGCTGGCTTTATGTGGACTGCTTAATAAGAATTCCCTGGTAGATTTCTCCTCATCTATCAAAATTAAATATTTTACTCTTAGAATAGATTATTTATAATAGGTTTTTCAGTGGAGGTAGGGGCAGAGGACCATTACTCTGTTCCTTTTTAAAAAGAGAAATAAATAGCCCTCAAAGCAGGTAGTAAAATTTTACATTACAGGTTAGATAATATAGGAAAAATAAACTGTACAATAAATGTAGGGACAATACTGAGTAGTAAATTCTTGCAGCAAGATGCCTTCCTTCTTCCCTTGTAAATTACTTAATTTCCTGCATTCAACATGTCAATCCCATTCCTGCATCCACCTTACATTAAGGACCAAAGTGAAAACCATAAGCTGTAGCAGTCTATAATTTTGTGTTTCCAGTGGAGATAATTTAAGTATAACACAGCGACATAGAATATTGATAGAAAGATGTCAGGCTGTGATTAAAGTTTTTTGCTGGTCAAATAAGTGTCTAGAGGACTGAAGGGAAAACAACAAAAATGTTCAGTAATGTGTGCTATCCTTTTTTTTAAATTCTTTTTTTAAAATAACACTAATCAAATATCCATTATAGGTTTTAATCACTAGAAAAATTGTTCTTCCTCCTTGTTTTGAGTGAGCCTTTCAGGAACAAAAAAGAAGACATAAAATAGATACATTTCACATAAAATGCAAGGGAATTGTTCTGTCGTTAGGATGCTGATGTCAGGGTTTTTTCCTATGGACAAGGGAAAGATGTCATGATTCTTAGCAGACTGTTTTTAGATTTCGGTTTAGCTTCTATCCCTTTAGTATCCTGGATGCAGTAGGTAATGTTTCACTGAATGGAAGAATTTGTGGATAACAAGTGTAGCTTCATTTTTTTTAAAAACATTTTACAGAAAATACTGTAAGGTAGGTCTGTTGGTTTTTTATTTTTGTTTTTCTGTTCACTGTGGGNAAAAAATCAGAATGTCTTAATGGAAAGGATTTTTTTTTAACAACTGTCCTTTTAAGTGGGTTGAAATTAATAGCGTATAAAAGGTCTGAGAAAACTCTTTAGGAATTTTAGAATCCATCCATCATAATAGAATGCATTTATCAATTTGTTTCATAATTATGCAATTTATAGAATCAGTGGTATAACCTCATTATGCATATGTACAAAATGCCCCAAACTGATTTAAAATATTAATGTGGTAATTAATGACTCTTCATGTGAGAAATATTTTGATGCATTACATATAACTTTAAATCAAAATCTATGGAACTAGAGAGAAAAATGGAATTCTAGAAGGAGATCGGATATGCTGATCCCACTTGCAGTTGCTTGTGGGCAGTGGTTTGCTTCTTAGCTCTCCCTCCTAATGTGTGTTTTTTCCTACCTTCTACAGTAAAGGTTGTATTCTCAATAATGTGTTTCTGCAGCTGATAGAAATAATTCGGGTACAAATCCAAAGTAGAAAATGCCTATAGTCACAGCTCCCCTTTTGTTTTTTAACCTGCTTTGACAATTTGGTATGCATGTTTGAAAACTGTCTTTCATTTTGTAGCACTGTGAAATATATAATAGTGGCATGGTATGTTGGTTTTGCTTCAATGTCACTACAATTATGTTAAAAGGTAAGTATTTATGCAAGTTCAGCAGGATTTTTTTTCCTTCATATATGCACATCTTCACATCCATCCATCCATCTTCACATACAATTAAGTCCTTGACACAAGGATAAATCAATGCAATTAAAAGTAGAATGCAATACACATAAACATCACACATAATTTAGCTGTTCTCAGCTGGTTAGTTCTATAGTGCACCATATGTTCATCATGTGCACATTCTTTCGTAAGATCTTTGTCTAAAAACTGCCTGGAGCTATCAAAAGTAATGAAATGACAGTGCTACCTGTTAGCTAACAGCACAGAGGAGTGAGAAAATAGGAATGAGGATTTAAGTTTCCAACTGAGAGAAGTATGAAAACCTGTGGAGGTTGTCCCAATTGCCAGACCTGCACAAATGCACTGTCCTTGGAGTGAAAGTTTGAACATGAGCAGAGAGATGTGAAAGAAGCAAGATCTGTGCAGCAGGCTGCAGCAATCTGAAGGAGATTCTGCAGCATTTGAGAGGTTGCATTACACTGTGGCATTTTTCCTTATGAAGTAGTTTATTCCACTTCAGTTCCATTCTGTAAGCATAATTTTGTACTAGATGTAGGGTGTCTACAGTGGAAGGCATCAAACTGTTGCTTTTTTTGCTCACAAAGCCAAGAAGTCATAGCTCCTAATCCTGATGTAATTCAGTCTATGGTGAATGTACTCTAGAAATATTGCAGAGGTTTGATCACTCAACAAAGACACAGGAGGTCTTGCTCCAAGTACTTTGCCTACTGCACCTCCAGGTATGCTTTGCTGTACTACATCCCTGAGTAATGGAGAGGAAGATATCACGCCACCACAGTGAAGTGGTCTGGAGGATCAGCTCACCTGTTACCTCAAGTACATCCTTTTCTGCATGTTTGCTTCTGCTCCTTGGATGCTGTAGAAAGCAGAGCCACTGCTATCACCGATTCTTCCGGCTGCCTCTGTGCAGCACTATCATGTCCTGTCTCTGTGGGCTTGGATGTCTTTGGGACAGGACTGTTATGCAGAGAATTTGTCTGTGGCTCATAGAGTTTAGATATCAGAAAAATCATCACAGAGGAAAATTTTTAGGTATTAAAAATGAAGTAGCATACAAGTTAGATGGAAATTGTGAGGATTGCTTTCCTGGGCTCTTGTGGTTTTGGTCCAGAGTACTATCCAGAAGGTAAAACATTCACCTTTGAAGAGGGTCAGCTGCTTGTTTTCTAGATCTTATGTTTTATAAGGAAAAGGCAATATCAGAGAAGTAAATTGCTTGTGCCAAAGAAAAGTACTGTAAGCTTCCACTTTTGCCTAGGAGTTCTACCTAGTGTTAGAGCAAGTTGTCATCTGACAAGGGAGTGCGAAGTTTCCTGACCTCCTCAGACTGAGTCTTGTTTGTATATGGAGCAATGCAATAACTGTGCTGAACAGCAAGCGTTTTCAGTGAGTTTTGAAATAAGAGAGTAGGAAGAATATCTCCTACACTGAGGTGCAACTCTGTGATGGGAACAGTATGAAGTCAGTTGATGAGACAGACTTTCAGCTCCTGAAGAGATTGGAGAAAAGAAAGTGCAACAAATTGGGTTGTGGAATCGAAGGGTCTTACAGGATTAGGGGCCTTGCAACAAGTGAAAAACAAAAGGTTTTGGTTTCAGGTATTTAGAAAAAGTGAATTCCTAGAGCACAGACAAAGGGGTAAACAAATTATTGTTTGGACAGAGTGCAGGTTTTCTTTGTTCCTTTTCCTGTATCATCTCTTTCTTATGTTCAAAAACAGAGACCTATCATCTGATTAGCCTTACCTATACCTTCTCCTTTGTCAGTCTGCTGTTGCACACCAGCCAGCCAGGGAAAAGGGAGTTATGTACCTCCCTCTCCTTAAAGCCTCATTTGACCCACTTGATAGGAACATTGTAGTCCTTGGTTTGTTTAGCAGATTGATGGTAGACATCTTAAAATATAACAGGTAAGGGTAAAGATCAAGAACTGATCAGGTTGGAAATTTTTTATTTTATATGAAGGAGAAAAGCAAAGCATGTTCCTGAAGATAATAAGTATTTGTTAAATATAGCAAGGACTGTTAATGCACAATTGTGAATTACTATGATAAATCAAATGAGAGGGGTAAAATTCTGCTAACAGTAAAGAATTATGGTTGCTTTCCTTCATCGCTCTATACTTTCCTTTACTTGACTCCTTTGTTCACTGCATGGCTGTTGCCTAAAAAAGCTACAAAGGCACAACTGAATGTAGTGTAAGAAGAGCTAGTTCCTTCCCTGTGGTGCAAAGAATATATAGAAAAGAGTGACCAAAATACAGAGAAACTTTCCCTAGTTTGTACAATAGATCAATAAGGAATGGGGATATAGAACAAAGTCTTTTGAGTTGTTTTGCCTTCTTTCTGAAAGCCTCAAAACTTCTCAGTCATTTTAACTGGTGTGATGAAAATCTCTGTTGTTCCTGCCAGACTATTTTTGTTGTATTTCATTTGCTTTCTTGTCAGATAAAACCACTTTTTAGGGTTAGCAAAACTTTAGGGTCCTATGTTACTGGGAAAAGGTAAGTACAAACTTTCCTGAATCTGTACCTTAGTGTGGCTCACNTCCTGTGCTGGGGGCTCCAGAACTGCACACAGTACTCCAGAAAGAAGCTGAGTATTCTTCTTAGCGATAATTAATTTCCTCTTGTAAATTGGTGTTCATTTATGCAGTTTCTAAATATATGACTTACTATATAGCCTTGTAGCTACAGTCTCACACTCTTGGCTTCTTGCAGGGATTTCCATTAAAACATGCAACATCTTTTATCAATACACATTGTTGACCTCTGGGTGTTACAAATCACTTTTAACAATTCATTCATCAAGGAATATTCCTAAAAACTAGCAATGATGAGACTTACAAGTAGTGACATCTCCTTGTGTTGTTTCTGATTTGCTTTTCACTTTTTTTAGAGGCACTTTGTGGGTTTTTTTTTTTTTTTTTTGGTTTGTTTTGTTTTGTGGGTTTTTGTTGTTGTTGTTGTTTGGTTTGTTTTGGTTTTTAATAGGATTTAATACAAAATCTTTTGACTATTTTTACATGGGTATGTTTTTGTTTAGGCTACAATGTTCAGGAACAGAATGTGCCTTTTGTCTGTATGCAGAGCCCTCAATAGGAAAGTCATATTCTTGTAGTTTTAGTTAGCACTATAAATAGTTTTCGAATAATGTTGCACTGAGAGCCACATAGAGAGCACCCACTGGTATCTCTGAGAGTCTTGGAAAAAGACAGATTACCAATGTTCTTTGGGCTTCAAGGAAGAGAAAGAGAATCCTTGCTGAATATGAGTCTCAACATAAATTTCACCCAACATTACAGGTAGATTGAAGATATCCTCTAGTTTTCTTGTACCCTTTGGTCTCAGTGTTCATTCCTAGAAAAATATTTGAGACTTAGTAAAGGCATCTACAATTACAATTTCAACTGCCACTTTCTGAAGAGAGCTCAATGGTTCACATTTATTTTCTCCTTTCCATAAACAGCTCTGTTTCTCTGACAGCTCTTTCATCATCATCAACTTGGCCTAATCCAGAATTCTCCCTGCTGTGTCCTTTCATGTTTCTGTGGATGTCTCAGCCATTCTTCAAGTCAGCTTTGGCCTGCTCTTGTAGATTCTTTCTGCTTAGTGTCCTTGAGATAAGACTTACCTCAGCTATCCATCCAGTTAAAAAATTACTAGTGTTGAGTCTTGTGTCTCACTTACTTCAACATCTTTTTCCCTGGCTCTGATTTGACAAACGCAGTAATGCCCTACTCTCATCCATTCAAAGTGCTTTTGCCACTGCAATGACTGTTTTTGTGGTTTTGGTCTTGTTGCATCAAACTTAACTACTAATCTTCAATGTCAAGGTTGCTCCCAGTCTTTTACCATCTACCCAGTTTTGGTTTTATTAGTTTGCTCAGGATTTTTTTGTTTGTTTGTTTAATATCAAAAGACTGCCTTCCATCTACAGATGTCAAACCACATTGGGATCAATCTCTTGCCCATTATGTTTTATAAGTCTTTTTTTCTCGACGCCAAGTTGGGAGCACCAAGTCAATCTGTTAGAAGGCAGGAGGGCTCTGCAGAGGGACCTTGTCATGATAAGCCTGAATAGGCAAAAAATAGGCCTGAACATGTCCTGGCTTGCCCAGACCTGTTCTTCTGCTCTCCCTCTCTCTGTTGTGGAGAGAAGCAACTGTGGGAAAGAGAACAAAGAACCTGGAGCCACTGAGTCTAGTTGGGGTGGCGAGAGTTCTGATTACCAAAATTGAAAAATCATATCTTGCATTAGTTACTTACCCTTCCATATCAGACCTGGACAGGCTGGACAGATGGGCACAATCCAATGCCATGAGTTTTAACAAGTCCAAGTGCTGGGTTCTGCACTTTGGCCACAACAACCCCATGCACTGCTACAGGCTGGGGACAGAGTGGCTGGAGAGCAGCCAGGCAGAGAGTGATCTGTGGGTACTGGTCAACAGCCAACTGAACATGAGCCCGCAGCGTGCCCAGGTGACCAAAAAGGCCAATGGCATCCTGGCCTCTGTCAGGAATAGCGTGGCCAGCAGGACCAGCGAAATCCTTCTGCCCCTGTACTCAGCACTGGTTAGGCCACACCTTGAGTCCTGTGTCCCGTTCTGGGCCCCTCAATGTAAGAAAAGATGTTGAGGTGCTTGAACATGTCCAGAGAAGGATGACGAAGCTGGTGAGGAGGCTGGACCACAAGCCCTACAAGGAGCAGCTGGAGGAGCTGGGGTTGTTCAGCCTGGAGAAGAGGAGGCTCAGGGGAGACCTCATTGCTCTCTACAACTACCTGCAAGGAGTTTGTAGCCAGGCAGGGGTTGGTCTCTTCTCCCAGGCATCCAGTGACAGAACAAGAGGATACAGTCTCAAACTGTGCCAAGGCAGGCTTAGGCTGNGGAAGGCACGCACCCCGCGTTCCCTGCTCCTTTTATTAACACAGCCCAAAGATCAAATGGGCCTTTGGACACGAGATAGCCAATCAAATGGCAGCTAGCCAAGATTTGGCCATATTGGGTGAAGCCATAGGCTTGCTTTACCCTTTTTTTGGCAGATCACGGGCCTTGCATAAGGCAACCGTGTGCACCCTGTTTACCGCAGTGGCTGGACAGACCCCAGACCCCAGACTTAGTGGCGCCAGGTCCTTTGTCCCTTTTCCCGCGGTTGCTCTCCCCAAAACAGAAGGAGGGAGAGCAGAAAAATGTCCTGGGTAAGCCAGGGCATTCACAAGCCTCATTTGGCCTGTTTAGGCCTACCACAACACCCTCCCCATGCCAGAGAAGGATTACCTAAGGCAAGCCACACAGGATTTCTGTTAACTATAGGATGCTGGTCAGAAAATGAGATGTTGCTTAATAGATAATATCTTAATACCGCTATGCCTGCACTTTGTATGTTGTATATTATACTTTCATTTGTCTGCAAATGTATTGTTACAATTTTTCCAATGCAATATGGTTTTAAACTGGAGCAGGGTGAATTTAGGTTGAACATAAGGAGGAAGTTCTCTACAATGAGAGTGGTAAAGTACTGGAACAGGTTGCCCAAGGGTGTGGTTGAGGCCCAATCCCTAGAGACATTCAAGATTAGACTTGATGTGGCCCTGGGCAGCCTGGCTAGTTGGATGTGTCCCTGCTTACTGCAGAGGAGGTAGACAAGATGACCTTTGAGCGTCTCTTCCAATCCAATGCAATCTATGAATCTGTGAATGCGTCCAGGCCAGGATTGAAAGTCTCCAGAAAAGGAGTTTCCACAATCTCTCTGGGTAGCTGGTTCCAGTGCTCCACCATCTTCACAGTAATGAAGTTTTCCTCATGTTGAGGCAGAATTTCCTGTGTCCCAGTTTGCATCCATTGCCCCTTGTCCTATCACTGGGCACCAGTGAAAAGAGACCAGCGTCATCTTCTCAACACCCACCCTTAATGTATTTGCAAACATTTCCCCTCTCAGCCTTCTCAAGATTAGACAGCCCAGGTGTCTCAGCCTTTGCTCATAAGAGAGATGTTAGTTACTGCTGTAACTAGTTAAACTCTTGTATTGTAATGACTGTGCCATTGCAGTCTGCTATTGTCTCAGTGATTCTTTGAACATCCTTGTCTGTATCCTACCTGTTGTTGCTTGTTTTAAAAGTCTTTCTAAGAATCACTGTAATCTCTTTGATGTTTGTACAACACTTTGGACTCATGAGCACTTTGGCATTTGGAAGTTCCCAGTCAGTAGATGATTAAGATAATGCTGTGTCGTTGCTGGGTCTATGTAACTGGTTGATGGATTATGATTTCTTGTGGATTCCAGGAAATTGCTCCTAACACTTCCATTGAACTTGCCACATCTGCCCCTTTGATACTAATATACAGACTGATGTGTAGCACTCAGAGATTGATACATCATGAAACATCTGTAAGTTTAGGAATAATATAAAATTGTATCTTATCTTTATCCACCATTTTGAAAACTCTCATACTGTAAAAAACTTACTGTGTTTAGTACAAGCATCAACATACTTTTGGCTTCATGGTGACTGCAAATGCACTTTTAGTGTGAATTGAACATCAATGAACTAAATTCTGAAATTCAATTGAGGTTAATTTTACGTGTGATATTAAAACTAAAGATTCTTGTATGCCGATGTTACAGGTTCAGGACTAAATGTCCCATCATAGAGAAAGTCCTCCAGAAGTACCGGGGAGCACAAGGAGCCATGCAGTCCCCAGGGGGAGGCGTGGGATGTCATGATTATTGTTATTCCATCCCATCACCTTGCAATCCCTGTATAACTAGACATCACAGGCAGTTCTCGCTTTCCTGCCCTTCTCTCTGCCCCCAGCCCACGCGATTGGTGTCTCTCTGGTTTGTGGGGCAGGCTGCAGCCTTTTGCATCCTTCTTGGCAGCTAATTTGTTGCTATGCCACTGGTCCTGTGAGGGAGCACTGGGGCGGGGTAGGCCTGTCTCTGTGGGGAGGATGGGTTTTGGCCTGTTGGTTGTTGAGGTCTAGTGAGGCTCGTCAGGCCCAGGTGGAGAAGTGGGCTGAGGCAGACTGATTTGTGTATATATTTCCTTTATGCTTTTAGATCTTTGGTATTTTTGGTCATTTTTGTAAACAGTATTTTCCGTTTAACCTCCAGCTCCGTGTGAGTGTTTTTGTTCACTCCTCTGGGGTAAATTCCTTTCTGTTCTGTGTGAGTGTTTTTATTCCCTCCTTTGGGGTGAATTCCTTTCTGTCCTTTTGCTCTTGGTAGCTCATGGCTCAAACTAGGACCGCTGGGAACAACATAATTTTTCATCACTATTCATTATGTGTTTATGTATCAGCTATTTGCAGCTTTTGAGTAATTTTCATTCAAAAAGTGTGTTTGAATGATGTTTCTAGGTCCTGAATCTGGGAATGCAGTCTAAAAGATGCAGGATCCTTGGGCTTAGGTTTGTTCAGAGTATACAAGTGTGAAGGGTTAACCCTCCTGGGTGGGGAGAGTGGTCAGAACTTGACCCCATGTCTGCTTGACCCTAAGTGTAGTGTTTAGCCCACTCCCACTTCCTGTCTGGACCCCCTATATAAACAGAGGAGCTTCCTGTTTCTCTCTTGTGGCCTGCCTGCGTGCTTGATACCACCTTTGTTCCTGTTCTCCTGTCCTCCTGTCTTACCATGTGGCCAGTTTCTACCACGTGGTGGACATCCCTTCCATCCATTGCCATCCATCTGGTTGTATATATATTTTGTATCTTGTTTTCCCTTCCCTATACCTATTTGTAACTCCCCTACCTTAAATACCTCTAATTTGTCGTTAAAGTTTTTCTTTTAACTTCCAAATTGTAGCCGGACTGGTTTTTGGGTGTTTTTACCCCTTCTCTCTTCTCCTTTCTTTCTTCCTTTCCAAAAGGGGTGGGAGAGGGGAAGGCATCCTACTATTATTGTATTGGTTTCTGTTAGATATATATTTTTGAGTCCCCTGGGAAGCTTAAACTCAAACCAGTACAACAAGTGTGAGATGGGCTTGCATGATTCATGTCACTATAAATATCGGGCTCAAGGAAGGGTATGTGACTACTTTCTGCAAACCTTGTGGAACACCCGGATTAAGCACGAAACTAGGAAGGCGAATGTTGAGGTCAAGATAATGTGTATAGTGTAAGGATCTTGTGAAAAACACCTGGTGGTCTTAAGATAAAGCTAGTTGGAACCAGTTCATTGCTAACTGTGAAAGAAAAACAACCTAATGCGCATAACTTATCAAGAGGCCAGACTGAGAAGGACTACTGACTTCATCCCGCAACCACCAAAAGGCAACAAAGGACCCCGAAGCAATGAGAAGCATGCGTGGGGGAAAACCACCCCTATTCTCAGAACTCATTGACTTAAACCTTTTCCTAGGATAGTTACGAATATGTATTAGAATAGGAAATATAAAGCAGAAGTGGAGCTGTAACGGTGTGCATCGTTGGTGGAGCGGTGACTCCCCGGCACACCCAGTGCTGTTTGCTTGCCTTTGTTATCCAACCATTAAATTCCTTTGATCATTTGTAGAGTAATTTAGGACGTCATTTATATCACAAGTACATGCACATTCACTAATTTCAGTTGAAAAGTTCAATGTAACATCCTAGTGTCTTAGTTTAAGATATATTAGATTTTTACAGATGCAATGATACAACGAAGATGTCCTTAAAATAAAAGCAAGCTATTAGCAGTATGCTGTGTAATTGCTGATTACTAAAATGGGCATAGAACCAAAAGTACGTTGATCAGTGAGCTGAGTCAATGCTGAATAACAGCAACCCAAGCACTGTTATGCTGTACTTTTATATATGCCATTAATCCTCTCCACATAGATCACTATCTCTGCCCTAGTTTTGTCAATAGAACTCTTCATTAAATTGAATAGTCAAAACAAGCTGTCCACTGGAAATTACGATTAAAGTCTCCAGTGCATTTTATGAACCTTTAACAATAAGCCATATATAGCTGCAAACAACATTTTTTTTTCAAAAGGCAAGTAAATGGGCTTATGTTTGTCTTTAGGGAAGTGTTTTGACTGTGTAACCATGATAATGAGACTGTCAAGTAGAGAAACAGTGAGGGTTATTTTATTTTTCTGACTTGTTAGGGGAAGTGCTGCCTGTATGGAACACAGAAGTGTGTGAAGTGAAGAGAATCATAGAATCATAGAATGGTAAGGTTGGAAGGGACCTCAAAGATCATCTAGTTCCAATCCCCTGCCATAGGCAGGGACACCTCCCACTAGTAAAGGTCACTCAAGGCCTCGTCCAACCTGGCCTTGAACACCTCCAGGGAGGGAGCAGCCACAACCTCCCTGGGCAACCTGTTCCAGTGCCTCACCACCCTCACTGGAAAGAACTTCCTCCTAACATCTAGTCTAAATCTTCCCTCTGCCAGTTTAAACCCATTGCCCCTTGTCTTGTCATTGCAAGACCTTGTAACTAGTCCCTCCCCAGCCTTCCTGTAGGTCCCCTTCAGATACTGGAAAGCTACTATAAGGTCTCCTTGAAGCCTTCTCTAAGAGTTTTTGCTCTTCTAATTAGTTATATTCTGAACTCCTCGGAGGAGACTGTTTTTTGGACTCTGTATCATTCTGCCTTCATGATGTGGGTTTGGG
>WBNM01035576.1:20321-49924 GCA_013399055.1 Ramphastos sulfuratus | reverse complement strand
ATCTATATATTAAAAAATCTTCTAGACTCTCAGATGGAGCTTGTTCTCCAAGAATAAACCTGCAAACGCTGTGTTAGCTATAGTAACTGGAACTGGAGTTTTCTTACAATAAAAAAAGGTGTGTGGACAGCCATTGTAAAGCAACTGATGGACTGATGCACAAACTTAGTGTTGCTTGTTTACTCATGTCCCTACAAGACCTGGTGTGCAAGGTGTTATCATAACTGTTAGATTCAGCTGATTGTTTTTGCTGATAGCCAGCACTAAAACAGCTCTGTTTATATTTGAAAGTTAGGCTGTGTCTTTGAAAACATGTTGCACAAACAACACCTCCCTGTGATTCGATAGACGTAGGAGGATAGCAGGGATAGTGCTGTCAAGCCTGCCGAAAGGTTGGTGTGGTATGACCAGTTTGGCATCCTTAGCTAAATACATGCTTGTTGCTTAGCGCCTCTGGCCGAATTGAAACTTCTGCCCAATGACAGCTTCTCCTTTTAAAGCTGCCTGGCATTCAGACCTGCTGGTGCTAGAGAAGATGTGAAAGCCAATGTAGACGGACTGACACCATTGTAATGACTGTCTTATAATCCTAGGCAGTGTAACTCTGGATGAGGTGTTGATTATAGTAATTTTAGTTGTCTGAGTCTAAACTGCTGGGGTCTTCCTGCAGGAATGGCAAACATTGCAGGTTGTTGCTACCTTGTGTTATACAGGCACACCTACATGGGGATTTTTAAGTGTAACCTGCTCATTTGTGTGTCCTGACTTGCTAAATACTAATGTTTATTATGTTGATTACAGCCTAAAACAATATTACTAGGATTACAAATATCGAAAGCCTTGTTCATGGCGAGATCTGGTTTATGTTCTGGTATGAGTTACAAAGCTGCAAGGGAATGGATGTTAATTGCATGCTACTGATGCATTCAGTCACCTGAAATGTAGTTTTTAGGCTTCTGTAATGTAGAGTCAGACAAGAAGAATAGTCAAGTTTCCTGATCACATCATGTCGCCCAACTTCTGAGGCACGGCTTCAAATATGCGAGTCGAATAAAAAGTATTTGGCAACCTTGCTTTATTTTAAGATCTTACACTAGTCTGTGTTTGAAAATAAAAACCTTTTGAAAATTATTCTTATGGTTCTTTTAATAATAGGTCTTCAGTGTTCCAAGTGGGTGTGTCTCTGGATCCATTACCTTGCTCTTTCTGGCTTTGATGTAGTAAACACTGTATAATCAAATTGGGATAATGTCAAGGAGATAATCGTCAGCTAAATCTTAACATTTCTTGGACTGGCATTTCAAGCATGACTCAGGATACAGACTGCATTGAAATGGGATTTTTTATTTTTTTAAAGGATGCTGTATTTTCCTTAGGGTGTGTATACTCATTTTAAAAGTAATTAAATGGTGGCTATTTTACGTACCTTTTTGTTCCCCATGACACTGAATTGGTTCTAGTTTTAAGAAGGAAAGATATCCTGAAACAGGGCTAGACAAGGAGTTGTTTCCATTGCATAAGGTTGTTTCATTTTATGTAGAGTCATGCTAGCTAGGATTTTGACCTTTGCAGTCTTTTGGATCAGTAGGAGGAGAATCCTAATGCTTGATAATGAGAGAATCCGTCCCTCACATTCTCCACCTCCCTTGTAAATGCAAATTACAAAAGGTGTTATTTGGAGGAAAAATGTGTTGTAAAAGTTTGTATATGTTCTACTGAGATGTGGTTACATTGCTGATGTGTTTTGTCTGCTTGGGAGTGAGAAAATATTTCTGTGTTTACTTAATGTTAGAAATGTACATCACTTGGTGGGAACTCTGTCAGTAAACTTTTCTGAAGTAATGCTTAGTTTGAGTGTAATCTTTCTATAATAACTAAACTTTTACCTGGAATATGGGACTATATGACTGTAAAACTGACATATTCAGAGTTAACCTTCAGTAATCTGTTTTATTATCAGCTAACTATTGAATCTTCTGTATTATGAAATAAGATACAGGGAAAAATCTCAGTTTGAAAATGATGGCACAGCATACTGAGAAAGAAGTTCTTTTGTTCTGCATAGATATTTCATGAGACTGTTTACTTATGCTTAGTGTATTGAGCACTCATTGAGCTCTGAAAAGTTTATCCCTAAACCAGGTTTAAGCCTGATAATAGTATGGGAAGTTTAAGTTGCTTACATTAAGTGCATAAGGAAATAAACTGTGATAATCCCAGTGTAGTACTTCTCAATAGAGAACCTGGTCATAGGCTTCATACTCTTGACTTAAGATCAGTGAGAATTTTCATGTTGATGTTTTTAATACCTCATGATGACTATGTAGTCATTAGGCACTGGTTTTGAGTTCTATGAAATGATGAAAATACAGACATTCTCCCCCTCTGTATGTGCATGTGTTTAGTCATATGCATGTTTAAGAAACCCTTATTGCTGGCTGAGATCACTTTACTGTCTAAGCTCAGGCATTTGCTTGCTTTTTTTTGATGTTTTTCCTTGTTCATTACAGTACTGAACTTGGTAGGTGTTTTTTATTTGAATTTAGTTGTTCTGATTTTTTTCATTGTCTTTTTTAATATGTTTATGTTATATAGGTTATTAATTTATCAAATGTTATATAGAATCATAGAATGGTAAGGTTGGAGGGGACCTCAAGGATCATCTAGTTCCAACCTCCTGCCATAGGCAGGGACACCTCCCACTAGTACAGGTCACTCAAGGCCTCCTCCAACCTGGCCTTGAACACCTCCAGGGAGGGAGCAGCCACAACCTCCCTGGGCAACCTGTGCCAGTGTCTCACCATCCTCAGTGTAAAGAACTTCCTTGTGGCATCCAGTTTCAATCTCCCCTCTGCCACTTCAAACCCATTGCCCCTTGTCCTGTCATTGCAAGACCTTATAAATAGTCCCTCCCCATGCTTCCTGCAGCCCCCTTCAGATCCTGGAAGGCTACTCTAAGGTCTCCTGGAAGCCTTCTCTTCTCCAGGCTGAAGAGCCCCAACTCTCTCAGTCTGTCCTCATAGGAGAGCTAGGTTATCAATTTATCAACTGTTATATAGGTTATTAATTTATGAAATAAAGTTGGATTAAAAATCAATGGAAGGACAATATTTGAGGAATTTTGTATCAGTCTACCTAATTTGACCTCCTCAGAAGTACTCTTGAATAAGTTTTTTGGGTACTAGAGCTTGGTATTTCTTCACTCTGTTGTAAGACCTGTACTTTTTGGGCAGTGCAAAAACTGACTGTAAAAGCTCTTGAAAATGTATAGAATTAAGAAGCTTAAAGTTTCATTTTTTAGGATTTCATGGTAATGCTTACTTTTTTCTTTATCTGAACAATTTTTGCCTCTTGCTTGCTGAAGCAAGGCATTGGCAAAGTCAGGCCAAAGCTGGAGTGAGTTTACTGCTGCATCGCATAGAGGGTTCTTACGCTTTTGCAGAGACATTCATCAGTGCAGAGTTGCTGATTGTAGGCATGTAGCTTGAAAATTGGGAAGTAAAATTTAGGAAGTGATGAAAAAGACCTCTTCCTTTTTCAGTCTCGAGTAAGTTTTTGGGGTTTTACTAAAATAAACCTTTTCTCATTGAGAATTTTTTGAACCTCTGTCTTTTATGTGCATTTGAAAGATCTTTCCCCATTCAAGTGAGATTATCTCCATAAAAATCAAAGCAAAGTAATCATGTTTGCAGAAAGGCCCTTTCCTGAAAGGAAAAAATGAATTTGAAAACAACAACAAAAAACAAAACAAAACCAAAACAACAACAACAACAAAAGAACTGTTTGAAAACAGAAGAAAAGCAAAAACAAACCAAACTGCTTGAAAACAGAAGAAAAGCAAACCAAAACATGTCAGACTGTTTTACTCTAGCAGTGAGAATCATAGCGTTTCTCCCAGAAACTCAGTTCTTGTTACCTCTAACCTTTATTTTACTACAATTAAGGAGAGAGTAAAATTTTTTTCTCCACATTCCTTTAGTTCACTGTTACAGGTTAAGACCTCTGGGTCAAACAATGGGATATGGCTAGATGGGTGAACTGGAACATAACATGGCAACAAACTGACCTGTGCCTTTTACCTTTGTAGTGAGAAAACTGTTCAGAAAAGAACTTCTTAGGAGTGCTGCAAATTTATTTTCCATTTTTAACTTACTTACTCCACTGAAATATTTCTAGAGCCAGAATTACTGCAATGCCAAAGTTGGATATGGAGGTGGAAGGAGTTTAGGCACAGGAATAAATGGATGTAGGTCAGAGAGAGGAGGGGTGGGACTACATCCAAAAGGCAGCTTCAGGGGTGGATGTGGAAGGAAGAGAATAGTGGTAGTGGTATACTGGAGAAGGCTAAAAGAGTGTGAGAGGTTGCAAAGGAGGGAGGGAATGGAGGCTAAGCCAGGCAGAGAAGACTGGTGGCAGTGTGAAGTCAGTAAAAGGAGTAGCAACTGGTTTTCTAGGAGCAAACCCAGTGGAATTTCTCCCAGAGGGAAGGGTGGCAGAAGTTCATCCTGTGAAAAAGTGTTTGTGTGCAAGTCTGCCAGGGCCTATTACCCCTAGCTTAAGAACCTGTTTCTAAGTTAGTCTGGCAGGTAGAATATCAAATGTGAACCTTAGGAAGCGCTGTGCTTATGAAGTCTCTTTATGACTCTGACATCTGTGGCTGGTATTTTGAGCTGTTGCCTCCCTCAAGTATGTTGCTAACTTTGGGAATACCTTGAAAGCTTTATGTTTGTTAAGATAGACCTCAAACCATGAAGAAATGTACAGATTTATGTATGTATTTATTTTTAACCCATTACCAAGTTCTTAAACAGTTGTAAAACTACTGAATAATTATTTAAAATTAAAAAAAAGAAATCTGAGTCGTTACGTGAAATGTTCAGAACCATGAGAGACATTGAAGACACTTAAGTGTTTTTATATCCATGAACAATTAGTAAGTTAACTTTCCCAGTTTTGTATCCTCGAGTTTGGAAGTGGTAATATTGTTGTAAAACTACTGAATAATTATTTAAAATTAAAAAAAAGAAATCTGAGTCGTTACGTGAAATGTTCAGAACCATGAGAGACATTGAAGACACTTAAGTGTTTTTATGTCCGTGAACAATTTAGTAAGTTAACTTCCCCAGTTTTGTATCCTTGAGTTTGGAAGTGGTGAATAGCTTCCAAACTAACTAACTTTGGCCTTAATTTGTGATAGGGTTAATAATAGCAGATAAAACTAAGTATGTACTTGATGTTACTACTGTGAAGAGAAGCCTTCTGTAGGCTTTGATTTTAGGTACCTACAGTGTGCAAAGGGAAACAGAAGAAATGTTGATCAGTGAGGACTTTTTATGCAGGTGGCTGCTGCCTTCCCTAGTGTTGAATTTTTATTTTTTTCCTGTCACCTCTCTCCTTTGGAAGTTACTGAAACTACCTGCACTCTAAGAATTACTTTGAGACTTGCACCAGTGTATCCTCTTCTGTTGTGCCAGGGTGTTGCGCAAGTTATTTTTCTCTTCCCTGTCTTGGTACCCATGTCCTGCAACACCTGGAGCTGAGGAACACTTCCAAAAATGCCTGAATTGAAGCCAGATATCCTGTGAGCTTTTCCAGCAGAAGAGCATGGCCACCATTTGGTAGAGCTTTCATGGGTCCAAAGTTTGCTTGACTGCACATTGTTTTGCTTTTACTTAAGGGAACTGCAGTCACTGTTTCTTTCTGTGGTCTGCAAGTGTTTTGTTGTACTGGATCAAAACGAGTGTCTGTTGTGGTGCTGGGCTAAGCCAGTTTTTCCTGCATATGTTTATGTTACACTAGCTCTTATTATAATGAATTACACTTCCATTAAACCCGAGATACACTTCAGCTGGCAGTTCAGTGATCTTCAGTGCACGTCTGTGTGCCTGTGAGAGAGGGAGAAAGCTCCTGTGAGGCTTGAGGCAAATGCTAGTTGGAAGCAAAGCTCATCAGCCCTGACTGCTGGGAGTTTCTGCTCATGTGGTGCCTATTTGTGTGTTTTTCCTGCGTTTCAGTAAGTAAATATCTACATTTAAATACTTTCTCCCTTCTCTCTCCTCCCTTTCCCTTCTTTCCTTTGAATACAGATGATAGGTATTTCTCTCTGTTTACTTCACTTGCTCTTGCATGTGATTGAAGGGAAGGTTTTCTCTGACAGCAGTGTTGATGGGGAAGGTGTTGCCCCCTTCAGAAATAAGAGTTTGAGAGTGGGAGTGCCATAGCAAGGCATTCCAGTAAAAGTCTTTGGGGAACATTCTGAATTCATAGAATAGTAAGGTCGGAAGGAACCTCAAGGATCATCTTCCCAGTGCTTGCTAAAGCAGACAGCTCTGCTTAAGGAGTTAGTTGTGAAGTTGCATCTTTCTGCTCCAGATACATAAAACTGGAGTGAATGCTTGTTTGCAGTTTATGAAGCAAGGGAAAAAAAGGCTTTTGGACAGTGTTTTTGAATGCCTGTGTAGGCTGTGATGGTCATAGAGCTGTATACCAGTTAAAAACCACTCACCTATTCAGGAGGCTTCGGAAACTTAGTTCTTAATGCCAGTGACTTAGTAAGAACAATTATTTGTAAGGAAAGGTGCATTGCCAAGCAACTTACCCTTTAAAATTCCTGGGTTTTGATTTCTGGAATCTGTTACAAATCATGTTTAGCAGAAACAAATACTTTATTTTGTGCTTTATTAACCGTAGATATTTCAGTGTGTCAGACTAGGTAAGAGAGGTCCTAGTAAACAAAGGTGCCTGAAAGGAGAGCACTTGGTGGAAGTTTTGATTTTAAAATGCCATCTTTGATGTCTCTTGATTCTGGCATTTCATGGAAACTCACTGAGTAAGAAGAACTAGTGAAGTTGTGTAAATGCTGCAAAAAATGCAGTGTTTGTTGCTTTTATGTGAGTTGTACTACTAGTAAAATCACGTGGTTTTACATTTTTTATTCTGTTAAAATCTACAGATTATGCAGCTGCTGAACAATGTCTGACATTTATCATTTGGGCAAAAACATGTGACATATCTTTAAAGTTTTTCAGTGAACCTGCTTTATAAGTAGGATGGAGAGTTCACTTTCAAATAAAATGTTGTAAGTAACAAGTATAAACGAGCGGTGCTCCTGAATACCTATAAGGAATCAGAATACCAAAAAGGGTACCTTGGTTTCTTGAAGAGAGTAAGACTGGTTAAGGGGATGCTGGATCATTGTTTGGGTTTTTTCTTTATTTTTATGTTGGCCACACCATTTTGTAAGGCTGCTTCCTTTTGTATTTCAAAGAATCATAGAGTGGCTTGAATTGGAAGAGACCTAAGATGGCCTAGTTCCAACTCCCCTGCCATGGGCGGGGACACCACCTGCTAGATCAGGTTGCTCAAAGCCTCAGCCAGCCTGGTCTTAAACACTTCAAGGGGTGAGGCAGTATAAAGTTTGATAAAGAAGATTGAAAAGGAAAATTACAAAGAAAAATCTGCATTTAAGCAGTCAGTGTCATAACATCAGATGTTTGTTTTAACAATTAACTTTAATCTGAATAGTGATGCAAGTTAAAACTCATTAGAAATGCATATAACCTGTTCTGATCTTAAATCTCTCTTATGGTACAGTCTGTATCTTCTACACTTGATGTGGGCATCAGTTGCTTACCTTGTCTGAAACCCTGAGTTGTTAATAAAGCACACAGGTTTCTGGCTTGTGGTGTTCTGTGGCTGGGGGAGTTTTTTGTTTGGTGGGTGTTTATTTTTTTTTTTTGTTGTTCCTTTTGGTTTTTCAAATAAAAAATGCAGCTTTTACCAATTGATCCACCTTCCTTATTGTGTCTGCCCAGTTAAAAGCATTTGATTTTTGGACCAATAGTTTTCGAGGTGGCTGAATTGAACAGCTAAGAAGTGTATCTCTAAAACAGCAAATGTTATGAATGTAAATCATGATTAGCCAGAGGTAGTTACTAAAATCGTTCTATAGGGAATTTGAAGAGTTTGGGAACACATCACTGGGAGCCTGGGGCCATCTATCTGGTTGGTGGTCAGTAAAAAGTACTGACTTTGAGTTTCTTACATCTTTGTATAAGCATACTTGGGGACTACACCAGGCTGATGAACCTTGACACAGTATGTTCTGATCTCTGCCTTGCAGTCTGTCTCCTGCTTTGGTTCTTTCTTTTGCTCAACTTCAGATGAAAATGGACTGACAGTTGGCAAGGCCACTTAATAAACCTTGCCTTGAAGTAGTGTGGAGGTGAGACTAGAAGGAAGCAGAGTGTGAATTGTAACACCGCTGGAAAAGGTTATTTGACTCTTTTTTTATCATTTTGTACTGAGCCTTGTATTTCTTTTTTCTGCAGCTCCTGTCTATCTGATAATTCAGTTACTAAATGGAAGGTGTGGTTTGTTTTTTTTTGCCTGAAAATTGAATTAAAAACTTTCCCAGGTTAAAAACTTCTCTGCCACAAATAGTGTTTAAGAACAGTTTTGTGTAAATTTTTTTTGTTTTGTTCGTTTGTTTGGGGTGGTTGTTTTTTTGGGTTTTTTGTGGGGGTTTTTTTGTTTGTTTTTTTAAAGCAGATAAACTGACAACAAAATGATTGGACCTGGGCAATTTTGTAGGTCAGTGCAATTCATAGTAATGCATGAAGTTGAAGTTTGGCAAATATTTAGATAAGTGATACCTAATATGACAGGTGAAGTGACTTCTGTTTAAGCAGGAATGAAATGAGCCAGTATCCTTTTGACCCTCTCACTGTCAGTAGTGGGTTTTTATTTTTCAGTGTATGTGTGTGTGTATAATGCATTGCCCTTTATGCCTCTTTCAAGGACCACTTGCTCCAGATTTAGGTGAAACACATTTGCATTTTTGCTTCATTTTTAATATATAAAAATATTTCTGGACATCAGGAAAAATCCAGAGTACTCTTTATTCTTTCCAGCCTAAGCTAAAGGTGGAAGATGTTTTGCAGTATGCCTCAGAGCAGAGCTTGTTCTGTTGTGGGATTTGTTCAGCTTCAGGTGAGAGTGCCAGACCTGTCTAACAAGAAATTCCGGATTTCTGTTGCCTCTGATTGCTCACTTTGTGGTTTAAAACAACAAAAAAGTGTTATCAAATCCTGCAGTCAATTCAAATGCCAGTGCTTGATCCTCTTCCTTATAATCTTTTGTTTGGGTGCCTGCTGCTTCAAAACATTTTTGAGCTCATATGTAAGTTATGTGAAAATCTCAGTTTTGTAGATGGGCAACTAGAGATACAAGCAGAGAAAAAACTGTTGATGGAAGCAATGATGTCCTGCTAGCTTGTAAGTGAGGTTGGTTGTGTTTCACAGCCCTCGATGCTGTCTACCTGAGAGACTCATCATGCTGAGGAATGGGAATTATTAGCATCCTGGTTTTAAATAAGAGGGGGAAGAGTGTCCTTTGCAGTTATAGTTCAATCATGGATTTGGTTTACTTCTTGACTTTCAGTGATGCTGTTTGTAAGTTGTTAAAGAAGGCAGAAACTTCTCAGACTTTCAGTGGGGATTGAAGGGACTGAGATTTTTAGACAGGTATCGCAATTGACATTTAGTTAGAATCATAGAATGGTAAGGTTGGAAGGGACCTCAAGAATCATCCAGTTCCAACCCCTTGCCATAGGCAGGGACACCTCCCACTAGTACAGGACACTCAAGGCCTCCTCCAGCCTGGCCTTGAACTCCTCCAGAGAGGGAGCAGCCACAACCTCCCTGGGCAACCTGTGCCAGTGTCTCACCACCCTCACTGCAAACAACTTCCTCCTAACATCCACTTTCAATCTCCCCTCTGCCTCTTCAAACCCATTGCCCCTCATCCTATCATTGCAAGACCTTGTCAATAGTCCCTCCCCAGCCTTCCTGTAGCCCCCTTCAAATACTGGAAGGCTCCTCTAAGGTCTCCTGGAAGCCTTCTCTTCTCCAGGCTGCAGAGCCCCAAGTTGTACAAGACTCTTGCATTTCAGTTATTTCTTTCTTTAAAAATTGCCTTATGCAATTGGAAATAGGATTTTTTTTTTTTCAAAGAAACTATGATAATTTTAGTTTTTAAATGTTCAAGAAGGTGAAAAAATTAATCTGGAGTTGATGCAGAACCTGTCTCTTGTACAGTTTCACTGAGACTTGTGTGTAGAAGGTCATGTAGCTGGCAGAGTGAATCTGTGAAGAGCAAATGTGATTCTTCACTCATGTGAGGAGGGGATAAGCACTTGCAGGAAAAATGGGAGTAGGATTTCCTGACTGGCTCTTGTATTCTTATCTAATTTCTTTGCAGCAGTAGGAATCAAAACTGTAATGAATGAGAGTGAATACATTTTGGATTTGGTTTAACTCCTGGATTTGACAGATCTCTGTATTACAACTGTAGTAGGAATGTTTGAAAGCAGAGCTCACAGGGAGAGTTTTGGGGGTTGTTTTCTGTCCAAATCTGATATAGGTATGGGAAGAGCAGTGCTGTAGTTGGCAGCTGTGAACTCATTTTGAGGAGAGATGCAGTATTTCAAGTCATCTGATCAGTTTATTTTCCTTGAGTTACAGTAACTTGCTTTCTAATAGTCGAAAAGCCTGTCTGCACTACTGGTTTGGAAAAAACAAACCCAAAAAAACAACCCAAAAAATGGGAGACTTATTTGCATCAGAAAAACAACAATCTCCAATTTTTATCTCTTCAGTTCTGCTGTTTGACCTTCTCTTTCTCTCTTCCCTTTTAGTTTTATTTCTGTGTTTCATGCCTTACTGTTTTCACTGTTACTGTGCTTGCTCTGAGCTCTGGTAGCTTAAGTAGTGTTAGACATGATCTTCCCCAGTTGGACTGCATGCCAAATTTTCCTAAGGGGAATGTAAATACTGTGAGGTCAGCTCAGTACCAAATGCCTGTGGCCTGAAATGAACCCTGTAGAATTCTTTGCTGTTCAGTCAAAATTAGGACCTGCCTAGGATATGGTGCTTAATATTGAAAAGTCAAGGCTTCGTATTATCTGTTATGCTTTACAGATTTTGTTTGTCTGTTGTTTTGGGTTTTGAGGTTGGTTGGTTGTGTGGAGTGTGTTTGTTTTGTTTCTTTGTTTGCTTTCAGATTTTGGTTTGGTTTGAGGTTTTTGGTTTGTTTTTTGGTTTTGTTTTTTTTTTTTTCACTTGAAGCTTTTTTCCCCCCCTAAACTAAACACAAAAGGTGGAGCAGTAGGAATTTGCTATAATCATGGTAATTAACAGATGAGCTTTAAAACCTCACTCTATATACTGATGGATTGCTGCTTGTATTTCTTTAAGGGTATAAGCCCAAGGAAAGGCTATATGCATATGCATGCTCATTTACAGCATATCTGAGATGCCAGTACTTGTATGTAGATGCTCTTGATAGTAAGTAAAATCTCCAGCCCATCTATTCCTTCTTCCTCCTCTCCTTCTTCCTGAAAAGGAATGGTGGTAAAAATGACTGTGGTAAATTCTCATGTAGTAGAACAGAACCAAACTGCTTTTTATGACTTTCTGCTGTAGTTCATACAAACCTGGTAGTTGTTCTTTGGAGAGAGATGTACTCAGTGTGTTTAGATCAGTGATGCTCTTTAATTGGCCATATGGTAGTTTGAATTGCTTGCATCTACACACTGCTGAGGACTTCTAGTTTTACACAGAATGAAAGCATAGATGAACAAATGGAACATGAGGGGTTTTGCTTTGTAGTGCTGTCAGTAGATTGGCCTAGTTTGGGTGTATTTGTTTTTTGAACAGTTGTGTCTGAAAGATTGGCTCCTGTTAGTATTGGCAAAGGAATCCATGCAATTAATGAAACAAGGAGAAAACAAATTCCAAATGTTAATGGGCAAATCAGGGGTTGAATTGTTTATTGACCTAGTCTGTTTGCCACACTATGACAAGTCCAACTCATTCTCCATTTTCCCTCCAGGTTTCTCAGATGGTATGGTAATATCACTGACAGAAAAATATGACTTGTGGCCGGGAATTTTTTTTGCTTTCTTTTTATCAAAGCTGTTTTATTTTTCTGAGGAGATAGTCTTGCGGTCATTAGAGAAGTCCAAGCTGCTCTACAGTGCTTTTGTAATATTCCTGGTAAAGTTTCACAAACACATCTGTGGTTTTGTGTGGGAGGCTTTCATGATACTCAGCTGAAGAAATATTTGATTATTTAATGCTACACTTCGATTTTCTTTGTGGATTAAAGTGGGTAATGAAATTAACTGTTAGAGGCACTGATGAGAAAGTGCAGTGCTGAAATGAAAATATAACAGATTTTTAAATGGAAAGCATTTGTAGCTGTCTTGTAAGTAAAGTAAACTTAAGTTCAAATGAATACATTATGAAATGGCTCATTCTTAAGCAAGGATTTGTTTATTTCAAGACCAGCTTTACATATCATTTCTCTCTAAAAATAAAAACCAGAAACCCTTCTGTGCTGGTAGGTTGATGCTTAAAATATTCAAGTGAAAATTGAGGTTAATGGCTGTGTAGTGATTATATAATATACCATTTCTGTACTTTCTTTCAAAATAATCTTTTTGGTTTCTTAATTTAAAGCTTTTGCTGTTGTTTATGAAATGATGTAGTAATAATTTTTAGTTTCCATTGGAAAATTATGAGACTTTAGTCAGCAGCATTAGTAGAAGTCTGGTATGTAACAAGGTGTATAGCATTTGTGAGGTTTGTTTGGTTTTGTTGTTTTACAGTGCTTTGCAACAGTGTTACTGAACTTCTAGAACCTTAAAATAAGGGTGTTGTAAATACTAATACATGCATAACTTCACCTTATGGACTTCTGGCTTCTGGAGCTGCCTTAGTGACTGGCACAATGTCCATTCAATTATCATTGCGTCAGTGCTTTGCTTGGTGTAATTCTGTAACCCCAGGGTTTATTTTGGGAAAGATCCAGTCCTGTTGGCTGAGAAGTCTACAAGGGAATGTTTTGAGGTTGTTGTTTTGTTTGTTTTATATTAAAAAACAGAATTTAATGACTCCTCCTATTGAAGTATGATGATAAAGTATAGTTCCCTGTGCATCATTAAAACCTGGAAAGAAAGTGCTGGTATTTAGTTTTCATTAGGAAAGGATTCAGGCATCTCTTAAATTTGGTGGCATTTATTGTCTTTTGTAGGACTACATTCCCCCTAAAGTGACATCTCTTTCAGTTCTGAAGGAAAAATTACTCAAGGATTCCACAGACAAATGTAGTTTCCTCTGCATCTGAACTGTGTGCCCATTACATGTACGCTGGGGCTGACATTACACACAGGAACGCAGCCTCTGTAGTCTTGTCTCTGCAAACCACTGTCACCTCTTATCTCTATGGTTAAGCAATTTGACTATGGTCTTACTTTCATAGAATCATAGAATGGTAAGGTTGGAAGGGACCTCAAGGATCATCTAGTTCCAACCCCCTGCCATAGGCAGGGACACCTCCCACTAGCACAGGTCACTCAAGGCCTCGTCCAACCTGGCCTTGAACACCTCCAGGGAGGGAGCAGCCACAACCTCCCTGGGCAACCTGTGCCAGTGTCTCACCACCCTCATGCAGGACCTTACACTTGGCCTTGCTGAATTTCATGAGGTTGGTTTGGGCCCATTACTTTTCTTGGTCAGTGGAGACAGATTCCTGGAGTTCTGAAAATGAATGCCATTACAAGACCCAGAAGAAGATGGTCACAATGCCTGCACTCCAGGGGCACTTAAAATTTGCATCTGGTTTCTTGGTTTGGGTTTGGTTGGTGTTTTGTTTTTTTTTTTCTTTTAAAGTAATGTATTCCAAGGCTGGAGGAGTTTGTTAGTGACCTTATGTTAGTGATGTAAATCTTATGGGCAAATTCTTTTCCTTCCTATGCAGAGGGTTTTTAATGACAAATGAAAACACTAACCTTTTAATGAGGGGAGGGATTAAATTGAAAACAGATAATTGTTTTACATCTTGGTCACACTGTGGACAGTGAAATGCATCTAAGCAACTACTGAAGTATCATCATTTAAAAATTAACATTACAGGAATTTTTATTGCTGTGGAAAAACTGAGTTTCCTTTATTCCCAGAGGCACTAATTATCGTTGTAAACTGAAAGATACTTTTCTGCAAAGAATCCTTGTAAGGAACATACAGTCAAGAGCCACTAATTTCTCTCTCTCTTATTTTTAGGGCTAAATTTTGCTATTTTATTCATTGTATTGAAATGGTAAAAACCAAAGAAAGTTGCTGGACTTAATTTTGTATCGTGGCACATGCTTAGCACTCCACAACCAAAAGAGGTGGGAAGGGAGAAGAATCAACTTTCAGAATACATGTCTGTAACTTAGCAACTTGGGCTTCAGCTCCGTGTTTAAATACTTGCTTGTTTTGTTACTTTGCAGCCAAGGCCACTGTGCTTGGTTGTTTTCAAAGAAGCTTGGCTTCCCATGCTTCTAGACCCTGTTCTGAACTGCATGAAGTATAATAGAGATGCTTTTTATAGAATTCTCTGGTGGTGCTGTTTTGAGCTATTTCTGTATATGTTCAGCTCTTTCTTATTCGGTGTTCTGAAAGTTTGGGGTTTTTTTGGGCCACCAGAGATTATACAAGATTGTTACCAGTCTAAGCTATACTTGGCTATTTAATAAATGAATATATATTGACTTGTTCAGGGTGTAGTAGTGTATATAAATTGACTGTGGAACAATCTTTGAAGCTGAGATTTTTATTTTCAGTAATTAACTATGGTCATCTTCCAGTGTTATGCTTTTTGTGATTGACCTGGCAGCATAGTAATGGTCAGGATAATAATTTGGTGAAAACTGGCTCACAAATTTGAAGAGATACCATCATCTTTTGGGGAGCTTGTATATAGTATATATTAGTTGATGTATGTTGGGGACTGTAAGCAACCTCCTGAGTGATATTTTATGAATGACATCAGAAAACAGTCAGGGAGCTAAGTGGAGAGAGGCAGCATGAATCTGAACAGACGCTTACCAGAGTTGAAACTAATGAAGGGGAAAAAAAAATCTACAAGGAAGATTGCTTTGTGCTTCTACAGATAGTCAAAGAATCACAGAATCATGGAATGGGTTGGGTTGGAAGTGACTAAAAGTCATCCAGTCCAACCCCTTCTGCAGTAANCAGGAGTTGGTTGCTGCTGGGCTGCACTCACACTGCAGGCTCATGTTGGGCTGTTCATCAACCCAGACCCTATGGTCCTTTTCCTCAGGGCTGCTCTCCAGCCAGAGAACTTGTTCCTAACACCCAATCTAAATCTATATTTCTCTAGTTTAAAACCATTGCCCCTCATTCTATCACTGCAGACCTTTGGAAACAGTCTCTCTCTAGCCTTCTTGTAGGCCCCTTTAGGTACTGGAAGGTGATTATCAGGTCACCCTGGAGCCTTCTCTTTTGCAGGCTAAACAGTCCCATCTCTCAGCCTGGCATCGTAGGAGAGGTATTCCAGCCCCCTGCTCATTTTTGTGGCATTGCTCTGGACCCACTCCATAAGATCTATGTCCTTCCTGTATGGAGAGATCCAGAGTTGGATGCAGTACTCCAGGTGAGGTCTTCCCAAAAGAAAGTGGCAGTAAAGTCAGGAGCAGGATTGGCATACTGTCCGAACAGCAAAGAGAATGGTTTTAATCCTCTGCATGAAGTGAGGGCAGGAATTTAAATACAACTCCTGTTCTCTTGAGCTGAGGAAAACAGCTCTCTTCAAGATATGACCTGTCTGGGCAGTAGATGCACTGAATAGTGTGAATTCATTTCAAGTTTGTGTTTTTATAACCTGTTTTGGACCAACTGAAGTGGTTTATGTTAAATGTGGTTCAGCTATCCCTTTTGAAGAATTAAACATCTGCTTCTAGGACACCTTTCTGCTACGGAAACAGGTTAAAGGTTTTCTTTCTGGTATGAGATTAATAGGTGGAAGAAAATGAAGTCAGAGACCAATTAAAATATTTTCTTGTTTACCCTGTAAGTAGTTCTTAATTTAAAAAAAAAAAAAATTCTGAGGTCTATAGTGTTATATTATAGAGAGCTTATTTTGGTGAATGTATTTTCCTATTTAAATACTTGTTAATTATGACTACTTAATTGGCTTGCTCTTATTTATTTATTTATTGCCTGGAGAAAGGGACTTTCCCAAAGTGAAATAGTAACAACAACAAAGCACATTTGTAGAGTGTTAGTACTGATTCAGGTTGTTGGTTTTTTGTTTTTTTTTTAGCTGACTTGTAGTGTTCATTTTTTAGGTAGTGTTTTGAAAATTGAAATCCCTTCCTTTGCTTTGCATATCCTATGTTGGCTTCCTTTAAAAAAAAAAAAAAGAAAAAAAGTTTTAATAATCTTATTTAAGGTAACTTTTGAAGAAAACTGCCACATGGAATACTGAATTCAGCAGTAACCTGCTATAGAGAGTATTATCTCCATACTTTTTTCAGACTACCTTTCCAAGATTTCCTTATAAATCTCGGTTGTTGTGAAGTGGGCACTAAAGTTAAGCTATGAATCTTGTTTCCCAGAAGCAGTTAAATAACAACATTTTTTGTTCCCTAATGTGATTTGAGCATCTATGCAGGCAATCTGCAGATGATAGATGCTGTTTTATCACTTCAGTCTGTGGAGCCACCAGGTCATATATTTCAGTGATATCTTTCTAAAGCTGGTTAGGTTGCCTCTTCTTCCTTTTTTTTGTTTTTCCCCTCCTTCTTCATGTGTCTCCTTTTGAGTCACTATCTTAAGTGAATCTTTCCCCTTTGTTAAAATAAACAGAGCAAGTGTCTGTTCCTAGAATGAATATTCTTGCAGTTTTATCGAAGAAGCTCTACATATGATTTAAAAAAAAACAAACTTTGCATGCAGCTCTATCGATTTTTGTCTTACTAGTGGTGGAAACAGCAATAGATTGTCAGCAATCTCACTGCAGTGGCAGGCAAGAAATAAAGCATCTGTGCAGAACTGGCATTTTGTAAGCTGCATGACCAGTGCTTGTCCAGACATACACACTGATAGCTTCATTCTTGGAGACAAGAGTTTTCTCCTACTTTTTACCACTTGACACAATCATAGAATGGTAAGGTTGGAAGGAACCTCAAAGCTCATCCAGTTCCAACCCCCTGCCATAGGCAGGGACACCTCCCACTAGCACAGGTCACTCAAGGCCTCCTCCAACCTGGCCTTGAACACCTCCAGGGAGGGAGCAGCCACAACCTCCCTGGGCAACCTGTGCCAGTGTCTCACCACCCTCACTGCAAACAACTTCCTCCTAACATCCACTTTCAATCTCCCCTCTGCCAGTTCAAACCCATTGCCTCTTGTCCTGGCATTGCAAGACCTTGTCAATAGTCCCTCCCCAGCCTTCCTGTAGCCCCCTTCAGATCCTGGAAGGCTACTCTAAGGTCTCCTGGAAGCCTTCTCTTCTCCAGGCTGCAGAGCCCCAACTCTCTCAGCCTGTCCTCACAGCAGAGCTGCTGCAGCCCTCTGAGCATCTTCGTGGCCTCCTCTGGACCCACTCCAACACTTCCATGTCCTTCCTGTGCTGGGGGCTCCAGAACTGCACACAGGACTCCAGGTGGGGTCTGAGGAGAGCAGAGCAAAGGGGCAGAATCCCCTCCCTTGCCCTGCTGCCCACACTGCTCTTGCTGCAGCCCAGCACACAGTTGCTGTCTGGGCTGCACTCACACTGCAGCCTCATCTTGAGCTTTTCATCACCCCACACCCCCAGGGCCTGTTCCTCAGGGCTGCTCTCAGCCATTCCCCACCCAGCCTGCAGTTGTGCTTGGGATTGTGCCTACCCAGGTGCAGGACCTTACACTTGGCCTTGTTGAATGTCATGAGATTGGTCTGGGCACAGCTCTGCAGCCTGTCCAGGTCCCTCTAGATGGATCCCTGCCCTCTAGCAAGTCTCCTGTGCCACACAGCTTGGTGCCATCAATCCCCTGACAACTCCAAGAGCATTTGTTTGAATCTTTTAGTTTAGAAAGTAAAATGGAGATAACTCTTTTTGATGGGCTGATTTTTTTTTTGGCACGCCACTGCTTTTGGCTGACCTTTTCGTGCAAGGATTTCTCTCTCTTTTAAACAAGGTCTTCCTACTTGAAACACAGCACTACTTTCTAAAATTTTAACTGTGGTCATTTTTAGGTTTATGAATTGACAGAATTGCATGTCTTTAGGATGTATCAAAAAATTATCTGTTGTCATTCAAATGATGTCATCACTTTAATTTAGGAGGGGAGAAAAAAAAAAGGAATCTTTGACCTTGATCCACAGCATAGAGAAAAGAGACTTTAAATCAAATTCCAGTTGAAAAAACAATGTGACTGTAAAAACTTGACATCTGAAATAATACCAGCCCAGTTAAACACATTTGGAAATGTGACCATAGTTTTATGCTTAAGTAATACTGGTTCAACTGGAAAATGATACTATAGAGCTAGGAAAGATAGAGAGAAGTTGATCGAAGTTCTGAATTTGAAGAACACCTGTAAAGCTTCACTGAGGGCTGATGCAGAGAGCCTAGACCTATAAAATAGTCATTAGTAGACTGGAGAGTGAAGAAGACACTTGCTATATATTTCAGTAAAAGAACTAGCAGGAGGAATTGTGAATCAAGAAGAGTTGACCCTTGTGGCTAATGTTTAAAAGGTCTGAGAGAAACTCACCTAATTAAGGAAAGTATCTGAAAACGCGTAGAAAGTATGGCTCAGGATGCTCTAAGTGCATTCATGGAAGAAGAGTGTGTTTACTACTTGGATCTAATAACTCACCTCCGAGGCTTATAATTGCTGAGGGAAGGTCTGGCTGTGCATCTCTCTTGTTCTCATGGGCTCTCCAAGACATTCACTGCTTAAATCACGGTTGGGAAGAGAGCAGCACCCTGTTAGTGTGGACTTCTGATCTAGTTCAACAGTTCTTAAGAACAACACTAATCACTAAGTTATAAATATTCATTTAGTAGTAGTAAATGAGAGGAATGGTGTTTTAATTATGGTTCTGCAGATGCTTAGGAATGTTCTTGCAGAATATCTTTGACTGGTATCTTATCACTAAAGCTTTGATGGATGCTGTGTGTGCACAAAACACTGCTGTATGAGAAGACTTAGTACTTTTCCTATGGTAATGTATTGGCTTTAATCTGTTCTGAAAATAACTATGTAAACATGAAAACTCTACTGATCTTCCCACTTAAGCTTTACTACACACAGAGATTTAATGAGGAACATAAAACTTATGAAATCATTAGTTGCTGTCTGTTGGCTGAATATTGATTTAGGCTGGTGTAACTGACAGCTTTATCGTACAAAGAGGGTTGAGTGAAGTGGTATCTGGTAAAGAGATTTTCAAGTTGAATTGATTTTCAGAGTGTAAATGGATTTGAAGTGCTAAGCTTGTACTTGCTTTCAAAACTCCTATGAGATCATTTTAGAAGTAGATGAACTTAGATGATGCAAGAGTGAGGAGGATGGAGTGAGATATTTTCAACAGTCTGGATGACTTACTGGTTAATCATTTGCAACATAGGAAAGAAATTTATATTGACCTCTTTTCTTCCTTTCCTCCCAAAAGAGATGTCTATAATATCTAAGCATATGGAGATTTGAAGAATGATTTTTTTTTTTTTTTTTTGGCTTTAAAACAGTACTTAGGTTGTTAGGAAATAGTTGTCTTTTCTACATGGCGCTCTCAAGAAATAAATTATTTGAAAGCTGTAACAGGTGGGATAGAAATACAGTAGAGCTTTAATCATCATTTACACAACTTTAGAGAAGAAAAGTTACAGATTTGATTTTCGTTTGGTGGGTTTTTTTGGTATTTTGGTTGGATTTTTGTTTGTTTGGTTTGGTTTGTTCTTTTTTATGTACTGAAACTGTTAGAAGCTTTCTTATAAACCTCAGTGTTGGCCAACTCTGGAAATTAAATGTTGTTTTTCTGCATGCAGCTTGTACTTGTGGCACAGTTTAAAGCTGAAAGAAACAGGCATATTCATCAAATCTAAAAGCAATATAAGGTGATTTCACTGTCTAGTACTAAATCACTGGAGGTTGTATAGACCAAACTGCAAAAAGCTTTTTAGAGTACAACAGTTCTCTATCAGAATGTTTAGTATTGTGGAATCATAGAATCATAGAATGGTAAGGTTGGAAGGGACCTCAGAGATCATCCAGTTCCAACCCCCTGCCATAGGCAGGGACACCTCCCACTAGCACAGGTCACTCAAGGCCTTGTCCAACTTGGCCTTGAACACCTCCCTGGGCAACCTGTGCCAGTGTCTCACCACCCTCACTGTAAACAACTTCCTCCTAACATCCAGTTTCAATCTCCCTTCTGCCACTTCAAACCCATTGCCCCTTGTCCTGGCATTACAAGACCTTGTCAATAGTCCCTCCCCAGCCTTCCTGTAGCCCCCTTCAGATACTGGAAGGCTACTCTAAGGTCTCCTGGAAGCCTTCTCTTCTCCAGGCTGCCCCAACTCCCTCAGCCTGTCCTCACAGCAGAGCTGCTGCAGCCCTCTCAGCATCTTGGTGGCCTCCTCTGGACCCGCTCCAACAGTTCCATGTCCTTCCTGTGCTGGGGGCTCCAGAACTGCACACAGTAACACTGAATCAGTGTTTCTCTGCTGTTTGCCAACACAAGGTAAGCTTCTGGTGTTGCTCTTTTTCAGATGTTTTGAAGAGTAGAAATACAGACTTCCTGGCTGACACTTAACAGCAAAAAATGTCATCTAAGTGCATTTGTGGGAATAGATATGTATGAAAATCACTTCTTGAATTTGCTGGATGTGCCTCTGGAATATCTTTAAAAAGAATGCTATGAAGAGAATTTATCTGGTAAAAGCTGCTTAGTGTAGCACCACCTGGATTCCTAGTCTAGGAGTTATTTGCATTTAATTATATCTCGTTTAGGTTGGGAGGAACAAGATTAGGGATAAGTATGCAATAATACTAGAAACCTGGGCTCTCATTTTATCTAATAAACAAATGAAAGAGAACTCAGTAACAAGAATACTGGGAACTGGTAATTTATAAATCAAATTTTTTCATTTAAGCTACTCATCACCAAGAATTAGGTTGTGAAATGTTCTACCAGTGCTGCCTAAATTTAATCCTACCAGGAATTCAGCCAGGATTTTAAAGGCATATGATGACTCTTTTGCATGGCTTATCTGTTTCTGTAGAGAGAGTAAGAAAACAACAAAATTAAAGAAGAACCGAGCGAGTTTCCAAATGTTGATAAAAATCTTGCCATGCTTTCCCAATTTTCAGGCTCTTCAATTTGGACTGTTTTGTGACTGGTACTTTATCCAAAAAGATGTCAGTTTAAATCCTGAAAAACAATGGAAGAATTGTTTGGCAGAGAAGTCAGCAACTAGTGTTTGGCACTGCCTTCAGCTTTTTGAGCCAGGTTGCTGACAGCAAAAGCATGAACAAAGATTTGAGAAAGGCAAAAAAACCCAACCCTGCAGTCTTCCAGAAGTAAGTCTAAATGGAAAATACAATTACTTAATTTTTTTTCTGAATAAAATAATAACACTTGAAAAATATTTTTATCTGAAAACAGATATTTTTGTTATTTTTTTTTTTTTACATGCTACTTAGCTCTTGTAATTGCTTACATGTATTCTTTAATCCATGTTATGGCACTTCCACATCAAAGATGATAAATTGTTGGGGTGCAGCAACATTTATTTTTAATTTTCCTGCCCTACAAAAAACTTAGGAACAGATTCTTGCAAAACTCTGTTCTAATAGATGAAGGAATTGGAATACAGGAAATGTCTTAGAAATTACATCAAAGGATACCATAGTGGCATTTTCTCTCTGCTGCTGTTCTGTGTATGCTTTTTGAGCAGACTTGCAGCTAGAGTAAATTGAGGCTGCTTTAAGTACTGAAAATATAGAGTATGTAAACAAAAAGCCTGCAACAATTGAATCCAGTGACAAAAGCCTCTGACTGTATATGGAACTGTTAATGGAAGTTACTGTTTGTTAATCGTAACCATTTTAAGAGAGAGGGAGTTCTGTGCAAAACTATATATGTTCTCCCTGAAGCACCCATGAAATCAGTCACTCTTTCATAGCTATGATCAAAGAATCCTATAGTATGGGTGTAGGTCTGCCAAGTCCAAAGTTATGGACAGAGGAATCAGTGCAGCAAGTGTGCAGATGACACCAAGCTGTGTGGCACAGTCGACTTGCTAGAGGGCAGGGATCCATCTAGAGGGACCTGGACAGGCTGCAGAGCTGTGCCCAGGCCAATCTCATGACATTCAACAAGGCCAAGTGTAAGGTCTTGCACCTGGGTAGGCACAATCCCAAGCACAACTGCAGGCTGGGTGGGGAATGGCTGAGAGCAGCCCTGAGGAACAGGCCCTGGGGGTGTGGGGTGCTGAAAAGCTCAAGATGANTGGAAGTGGATGAGCTTTGAGGTCCCTTCCAACCTTACCATTCTATGATTCTATGAATGGCTCACTCCAAAGAGAAAGTGTTTGTTTTGTTTTTTTGTTTTTTTACTTTTTTGGAACACTTTCTCAGGATAGGTTTATATTAATTGATTTGAAGCTGTCTAGAAATGATCAGTCCCACAAATGTCTTTCCCTGCAGTCATTCAGACTTGTGTCATCTTCCCTTACGATGGCTTTTGCAGTCAGCCAGTTGTAGGGCAAGTTTATATCAAAGTGAAAATATTTTCTGTTGTAGGAACATGTACTCAAACCTGTATCTCTTTCAAGAAGTGCAAAGTGCAAAGTTCATAGATTCATAGAATGGTTTAGGTTGAAAGGGACCTTAATGATGATCTAGTTCCAACCTTGCTGCTGTGGGCAGGGACACCTTCCACTAGACTGTGTGTATATACTCATGAGACAAGGTTTGAGAGTTGTATAATTTTCTGCTAGTCTCTGTTAAAAATTCAAATCCTTTCTTGGCTTTCAGAGTGTTGTTAAGTTGACCTAAGAAAACAAATGCTAAGCTGACTGAACACGCAAAGAGGTTTTATTTATTTCTTTTTCTATGTCCAGATTATTAATTTTGTTTTCATCAAATATTCCTGATCACACTCCTACCTTTTCTCATAGTTATTAGATAAAACAATTAATGTTTTAGATCTTTAAAATTCCAGCAAAACCAGGAAATCACTGACTTAGTGTTGCTGGTGTTTATGTGGTAAAGTGTTCAATGAAGATGGTATAAAAAGGGGAAATGGAAGCACCAAGTAAAAAGTAACAGTAAAAGGAATGTTTACCTTGGCTACTAGTCCCTGGAAGAGTTTGAATCATAGAATGTTTTGGGTTAGAAGGGACCTCTAAAGGTCATGTAATTTAAACCCTCTGCAGTGAGCAAGAGTATCTTTTAACTGAATGGGATTGCTCAGAGCTTTCCAGCCTAACCTTGAATCCTTCGACAGATGAAGCTTTACCACCTCTGGGCAACCTGTTTAAGTGTTCCTCATCGTAAGGAATTTGAAATTGAAGATCAGGCTTGATATGGCCCTGAGCAGTCTGATCTAGTTGGACATGTGGCCCTGCACTGGACTCATTCAAGCAGTTCCCTGAGGTCCTTCTTGAACTGAGGGACCCAGAATTGGACACGATATCTCAGATGAGCCTCACCAGGGCAGAGGTGTTTTCTGCAGGGGGTGTTGAGTGAGATGACCTTGGAGAAGAAGACCCCTTCATATCTAAGTAGAACGTCTCTGAATAATAGCTGAAATAAACATTAAAAGTTAATAACATAGGCTAAGGAACCAACCCCTTGGCAGTGCAGTGAGTTGAAGAGGATATAGAATCATAGAATGGTAAGGTTGGAAGGGACCTCAAGGATCATCCAGTCCCAACCCCCTACCATAGGCAGGGACACCTCCCACTAGCACAGGTCACTCAAGACCTCGTCCAGCCTGGCCTTGAACACCTCCAGGGAGGGAGCAGCCACAACCTCCCTGGGCAACCTGTGCCAGTGTCTCACCACCCTCCCTGTAAAGAACTTCCTCCTAACATCCAGTCTAAATCTTCCTTCTGCCAGCTTAAACCCATTATATATGGTTTTTTTTTTCCTTGTGTAGTATTTTTGGTGTTATAGGATGTTCATATTTTTTGCGTTTTTTGGTTTGGTTTTTTTTTTGTTTTGTTCCTTCCCCAAAGGCAAGGATTATTTCTGCTTCATGTTAGTTAGTATAGTTTGCTTGAAAGCTGTAGGCTCTACAGCAACTATAAATAAAAGTTATTTCCGTGCTATATTGAATTTGGAACTTAGAACTTGTAAGCATGTAAAAACATCATTGAAAAAAGTGTTAACGATTGAGATGATCTCATTTTAATTGTCAAGATTATCTCATCTTTTAGGACCCAGACTTGTCTAGGAAAAAGCATTTTCTCTAGTCTTGTGCTTTAACTGACTCCTTGGGAATAAATATAATAGCAGAGGTAGCTTGATAGAGTTGGTGTATAAAAATGCATCATTTTAAAACAAAGACAGCCAGGTGAAAAAGTCCAATACTTTGCATAACTTCTTGAAAGCTGTTGGTGTACTTCAGAATAGACGCATACAGTGAAGCTGCAGAGACAGCTGACAGTTGCCTCATTTCTGGTTTGGTCCTGTAAACTGTTAGTTGGTACAGGACAGCTACGTGGGCAGGAAAATGCCCTGTTTGTTAAAGGTTTTCGGTATCATGGGTCACAATCACAGAATGTTAGGGGTTGAAAGGGGCCTCAGAAGATCACCTAGTCCAACCACCCTGCCAGAGCAGCATCAGCTAGAACAGGTCACAGATCCAGGTGGGTTTTGAATGTCTCCAGAGGAGGAGACTCCACAACCTCTCTGGGCAGCCTGTTCCAGTGTTCTGTTACCCTCACAGTGAAAAGTTTTTACTTCTGTTCAGGTGGAACCTCCTCTGCCCCAGCTTGCACCCATTGCTGCCTGTCCTATTACTTGCCATCACTGAGAAGAGCTCTGTCCTCCTGATGCTGCTTTTGCATCTTCAGAAACGTGAATGAGATCAACCCTCAGACTCCTCCCAGCTGAAGAGCCCCACTCCTTTTGTAGGAAAGAGACAGCTGCTGCCTCTTAGCTTTGTGGCCCTGCACTGGACTCTTTCAAGCAGTTCCCTGAGGTCCTTCCTGAACTGAGTGACCCAGAACTGGACATGATACTCTAGATGCGCCTCACCAGGGCAGAGTAGAGGGGTAGGAGAACCTCTCTTGACCTAATAACCACAGCCCTTCTGATACACTCTAGGATGCCGTTGGCCTTCTTGGCTACAAGGACACATTGCAGGCTCCCGGTCATCCTTCGGTCCTCAGATCCCTTTATCCCACACTGCTCTCCAACAAATCAGTCCCCAGCCTGTACTGGTCCCTGGGGTTGTTCTTTCCCAGATGCAAGACCCTAAGCTTGTCCTTGTTAAATTTCATTAAATTTCTCTCTGCCCAACTCTCAGCCTGTCCAGTTGTCAGTGAGTGGCAGCACAGCCTTCAGGTGTGTCAGCCACTCCTCCCAGCTCTGTGCCGTCAGCAAACTTGCTGGCAGATAATGATAGAGTATCAATTGGGGTTTGTTTATCTAGAAATGAATGCAGCCTGACAGTAATAATAGCAGTTCAGAACTCTGAAAAAGATGAACCTGGGAACTGAAGACAGAATTTTTGTTTGTTTGTTTGTGGGTTGTGTTTTGATTTTTTTTTTTTTTTCCATAACGTCTTTGTTTTTTACTAATGAAAGCAGAAGAGAAACAGAAGCTTCTTGTTGCAGTAACCCAAATATTAAACTGCACCCCTCACCTACACAATATAATTTGGGGCAAAGTGGAGTGAACACTTGTGTTTTAGATTAGTAACATGCTTCAAAGCATAAGTGAGTCTTGTAATTATGTCTGTTGCAGCAATGTATGAAGATGTCTATTTTTCCAGCTTCAGAGAGCTATCTTATGACATTTTGTTCTCTTTATTTTGATTTTAGTACTTTTCGTTTGTTTGTTTGTTTCCTGAAAGGTATCTAGATGCTTAATGAGCTTTTCAAATTAAGAACCAATCCACCCCATGTTTTTTGTAGATGCCTGTCAAGGATTAGCTATCCTATGTCCACATCTTCAGTAGCTTTCTCACCTGCCATCACGTAATAGCAAAGGCCTTGTGAAACTTCTTCCATGGGTGCTCATACCCCTTTTGATACAAAAGCCTCATCTTAGGGAGCAAGCAAAATCGTTGCTTTTATGTGATTGGTTTTACCAGAACTCAGTCAGAACAATGGAGGGCATTCATCAGCAAAGTTAGATTTATTGCTCTAAGACCAACACACATTGTTGTAGCTCTTACAAATTACGCAATGAGGCTGTGGTGAATGTAAGGCTTAGTGAGATTTGTTTTAAGATTATGAGTATATTGCACAAGGCAATGCACATCTGATTTGTAGCTTTCCTGGGCGGTGGTGCAGGTAATGAATTTACAGTTCACAGCAACTTACAACCAGTTTAGGACCTCGTCTTTCAAGTGCATATAACAAGGTGTAATTAAATAGGTAATAGCAATCGAATGCTACCTTTGTTGTTTGTGCTGCTTTGATTCCAAACCAGCATCCCTTAGGCTTTTCACTACTTTATTCCACTCCTCAGCTTAAAACACAGGAGTAACGCTGGGATGTAGGGAGTTTGGTGATGAATTATTTTACCTCAGTCTAAAAAAGGACATGGACTAGCATGGAAAGAAGAATCATCATCCTTTTTTTTTTTTATACCATGACTTGATTGGTGTTCTTCCTTGCTAAACCACGAGCTTTATGGTTGGTGTGGTCAAGAAGAAAAACTTGGTTTAGGCCTCAGGGCAAGTACCTGATGACTGCTGTGAAAGTCTTGTGGGTAACTGCTTTATTTTCCCCCTTTTCTTTTTAGATCTTTTGTAATTACACAAACCTTAACGCTGCTGTTAATTTCCCTGCTTTCTTGTGAAGCAACTATTTTGCTGGTGTGAAAGAAGTAAGCGCAAAACACAACTTTGTATAACTGAGCTTCACAGCTTTTCAGATGAAAACATTCCAATAACTTTTGGTTTAGTGAGATTAAAGTTTAATCTTTCTGGAAGGAGATACAAGGAGGAGATAAAAATAAAAATCCCCCAAGGCAGGAAGTAATTTTGTGAATAGAAGTGTGTGTTGATTTCTGGCATGGAAAATAATATATCATGTTGGTACCTACTTGAATAAAAGAGGATAAATGGGATGTGTAATACGACAAGTTGTAAGTTAAAACAAACTGAGCGACAACAAAATGTAAAAACGAACACTAGTAAACAGGAGCAGGTGTAGAAGGAGTATTTGAGAGACTATAGTGCTTTTAAAAGTTGTTCAGCTTTGAGGATGTGGATATTCTTTGTCTAGTCGAGTAGGAAGGGTTGATCATTTCAGGAGCATGACTCTGGGAAGATGTAGATTTGGCATTGGCTTGCTCTTTGTAGTTGGGTGCTTGTGATAATGATAATGCAGTGCTTTCTCTTTCAGCACATACCACTAAGGGTACTTGGTGTGTGTAAATCTGCTTTCAGTCTCTAAAAGTCTAAGTGTCTACATAATTAAACTGTTCTTATAAAAACAAAACCAAAACAACAAAGAAAAAAATCAAACCAATCAAAAATCAACCCTTCCGAAAATAAACACCCAACACACAAGCCAGTGAAAACCAGCCAAATAATAACAACCAAACAGAAAAGCCTCAACCAAACACCACAACCCAACAGACCAACCAAGTGAAAAAAGAAAGCCAACAACCCCTCCTCAACAAAACTCAGGCTGTAAAATACCAGAATTTTTTTATTGAGGAAGTTGTTTGGGGCAAGGGGGCCAGGGCAAGGAGAGAGTACAGAAAGGTAAAAGTCTGGGGAGATTAAGAATTCAGAAACTATGTGCAGCATGATATGATACATATGAAACTTATGAAACTGATACCGTTTTTCAGCATTTTTAGTGTTTGGGCTGATGTAAAATAGCTCTTTTTGTGTGGTTCACTGTCCCCATTTATTATTCTTAAGGTATTTTACCTGAAGATTTTAGAATTCAGCAGGATCAGTAAAATTAACATGGGAGCTTAACATGGAGTTGAATAGTGGGCAGAAGTGTTTCAGTGGTTCAGAACTACTTCTCTCAGTTTTCTGAACCAGAAGGCTCTTAAGGTAGCTGGTGCAATCTGAAGCCCTTGGTAGTTTTCTGAAGGAAGTCTGTAATCTGAACATGGTAAAAAATGGACCACACTAATATCTTATATTAATATGCATAAAGACACTGCAGGGGACTAAAAACTGGAGTCTTGCAAAATAAAGGGATCTGAGTTGATCCCTTAATGATCAAGTAGGCTTCAGCAATTCATGGTGGTTTAGTTGAAGAGTTACCTCACTGAGATACTAAGTTTAAGAGGTTATCTCCCCACTGTTTTGCCAAAGGTAAGGGTTGGGTTCCTTGTTTGGTTTGTTTGTTTGCTTTAGGAAAAGCAGCACTGCAAAAGACATGTCTGTATTTTATAGCACAACATAAAGAAACTGCATGGCTTGCAGCTCACAAAGTAGCATTTGGATATTGATGGCAGAGATGCTGGTAAGCGTGGCCTTCTTGAAGGTACATAGTGATAGGATGAAAGCCAACAGCTACAAATTGTATCCAAGGAAAATTGAATTAAGTATTAATGAGGGTAATTACATATTGGGACAGGTTGCCCAGAAAGGCTGACTCTCTCTCCAGGCCTCAACAGGACATGACTGTGAGCAACTCGATCCATGCTGGCACTTCTTTAAGTGAGAGATTGGTCTGAAGGATTTCCAGAGGTCTGTTCCGTTCCAAATTGCTCTGTGATTTAGGATTTTGTCTCCCCTAGTGCAGGCATGGAAACTCTAGGATGGGGCAGGCAGTTGATTTTTAATCTCTTTTAGGTCTTAAATTGGCATTAGGTCATCTCTGAGAAGTCAGGTTTTAAATTTCTAGATATTCTTTGAAGGCGAGAGGGAAATTTTTAGAAATGCTTTTGGAAGTCTTCTCATAACCCCAAGTAACCTCATGGAGCTAATATTTTCATTTTTTACAAGTGCTGCTTAAAAAGAAGAAAGTAGGCATCAATTTGGTGTGTGAAGTGTGAGGGGATTTAGCTCATTTGTATTTTATCTTTAACAGATATCAGCTGATAACGGATTAGTTATGGATCTTTATCAGCTCTTACTGGTAGCAGCTTTTACATTTGAAAATGCTGAAGTGCCTCACTTTTTCTTCTGAGAAATGTTAAGGATGTCATTTTGCCTCTGCAGTAATTTCAAGTGCTAAAAATATATTTAAAAACCCTGATAATTTTAAGTCTGTCTGGTAGCTGCAATATGTATGTATGTGAGGGATATGACTAACAGCCACCTTCTTATCTTCCCGTCTAACATTAAAGAGAATGTCTTGGAAGTCTTCTGTTAGTCAAAATAGTTTACAAATGAAGCCCAAATACTGAAGTCGACACCTGAATTTTATTGCACCCTGGGGGCAAGAGGAAGAGCCCTTTCAATATAAATCCACATCAAAGAGATCTTTCACAAACTGTCTGGAGCCAGGATGGTCACTGCTCCCAGTCACACTGTTGCCAATGAATAATTGTTGTTAAGGTTTCTTACGGAATTACAGGGGAAAAAAAAAAAAAGAGGTAGTGGGCATCC
>WBNM01035576.1:1313-11704 GCA_013399055.1 Ramphastos sulfuratus | reverse complement strand
CAGCCTATGATACAATTTTCTCCATTAAAATATTCCAATTAGCCTCAAACCAGCGCAGTCCTTCATTCTCAAAAAAACATCAGGGAAGGAACCTCAAAAGTCTCTCTATTTGCTTCTTGCTGGGGAAGGTGAGAGTAGTTACATAGGTGGTGCAGATGAAGAGAGTAGTTTGAGTGTTCGTATGATCATGGCTGCTTTGGAAAAAGAACTCTGAAGCAGGTTTTTGGGACTTGTAGGGCAGATCAAACATTTCTCCACAAGAAGGAAGTTTATTGGCAAGTCATATCTATTTTGGTGACACATTTGCTTCATTTAAAGGAAAATGTTGGTATTTTTATAAGATAAAATTATCACACTGTGTACTGTCCAGTAAGCTTTCCTTGTTGGGGGATCACGTCCAAGCCTATCTGCAATTAAGTGTTAAAAGTCAATTAATTTCCTTGTGAGCAGTGTAGTAGTTCTGCAATAATAATAATTAAATTTATTCTTATGTCCTTGCTGGAGGACAGGCACAAGATGAGTATTGTTTCTTGCCAGGAATTGATCGCCCTGGGTAGAGTTTGTATCTGACTCTTAGAGGTTGCTGTACAATTAATTTGTCTTACTGTGAGGGTGCTGCAGAGGTGCATCTTTATCTCTGAGTCTTTTGTTGGAGAGCTAAAAATAGAGCAGAATTCCTTTGCATTAGTGATACGTGCTGGGAAGCTTCCACTGTAAGATTGTTAGTTGAGGAACTGTCCTGTCACTAATCCTGTGAGTTAGCCAGCTTCTTTTTCCAGGATCCATTAGACACCTGTGTTTGTGTCTGTCTGCTCATTGTATGTCGGTTGTGTCATATCTGAGGGTTGTAGCTGTTTAATTCTTGCCTGGCATATGCAATTCTTTAGGATCTGTTTTCTAAGTGTGTTTGTAACTGGGGGGAATGGAAAAAGAAGCCCTAGCATTAAAAACATGGAGTGTTCCTGTTGAGGATGAGATGTACCAGTGGTGTAATGAGTGCTGGCAGTCTCAGATTATGAAAGCCACTTGTCCCCAATCCAATTTATTAGAGTGGGAACCTGTGAAATATGATCAGTGTGAATTAGACCCTTGTTAAAAGCACTGGTGGATTTCAGAATATGCAGATTTCTGCTTTCTTCACTAGCCACCTCAAAGGTATGCTAAAAAACAGTGAAATGATTCTAAGTTCATGTGTGTAGTGTTTTAAGAAAGAGTAACTGGGTACACATGTGGAACTACATCCAAAGAGTGCAGACTTTCCAAGATACCAAAACTGATGAGGACAGGCTACGAGAGTTGAGGACAGGCTGAGAGAGTTGGGGCTCTGCAGCCTGGAGAAGAGAAGGCTTCCAGGAGACCTTAGAGTAGCCTTCCAGGATCTGAAGTGGGCTACAGGAAGGCTGTGGAGGGACTATTGACAAGGTCTTGTAATTATGGGACACGGGGCAGTGGGTTTGAAGTGGCAGAGGGGGGATTGAAAGGGGATGTTAGGAGGAAGTTGTTTGCAGTGAGGGTGGTGAGACACTGGCACAGGTTGCCCAGGGAGGTTGTGGCTGCTCCCTCCCTGGAGGGGTTCAAGGACCAGGGTGGAGGAGGCCTTGAGTGACCTGTACTAGAGGGAGGTGTCCCTGCCTATGGGAGGGGGTTGGAACTAGATGATCCTTGAGGTCCCTTCCAACCTTACCATTCTATGATTCTATGGAAGCTATCTTGAAAGTTGAGGAAAAATAACGCATAGGGAGAGATTACTTAGTTTGCAGGAGATGAAGGTGAAAGGGAACTCCAGAAATACATTAAAAGCTACAACAAAGTGGGAGTAATTGGTTTTCCTTGTCTCTGGTAGTTAGGTAATAATAGTCTTAAGCTGGAGCTTGAGGGAAACAGTCTAAAAGGAAGAAGGTCCCTGGTAGTCTCATAGGCCTGGGTGGGAGTGGCTACAATGGCAGTGTGTATCTCTGTACATTCATAATGCTAACACACCTGTGAATTGTTGTTCTGTTTATTAAGCCTGTGATGAAAGTACTAAAGTATCTAGCTACAGGCTAGATTTACTGGCTAGATCTGTGTCAGATAAAGCACTACTCCTTGGCTAAGCTCCTTTGTTTTCCTGTATCGTGTGTAGTGAGCATTTCAAATACCCACTTGGTTTCTGGAACAAGAAAAATGTATTCTAAGTAAAAAGTATCTTACAACTGGTAGCTTGCACACATTTGTAACAGTATCAGGATACTGCAGAAGCTGTGTTATCTGGTATCTGTTCAGTGGTTATTAAAGGCTGGAAATAGTGCATCTTACTTAAAGACTGCAATGTACTGCCTGGCATATTCAGGAATCAGCTTTGCTTTGCATCCTGGAACAAGTGTTTTTTGGGAAGCCAAATTTCTGATGTTTTCTATGTGCAGCTTTTATGTGTAAATGCTTCTTCTGCAGGAAAATTAGTGTTTGTCTTTTGGAATTAATGCTGTTTTTCTTAACACATACATGTGTAGCTATGCTTCTTTCCTACCCAAATGTTGCTTTCTGTGGCACAACTCATGATTCAGTTCACCTAAATTTACAATTAGTATTATGTAATTCTATTTATAATTTAATTTATTCTTATAATAAATTTATAACTAATAAATTCACCTTGCTGTGATGCAATGTAAGGATGTTGCAGGTGACACTAATTTGAGGAGTGTTGATCTTCTAGAGGTTAGAGAGGCTGTATGGAAGGATCTGGACAGGTTGCATCACTGGGCTGATGTCCAATTACATGCGTTTTAATAAGGCACTTGGGTCACAGCAACCCCATGCACCTCTACAGGTTTTGGGGCAGAGTTGCTGGAAAGCTGCCTGGCAGAAAGGATCTATGGGTCCTGGTTGACAACTGCCTGAATAAGAGCCAGCAGTGTGCTCAGGTGGCCAAGAATGTCAGCAGCATCTTGGCCTGCATCAGAAACAGTGTGTTGAGCTGGAGTAGGGAAGTGATCGTGCCCCTGTACTCAACACTGGTGAGGCTGCACCTTGAATACTGTGTTCAGGTTTGGGCACCGCAGTGTAAGAGAGACACTGAGGTGCTGGAGTGCGTCCAAAGAAGAGCAACAAAGCTGGTAGGGAGTCTGGAGAACAGGCCTCAAGGGAAGTGGCAGAGGGAGATGAAAATGTTTAGTCTGGAGAAGAGAAGGCTTTGTTCTGAAAGGAAGTTGTGTAAGGTGGGAGTTGATCTCTTCTCTCAAGTAACTAGTGATAGGATGACAGGAAATGGCCTCAAGTTGCATCAGGGAAGGCTGTCGTGGTAGGCCTAAACAAGCCTCTTGGGCTTGTACATGTCCTGGCTTATGCAGACATGTTTTTNATGTATATATTTAATGGTTATTTCCAGATCCTGTTATAACCTGTATATAGTTTCCTAACGTTGCAAAGAGCCTGTTACTATTGTTATTATTAAATGGTGGTAGGGGGTGGTGCGAGTTCTGATTAATATTAATAAATTATATATTAATATTTTTATAATATCATCTCACAGTACCTAATTACCCCTCCCCTACAGAGGTTTAAATTGGATATTAGGGAAAAAAGATTTACTGGTAAATAGCCAAACATTGGAACGTGGTGCCCAGGGAGGTAGTGGAGTCATCATCCCTGGAGTCATTTAAAAAGCATGTAGACATGGCACTTTGAGACATGGTTTGGTGGTCATGGTAGTGTTGGGTTGATGTTTAGACTTGATCTTTGAGGTCTTTTCCAACCCTAATGATTCTAGGACACAAGCCCATGCAGTTTTAAAGCATGTTCTGTAGGATCTATCACAGTTTTACCTATTTTGTTTTGACTTTTAAGTTTGATTTGAAGTCTGAAGTGCTACTAGTAATTGAACTTAGTGTTAAAATAGGGAAATATTCCTGTTGGGAATTAGGGTGTGTGGTGGTTTGGTTTTTTTTTTGGGGGGGGGGGTTTGTTTGTTTGTTTTTTTTTCTTGAAACTGGTGAATTGGGAGTGCAGGCTCTATGCTATGACCTGCACATTGATCAAACCTATTACTTTTTAAAAGGTGGGAAGTAAGAAAGCCCCACTAGCATCAGCTTGCCTACAGGAGGCAATAAGGATGCCTACAGGAAGGCTGGGGAGGGACTACTGAGAAGGTCTTGCAATGCCAGGACAAGGGGCAATGGGTTTGAAGTGGCAGAGGGGAGATTGAAAGGGGATGTTAGGAGGAAGTTGTTTGCAGTGAGGGTGGTGAGACACTGGCACAGGTTGCCCAGGGAGGTGTTCAAGGCCAGGTTGGAGGAGTCCTTGAGTGCCCTGTGCTAGTGGGAGGTGCCCCTGCCTATGGCAGGGGGGTGGAACTAGATGATCCTTGAGGTCCCTTCCAATCTTAGCATTCTATGATTCTATGAAGAATTATATATTAGTTTCAAAACCATACTAGTGTGTTCCCTAAATGCATATTCAGGGGTAAGAAGTTTATTGTAATCCTAGCTATTCTGTTTTATTATTACACTGATACCCATGTTCCTGTGGTGAAAAACATTAAGGCTGCCTTAGGGACCTTTGGTCCAAGTGCTCTATTTTATGTCTCAATCTTAATTTCTAGTAAGTGGAGTTGGTTGCTTGTTTGAATCAGTGCCCATCTAGGGTATAACTTCAGAGTGGTTGTACTAGGGAGACCAGAGATCTTTGTGTAGCAAGTGTGTAAGACCTTTAGGAAATAATAAAAGTAAGATAACTATGAACAAGGTGGATGTGACTAGAAACAGCACCAAAGTGTGCCTTAATATTTGTCAGTACTTTCTCACATGAATGTGGGCTTTGCTCTCCAGAGCACTTTGTGATAAGGAGATCCACAATTTCTAAAAGTCGCCCCTGTTTCTGTTGTTAAGCAATATTTGCCATTCAGTAAAGTTACTATTAACATTGCCACTTCTTGCACCTTTAGAAATGATGAATGCTTCCTGTGCAGGAGTTATTTTCAGTATCATTTGTGAATTCAGCGTTCTAGTTAATCTGCTGCACTCACAGTGCATGTCTGTTCCCTGCTCTGTATGCTTGAATTTCAAGTTGAACCTCAGCTCTTTTAGACCATTCCATGTTTCTAATTGCCCATTATGGACTCCTGAGTATGTGTTTGGACCTGAGGGACAAGACTGGATCCCCCTACCTCATATGGTTTAATAATGACTATCATTGGACTAGATGACCTTTAAAGGTCCCTTCCAACCCAGTGCATTTTGTGATCCTGTGATATGGTTGCTTACTGTTACTAATTCCCCTGGCAAGTTTGCCCTTTTGACTGGCACTGATCTGACACCTTTTGAATACCAGCAGGTAGATCTCCAGACCTTTCCTGAGAGAGGGCATCTAATTCAGGCCTGATCTTTGTGATTTTCTTTCCTCTAAGAATCACTTTGCAATTAATGCACTTGCTTTCATTGCTATCTTGTATCTCAGATGCAGGGTATTATGGGTTTTCTCAGCAACTCTCTTCAATCTCATTTTTCCTGTCTTGAATAATTTCATATCAATTGCAAAATTATTCCATTTATATTTTTCAGATAACTTAAGAATATCTTGGGCATAATGGGTTCTGGTGTTTTGCATCTTCTGACTTGTACTTAGAGCACTCTTATTTCATTGCAATGAGGCTTTTTAAAGAGCTCTAAATGAGTTATTTTGAGGCATATGGATATGATTAGGGTGATTCCATTCCACTGTATAGGCTTTCCCTTGCAGAGGTGATGTTGACTCTTGCAGTATACCATGAATATATTTGAATATGTATGTATTCAAATGTCTGTTAATTATGTTCTTCATTATACTACCTGATAAATGCCTCAGTGCAGAAGCTGAACCCGAAAAAAGGCAGAGCATTTTGTAACACATAGGATCATCATTTGTCATCTTCGTTCTGCCAACACAAGTTAGTTTGTATGGGGGTTGTCTTTATCTCATACCACTTACTTTGTTCCTTATTTCCTCAAAATTATTAAATAAATACTGATTTATTTTGATAATTTACATATATCAGCTCTGTAATGACATTGCATTGACATAAAACTCCCTTGCCTGTAAAGACACATTTTGACACTTTGAAGAAGGACTTGGTGTCTCCAATGAGAAAAACGTGGCTATCTTTTGCTTTGGTTTTGTCTGTCTTCAGAGCTCTTTTTGCATCTTCAGATCAAATCATTGCTTCAGATTCCAGAAGATATTTTTTTCCTGTTGGGGAAGGTCTCTGATTTTTGTGTTCTGTGGCAGAGGCAGTTTTTCGTGGCCTGTTCAATTGTGGCTTTACATTTTTGCTTTCTATACCTGGATGTTAGTTCCACATTTTGAAAGGTCTATTTCCTTGCAGGTTTTGTTTAGTGGTTTTTATGCTTTAAGGATTACAGCTGGATGAGAGTTGGCTTGCTGTGTTTACCCAGCAGCTCCTCTGCCTATCCCTCGGCTCCCTGCTTGCTTTCAGCCAGCTGAAATGCAAACTTCTTGGCTTTCTGGTAGATGGCAGCATTTACTGCCTGTTCTCCTGCTTGTCCCAGTGCTTTGCTGGAGGAACTGGGTGGCTAGCTTCAGTTTATAGATGCCAACATAGGAATAGCATGTTAAAGCAAGGGGGAGGGAGGGTGGAATGTTTATCGGGAATGAGCACTGCCAGAGGTGTGATGGTGACTGTGGCGGTGATCTGCTTTTCTCTTTTTGGAAGCGTTAGTGTTGCTTACTCAAAGGGATTTTTCCTTGTCCGTATCCTGCTTTGTCTGCTAGGTTTTGGAGGAGTGAGTAGTGAAACCTCTGAGTAAGAGATAACGCTAGTCTGTTGCACAGGTCTGAACGTTGACTGCAGCACACATATACTGTAAATACAGTCTTGTACCTGCAGAATTTATAGATGCTAATTAAACTCAGACAAGGCTTTGAATTTGAACATAAAGACTAGGATTCTTTCAGAAAGAAATCCATCACTAATGTTGATTTGCTTTAGTAGCAGGAATTATCCAGACTGTTTAAACAGGTGGTATTTTCAGTCCTTTATTTCAAGCTCTCGGTATTGCTTCCTCTTTGCAAACGTGTTACAAGAACANCCTTCCTGTAGAAACAGGCGCGCTTGGCTTCAATAGGTAGCCATTCTTTAAACCAGTTGGTATATGTGTGTGTGTGGGGGGGGAAGTGGAGAAATATTTTTGACTCTTGCTTTTAATGTCCTTGATTCAGTGTTAGGGGAAGGAATTAGAATAGTTCATTGCATTGTGGAAGTGCTGACTTCTTTCTAAATCAATTGAAAATATCTTCATTATGTTCTTCCTGTCAACAAATGTTGTGGTGTGGTGTGGTTTGTTTTGTTTTGTTTTTTTTCCCCTCAGTCATATCAAAGACACTTTAAAGTCATTAGAATATATATAGAACATTTCATCAAGGATTTGTAATTCACTGGCTGGTAAGATCATTAGGCTTTATAGAAGAGCACTATCATACCTGTACTGAAAATGTGTAAATCATATGTTACTAATCCTATATGAGCATCTCTTAACACACTTCACTTCCTTTGGGCTGTAAATCTACTGGAACTGACCACGTCCTTATGTATCTTGAAGGCAAAGATCACTGGTGGTTCAGGAGTATCTCAGTGTCAATAAATAATTCATTCAGAAGAAAAAAAAGAGAACAAATTTTGTAATGATAAAAGGGATGATATGTGAAGTAATTCCATTATTGCTAGGAACAGAAATTTAATCCATTATTGCCTTCTCTTTCCTTCTCCCTCCCCTCTGTCTCAACTTCGAGTAGACAGCCCAGAGGAAAGAAAGTATTTTTTTCTTGGGAAACATTATGATTTTCCACAGTCCGAAGGCAAATTCTGTTCTTTTATAAAAAATTAAGTATTTTTTCAGTCTCTTGAAAGCTTTAGCTGAAGTCATGGACAAAGAAATGTGAGAGATGGCTCTTTAACTACCTGCTGTCTCTCTGGCAGCCTCCCTGCTCTTGCGGTTCAAGCCAGGAAGAACATAGGAGATTCATCTTAATAAATGCAAGCTCTCTTATATTGAGAGCTTTGTCTTGCCATGACAAGCCAAATATTTGGATGGGATTTAGTTTGTTTGGGGTGTGTGTTTGTGTGTTGCTTAAGTGGCATTTCTATGATGATTTACACTGCGGGTCAGGTTACTTCTTTCAGACATTTAATGTGAATGAGTTCTGTACATTCCACATTAAAATATTAATGGAGGTTATATTTGACTCCTTGGCACAGGAATAAGATTTTCCAGGTGAAGTAACTTGAGGTTGCAAAAGCCATGCCAAGTACTGCAGTGCCAAAGAAAAAAGACTAACCTATGCATAATTACTCTCAGATGTACTTCCTGCTATGAGTTACTGCATTGCACTTACCTTTAGGAATAAACTTGCAAACAGTTTTTCCATCTTGAGGTTGTGCTTACATGAATCCCTTAAATATGAATTGTTTTCAGATACTGGGGAAGGGAATTGACACCTGAGTAGAATTTCTTGATGTTTTCAAGATAGAAGAAGAATTGGGAGGTAATTTTTAGAATGCTATTGCGACCTGTTGCCATACTCACCTTGTATTCATACATTAAGAGGCACAAATGTACAGTGTTTGAAGGCAGAACGCTCCCAGAAGTGGACACCAATGTAATACTCAGTTCACCTTTCTAAAGTTGCTTCTAGATTTTGAAACTTCTGTAAAATACTTGAGTTAATGCTGCCTTTGTGTTAATAAAATGAAAAGCTTTGGATTGCATGCACATTGCCGGCAAACGTAAATGCTGACAGTTTACTTTTGGTATCTCTTACCAAGCCTTAAGAGTGAAAAATGCTATGTTTTGTCTCTAAATACCTATGTTTTAAAATTCATATCCAGAAGGAATACATTTTATAATCCTCAAAGGTAACGTCTGTCTTCAGACTCAATGGGAAGTTCAAATGCCTGTCGTTCAGTTTCTGTAAGTCACTTCCCAAGCACACAAAAGTCTGAAACAATTTGTAAAAAGAAAAAAGGTAATACACCACAAAGTGACATTAAAGAAGCAAAATTCCCCTGTATCCACACAAGCCCACCAAGTTTGGCTTGATGTTTTGTAGTACATCACACTTGAAGTGTGAAATAGTGATAGCAGTTTTGAATGATGACATAACAGTGGCACTAAAATATCTATAAGCATGTAATTGTTTCGAACAAGTTTTTCTACACTAGGGTTTCTTGTATGCACAATCTAGCTGGTTCTTATTTACATTTGTTGGTAGAGGAGTACTAGGTTATTGCTCAGAGTGATTTTTAACTCCCATTACAAAATCTAAAGGAAATAGCAATTCTAAAACACGGGGGCAGGTGGGTGAAGGATTTTGCTGAATGTTGGCAAGCTGTTAAAAACAAACAACTCATACCAAACAAAAACGCACATGCCACCACCCTCCACCCCCCAAAACAAAACCCTGCAGCTCCTCTGTTTTGTTAACAAGTCTTCAGTAATAAATAGTAATAGAGTAAGCAATAGTAACTGTAAGACAGGCTTACTTTCAAGAATGGTTAGTATGGGTGTTTCTCTTGATTACGTTTCTTTGAGCTGTTGAAACTTGTGGCAGAAGTAACTTTTTCTTGAGTAATATAATGTTTTGATATTGCAGTCTAATAGGAAACCTGGCAGCATTTTTCTAGGCTAATTTAGGTTTTTAGAAAGCCAAACAGCTCTGAACACACCATGCATCAGAGGAAGGGAGGAAGGATGATATTGCCTGCAAAGGTGAGAATTTCAGTGTCTCAGCACATTAATTGAAACCTTCCTTTTTGAAAAAACACCTTTTTCTTTTTCAAACTTCAGTGCTAAAGAAGTGACTGAGTTTCAGACTTTGAGCATTTGGGTAGTGTATGGATGTGTGTGGATTTGAATGCAGGTTGTGTTTGGTTGGTTTATTTTAAGAGTGAATGAATTATTCAGAATAGAGGAAAGATGATACTGAATCTTTGTTAATCACTGCTGTGCAGTCCTGTGTGTCTCAGAACTTCTCGTTGGGCTGTGGTCTGACTTCAGTGAGATGGTGTCACGGTCCGGAGAACAGAGCTGAACAGTATCTCTGTCCAGAGGAGCGAGACTGCTTCTTTTAGATGTCCCTGTTGTGAAATTAAGGTGCAGATGAGACCAAATATCACCAGGAACTGTTTATTGAGGGATAACGTTGAACAAAACCGAGGGAGAGAGGGAACAACGGAGGAAAAGATTAGCGGGAAGAGGGAAGGAGAGGGACAGGGAACAACGGAGGAAAAGATTAAGAGCAGGGAAGGAAAAGAGCAGGGATTATATTACCATCAGCTGCAGGTCGGAGGGGAGAGAGGGAGAGAGGTGTGCCTGGTCCAGGGATGTCCTTCTGTAGAGTGGTTCCTCGGGTGCTCCTTGGGGGGG
>WBNM01035575.1:209859-279046 GCA_013399055.1 Ramphastos sulfuratus | reverse complement strand
GTTTTGTTGTTGTTTTTTTTTTAGGTAATAAATGTGGACCTCCTGCACATTGAAAACAGAGCTAATGACATCATTAAGTCTGAAAAAACCGTTCAGCTTGTACTGGGGCAGCTGATAAATGAGTGAGTACTGCAGGAGCAGCGTGTGTTAGTCACATCCCTCCTTTTGCAAAATGCAGAGTGGAAGTGATGACGAGCCTTTGTTCCTTCTGAAGGGAAATACATTTCTCTTGGCTTGCTGCTTGGTGGTGATTGGTTCCTCTTCTCTACGTGGCAAGTGGAGTGCATCTCATCACCAGTCCTTGGAGCAAAGGCCTTACCGAATGTCTCTACACATTATCCTCTGCTTAAGAGGCTCCTTTTCTTACCCAGTGTCTGTACAGCAGCCAGATCTCATTTGCTCTGTGCCTTTGCTCTTTGTCTCAGCTAGTGACAGTTGCTTCTTTTTCCTACCTCTTGCTTTACCTCACAAGATTGAGATGTGTGAGTTATTTTATAGCATTCAGCATGCTAACAGCTCTTTTGGGGTTGTCTCTCTTACTGATTGCACTGCAGGATTTATTCTGGGCAATGAATGTGAAGTTCCTGGCTCTTTTGAAATAATTAAGACCTATCTTGCTCACTAAAGCGCTTTTCTAAGTCTCATTGACATGTTTCCCTGTTGCTGCTTTGTGACAGTTTCCTACAAGCTGATAAATGGCCAGTTTCAGCAGTAGCTGCCTAGCTGGCAGCATTGCAAAGCCCCACATTTTCACTGCTATTATTCTCCTGTATTCATCTAAAATAACTTCTGGATTTTTTTGTAAAGGTGAAACAGAAAGGGGTGTGATGCCAGGTCAATTGATAATTCAGTATATGGCTAACAGGTTGACGTTGAAATCTACGCTTAATGTGGTGGTTTTTTTCTTGTTTTTAACAAAGGAGTTACCTGGATCAATTAGCTGAAGAAATAAATGATAAGCTGCAGGAAGCTGGGCAGGTGACAATATCAGATCTCTGCAAGGCCTACGACTTGCCAGGAGACTTCCTCGTACAGGTGATGCAAGCCACCAACCTAGCCAGTGTGGAATTGATTGGGCTCACCTTTTGTTACCTTCACAACACCCATGGCTTTCATTGTGGTCAGCTACTTGTCATTCTAAGCCAAAAGCTATTAGCTGTATAAAGGCTGTGTGGTAACTGAAGCCATTTCATTACTGAGCAAAGTTTCTTCAGTGTCTTTGTAACTGTTAGGAACAGGTCAGGGTTAGTCATGTTAGAGACAGGTTAGATTCATGTTTGAAATACTCATGACAGGAGTAACTTTAGCAGTCTCGTTAGCTACCCAGGAAGCAGAAATACAGTGGTAGAGACTTTTCAGTTTATTCAGCAAAGGCGAACAGATGTTTGTCTCTGGAAGCTGAAATCAGACATTCAGAGTAGAAACAAAACCAATTTATCTTTGTTAGTGACTTTGTACTGTTTAAAAGGATTAGGGAGACTCTGCTTGGCATTGCTGAATTTCATTGGTTGGATTTTGTTTGGAAGATGCTTTTTTCCCAAGGGTTGTCCTGTGGGATATGTTAGGTCATGTTGGGTACCACCCCAGTGCATCTCTCTGCTGTACAGACGACCTGAGCAGAGTGCCCTACTGATAGTTGCACGATCAGCTGCTACAAAAATATTACTGGCATACAGAAATTACTGCATGCTTTCTCTCTTGTTTCCTGGGCAATATTTTGTGGATTTAGTTCAATTAGCAAGGATGCACCTCTTTGTTTTGTGTTTATTGTTGTTGAGTAGTGCTTTGTACCGAATGAATGGAAGGGTTAAATCTCCGTTTTTGCTGTGCATCTCCAGGCCATCGTTCTTTCTTGGGCAGAGGTTTCTTTGATCATCTATCCCTTAGCTGATTTGCTGACCTGTTAGCAAAGTCTTTTTGTTTAATTTTCATTTAGCATAATTAATACACAGTTTGAGCAGTCATGCCATCTTCTGTTTCCAGGCATTATCCAGACGTTTGGGGAGAATTATCCACGGACAATTGGACCAGGAGAACCGTGGGGTGATTTTCACGGAAGCTTTTGTGTCCCGGCACCGTGCACGCATCCGTGGGCTCTTCACGGCCATAACTCGGTGAGTTGTAACACTGCAGCCACGGTCAGCTCTTTATGGACCACAGTCAGTTGTGGTTGAAGAGAAAACCTCTGGAGAGGTTTCTTCAAGTGTTGTTCAGCTCCCAGGCTGAAATATTTAGTTCTATTTGACTCACGTTTTGAAACAGGAGCCTTCTTTTGAAAGGAGAATAAATACAGCAATATACCATAAACATTATTTGGGTGAAGAAAATGATCGTCAGTAGTTGCTTCATTTGTCAGAAGACTCTACTCATTGTCATTCCACCACTCCCCCAGTCCATTACGTATTGATTTCTGTCCCCCACATGTGATTATAGATAATTGTTTCATATTAAATCAGTAACCCGTGTCAGTTTGTGTGAAGAAGAGAACTTGAGACAGTTGAAGTTTCTGTACAGTGATGGCCATAGCTATGTTACAAGATACAACTTCATAACAATTCGGAGTAAAAATTTTTGTCGGCTGTGTTAAACACCTCTGTGGTACCCTGGGGTTAAGATATTAACCCTGCTCATGGCGGTGAAGTTGGAGTAGATGATCTCTGAGGTTTCTTCCAACCTCCAACGGCTGCGTTCTGTGATTCTACACAGTTTTTCCCATCTGGAGTAACCTCTTATTTCTAGGTTTTCTGCCTTAGATTCAGGTCATTAACTTACATTGGTTTATTTTTCTTCTTTTCAAGGCCCACACCTGTAAGTAATTTGATCACTCGTTATGGATTTCAGGAACATTTACTTTACTGTGAGTTTCATTCAGACTGGTTTGTATTTTTGTTAGTTCATAGGTTCTTTGTTACTAGAGGTGTGCTTTCAAAGAAGCAGTCTAGTGTATGGCCTTAGTTCTGGAGTAAAGAACAATGTGCTGCTTTGTAGTGTTTAAAGTGTTACCCCTCTTGTGCTATCCATAACTTAATTATGATTTCTGTATCTAAAGCAGTGAAAGCACACCCTGCTGAAGTCTCTCTGGGGCAGAGTGATGCAAGAGCAGTACTCATTTTGTTATCTGTTTTGGTTTTTGCCCCTAGCTGCTTACAGTTCTGTAAGTGTAGCACACAAAAGGGGACAGATTATATGTAGCCAAATGACATTAACTGCTCTGGATTTTGTTTACTGACTTTTCTGTCTAATAGCAGAGGCAGAGCTTTTGTTATGCTTTTAGTTAAATGTCTTTCTATGCTGAGAGATAAACCATATACTTAAACTGTTTGCTTTTATTTTCAGCAGTTCCTTTTTTCCATAGAAATGCAGAAAAATTTCTGTCCAGATGCTGTACTCAAATGTTTCTCACTTAAATTTTTCTTTGCCTAGCCCCTCCTGTCTGTCCAAAATGCTGCTCAGGCATCATTAGTCTTGTATGGTGGTTGGCCAGGTGCTACTGGTCTTCAGAATGCTTTTCCATCTCTTCTCATGGAGGTTAACGTTTTGGTTTTTTTTGTCTGACTGGGTCGTTGTGCCTTCAGACCATTGCACACTTCAGCTCCACTGTACTCTGCTTATGGCCTTGTTCTTTCTGACAAGCTTATCCACTAAGAATTCAAATCCTAGCATTTACGTAAAATCATGTAAATGCTCCAGGTACACATACTGAACTTGAGGTTTCCTCCTTGTCGTGGAACGTGCAGTGCAGGTGTGACAGATTAAAAGGAAATCCTCCCAAACTGTATTGTTGCAGCACTGCAGTTTAGGTAGCAGCTTTTCAGGTCTTTTTCAGATATTCAGATCTCTCTTTTTTCTGTCTGGTTAACATGCAGTTGGGGACTTCTAGGAGGGCATGATTAGACATCATATTAGAATATCATATATTTTACTGCCTGGCCAGAGGAAGAGTCTTTTATGACATTTTCTAAACAAAAAGCTCAGGCTGTCCAGGCATATGTCTAATAAAGTGTCTTGACCCTGCCATTGTGACTCACTGTTCTGAAACCTGATTTCCGGAGCTTTTATCAAGGCATTTTCAGAAGTCTTGAAAATGATGGAACTCAGAAATGTTTCACTGTAACAAGCACAAACAACTGATGGCTGGGAAAAAAGAATAAATAAAGAAAATAGTTGCTGTATTTTGATTAATTGATATATTGAAGTAGAAAATGTTGCTTCATTTCGTTTGTTCCTGTAGCTGTGCTGGAAGAACTTGTTAACGCTGGTCGGCTCAAGGGCACTGTGGTTGGTGGGAGACAGGATAAGGCTGTGTTTGTTCCAGACATCTATGCCAGGACACAGAGCAACTGGGTGGATTCCTTTTTCAAGCAGAATGGCTACTTAGGTAAACAGTCTATTCTCCTAGACAAAATCTCTTCCCAAACGTAGTTTAGGTAATTGATCTTACCCTAATATAGCTAGTGTCTGGAGCAAAGCCTGGCAAGAGCAAGTGCACATCAGTGCAGTAGCTGATACTCCTTTGCTCCAAGGCCGTCTTGCCTGTAATGATGAGTAGCTGTGTCACCAAGAGCCATGTTTGTCAGAGAACCATACTGATCAACAGGAACTTTCTCACAAGTTCCGAATGCTACTTTTAATGCTATGCTGAGGACGTTTCTTAAACTGCTCATTGTAGACTTTTCAGATGATCACATTTGTCCCACGTGGCTGGGGTTTCAGTTCAGGTGTCCAGACTACAGCCAAACTGCCCCCACAGAATCACAGAATGGTCTGGGCTGGAAAGGACCTTTAAAGGTCATCTAGTCCATTCCCTCCTGCAGTCAGCGGGGACATCCTCAACTAGGTAGGCTGCTCAGAGCCCTGCTGAGCCTCACCTTGGATATATCCAAGGAAGGGACCTCAACCACCTCCCTGCGCAACCTGTTCCAGTGTTCCGTCACCCTCATAGTAAAGAATTTGCTCATAACATCCAATCTAAATCTGCTCTGCTCTACTTCGAAGCCATTGCCCCATGTCCTGTCACTGCAGGTCTTTGTAAACAATCTCTCTCCATCCTTCATGTAGCCCTCTTCAGGTACAAGTATTAGGTCTCCTGGGAGCCTCCACTTCTCCAGCCTGAACAATCCTAGCTCCCTCAGCCTGTCCTCACAGCGGAGGTGGTCCAATCCCCTGATCATTTTTGTGGCCCCACTAGCAGCCTAGTTAACCAAGCATGCAGTGCAGGGGAAGATTTGCAGTGCAGATGAGATTTGTAGAACTGGAGTGTCCAGTGCCGATGTCCTGATTTTAAACCAAACAAATCTATCTAACCTGTGAGTGATACTGGACAGTGGTGTTTTAAAACAGGAGCCATGGGAAAATGTGGACCTGGATAAACGGGAATATACCCTTATAGTTCCAAAGGACCAGTCCCTAAATAAGAGTCTTGCAGTTTGGAAAGATTCAGCATGGTTTACTACAGTGGTTTTAAATATTTCTGCAAGGTTGCTTGGCTGAGTGTCTGTCAAAGTCTGGATATTTTCAGAACTTCTAAGTATAAGCTGCCAAACAGTTGCAATGCTTTGCCTGTGAGGCACTGCATGGTTCTACAACTGACTTCTAAAAACAAAGCAGTTTGGCATTGTAGGTATTGTAAATATTGTTCATGTTCTATTAGAGTGCTTTGAAAACCTCTAATTGCAAAGATAAAGGAATGGTATCAGAATCTGAAAAACCCCACGTTTCCCCCAAACAGACCAAAGTCATGTCCATGATTTAAATCTTCACATTTCCATTACGTATAGTATCATGGAATTGTTTATGCTGCAAGAGACCTTTAAGATCATCAAGTCAACCCTTAACCCAGCACTAAGCCGCGTCCCTCAGCGCCACATCTCCACAGCTTTTAAATGCCTGCAGTGATGGGGACTCCACCACTGCCCTGGGCAGGCTAGTCCAATGCCTCACAACCCTTTCTGTGAAGAAATTTTTCCTAATATGCGATCAAAATGTACCCTGGTGCAGCTGGAGGCCATTCCTTCTTGTCCGGTCACTTGCTGCTTGGGAGAAGAAACTAACACCCACCTCCCTACAGCCTCCTTTTAGACTACACCCGTGTTTAGGTGTAGGTTGTACTGAACTAAGTGTAGGTCAGCATCAGTTGAGGCTGCATTTCCTTGTGTAAAACCTGTGTGTGATGCTTTGTTTGCTGCTCTCCCAATCATTGCCCACAGTAATGTGAAAGTACCTAAATGTGACAGCCCTCTGCCTGTTCTCTAGAGTTCGATGCGTTGTACAGACTCGGCATCTCAGACCCAGCAGCCTACATCAAAAAAAGATACAAATCCACACAGCTCTTATTTCTGAGAGCAGCTTGTGTTGGTCAGGAAATTGTGGATCAAGTTGAAGCCTCTGTCGAAGAAGCCATCAACTCTGGAAGCTGGATAGATGTAGCAGTAAGCAGTCGTTTTGGTTGTTCTTTCTGGATTTACTTACTTTGTCTTGTCTTTGTGTCAAATGATGCTTTATTGAAACTGCACATATATATAATGAAAATTCCATATTGTCAAAGAAGAATATTGAAGTAAAATTACAGTTAAAAAGGTCTTTAAGTTGGCATGAACAAAAGCAGGGAAGGACATAGTGGTCATTGTTGATAGATACCCAATGCTTAGCTTTCCTTCCACACGGAGTGCTGATACGTCCTGCTGGTGAGCAGTGGATTCCTAAGGTTTTTTAACAAGAGGAGTTTAAACTGAGCTATTGTGGCAGTTTCAGAAAACAGAGGAATTTTAGCAGTTTTGTCCTGACTAAATCCCAGGTTTGGGCCTTACAGCACTGAACTGTTGTGTGCAAGGAGGTCCAATTCTGTTTTGGTTGGTATCACGCTGTCTCTGATTTATTTTGAAGAAGTTGCCATGTGCTTTCCCAGAGGTAACACGCATTCTAGAACAGCGTTGATTTGGGATAGATGATTTAAAATAGCATTTACTCGTGAATTGCTTGTTTATTTTTAAAAGTACAATAAATTCTGAACAGTTAACAGGTGCCGAGTGGGGTTCCTGTGGATTATCCACACAGAAGTGCCTGTCCATTCCTGAACAGATTATTGTATGTTAAGTGCTTGTGATTTTCTCTACCCTAGACTCTTCTGCCCAGCTCATTGTCAGTAGAAGATGCTGGGATTTTGCTTCAGCAAGTGATGAGATCTTTAAGCAAAAATTCTTCAGGTTTAGTCTTCAGTGACACCGTCGTGGTCAGCGAGAGATTTGTGAGCAGCTGTGCTGAGCTCTTCTCTGAAAGGATGCAGCAGAAAGCTGAGAAGGTAGAGGTCCCTTTATTGGCCAAGAGGCAGTCTGGTGGCTGTTGGAGTGTAGCTGCATGTGACTGTTTACTGTTACCTTCTCCTTACATCTCATCAGAAGTACAGCTTGAGAAGAAAGATTAAAATGGAGAGAAAGTCTCTGTAATGAGTGCAGTTAAGGTGTATTGAGTGATGCTCAGGGAGCAGCATCACACTGAGATAGGATCACCTGAGGCTGAATTTTGAAGGGAAAAATAAATGTGTCTCTGTGTGTTGCACTTGGAAAGCAGTGTTAGATTGGTATAGTAAAGAATGACCAAACAGCTTAAATGATTCTGTATGCATCTTTTGATGCTGTATGTTTTTGCTGCCAAGTGCGTGTTCTTCATTTCAGGAATTGAAAAATAACCCTGTTAATTTAATCACTGAAGAAGATTTAAAACAGCCATCTGGTTTAGAGAATTCATATGCTGGTAAAAAAGACAAAAAGGATGAAAGAAGAAAGAAAGCAACAGGTAAGACAGGTGTTTGGCTTAAGCAAAAGAAAACAAGAAGCCCTCAAAACCAGAAAAAAAACAAAGAAACCAAAAGAGCGTGTTTAGCCTTGGAAATCCTCGAATAAAAAGTTGCTATATTTTGTAGTCCGTTAGTTGCCTCCAATCCATTTCTGAAAAAAAATCTAAGAAAAAAATCCCTTCACTTACATCCTGCTGTAGGTGTGATCAGTATTTCTGTTTCTTAAGGAGATCAGCACAGCTTTGGCTCATTTCTGGTTTTTTCTTAAGAATAAAACTCATCGGCCTAAGACTCTGAGGTATATGTGAGAAGTTTCATGTAGAATCAGATTGTGGTGCCTTTTTGTACTTCAGCATGATCGCAGTAACAGATAAATTTTCAAAATGCTGCAAACTTTTCAAGTGCTTGGACTTGACTGTGTACTAAGCAAATGACTTCCCACCAGAGGGCAGTGGCAGTGTGAGAGCAGGAGGAGGTGGCAATGCCAGAGAGATCAAGATTAAGAAAACCAAGAAGAAGGGCAGAAAGGATGCTGACAGCGATGAAGAGTCACAAGCAACAAGCACAGGTTTGTCACTTCATTGTGGGCACTCTGTTGATACTGGCATGTTTTTGACACTTGCTTTTCCACATGCCAAAAATGCACATCCCAATATACTGCTTAAGTTGTCTATTACAGAAAATAACTCACAAGTAATCAGAAGAGAAAGTCTGTCAAGTTTTCACTTGTAAAATCTAACTGTCCTGTGTAGCTGTCCCTTTGTCTTGCGTTGTTGGTGATGCATTTCTCGTGGAGGTTTGGACTGGGAGACATTTCACTGTATTGTGCCACAGAGCAGCTGCAGCAAAACCAAATCAAATGTTTTCTCAGTGAATGTTGAATGTCCTGCAGGGAGGAACAAGCAACCAGAGTTCCCTTTCCTGTCACAAGAGGAAATTCAGGATGTTCTGAGGACCCACAAACAGGATTGCCCCAAAGAGCTAATTACAGATCTTGCTGAACATCTCATAAGGTAACTCCTGTAATTCAGAAGCTTTTAAAGTTTGTCAGTCTGCTTGCTTAGAAAGAAAGTTGTGCTGCTGGAAGTGAGCCACAGCACTCTTCTTCCATACAACTCTGTGTTACATCCTTGTCTGTGTATTAAAGAGCCATGCTCACAGTGCTGAGTCCTGCTGCTGTTGCTGACCCTGTGTCTTCTGTCTGCAAACAGCTCCAGGGGCATGGGTGCATTCCTACCCCTCATGCTGACTGTGTGGGGGTCTCACCAGTTCCATCTGTGGTACAGCCCTTGCTGTGTGCTCCTGCTCCCTGGCTTGTGGCTCCAGTGCTACCTGTCTGCACTGACAAACAGGTCAGCAAACTGATATTAGCAAAGATGAGTAACTTCTTACACTCTAGGGAGCAGGTGTGAATATGTGTGTCCAGGGCAGAAAGGGCATGGCAGGACTGTAACAGCCCAAGCCTGAGCAAACTTGGGAGTGCAGCTGCAACTTTAGAAGGTTCTCTGCTGGTTTCATGCAGCTTAAGTCTTCCCTCTTACAGCTCTCATTGGTCTGACCCCCTGACAGTTTGTGGACTGGTGCTTCTGGAAAACTCAATTTTCCTTCTTGTTCCTGTTCAGGGCTTGTCGTGAGTGAAAGCCTTGGCAAGCACTTGCATACCATTCATTCTGTAACCAGCAGTACTTCTTCAGACAGCAAAGTGGATTTTCCTTTCCTAGTACTTGGAATTCTTTGCTTTTCATGTATTGCATAGTTCTGTGGCACTCGCCTTCTCTCTGTTTGCTGTGTACTGAGGCAGCTTGCTCTGCTGCTGATATACCTGGGAAAACTTTTGACAGTTTCAGGCTTTGGTTAATGTTCCCTTTTTCTCTCTATGTTCCCTGTCCTAAGACCTTTAACAAAAACCTACCAGGAAGTTGTGCACTCTGTCTTGACATCCTCGATGTCCTCCTCTGGGGCTAACAGGAGGCAGACGCTGAAGGACTTGGAGGAAGAATTCTCAATCCTGTACAGCAACATCCGGCTGTTTGAAAAGGGAGCAAAACACTTCACAGGTACATAAGCCTATACTTGAATCTATTCATACACTGCTTCAGGGATGGGGAAGCTATTCCAGAATCTGCATCCAAGGTCAAAGAAGAGCAGCAGTTTAAAAAGGACAAAGAGGTGTTTGCAGTGCCTAGAGCTGAGCCAGTGCTGGCGTGCGCTACTCTGCACCCTCGCTGGGAACACTGAAACATGTCTGTTAGTTCATGTCCACAGGCTGCTGTGTCTTCTGTCAAGACAACGGTGGGGTCTTGTCCTTCCTTACAGTGTGTTTGTATCCATTCCCAGTTTTTAGTGCTGGGAGGAAAAAATATATATTGGAAAACTCTCTTCATTCTGTCACCTGTGAAAGAACCAAATGGTGCTTGATTCCAAGAAGCCACTCAGAAAACCTCTTCTAGGTTTGATACAGAAAAGAGCTGCCCCTTGAGGGCAGATTTCAAAATGTGCAGATTAGTTTTGCAGTGGAATACTTTATAAGTTGTGTTCTTTAGATACATGTATTGTTTGACAGAAATAGAGCATTAGGAAGACACTGTACACATTTATGGGATTCTCTACCGTATTCAGCTTCCTTCTGGAGCTTTCCGTGCAGGAAACGTATACCAAAAGGGCTCACTAGCAAAAAGCCTCCGTATTGCTGTGTTTAACGATAAATGAAATTACTTGCCAGTAGTCTATGTTTCTTGTTATATGTTCTGTAGTCTCTTTTTTCTGAGATTCTACTGTCCTGTGCCTGCCCCTCTGTTTGACTGCTCTTCCTGCAGATTTTCTTGGCGTATTTCTTATTTGCTGATGTGTAGCAGTGGCTGTTTGTTAGTGGTTCAGGAGGGCTGTGCAAAGACCAGCTTGCTGCTTCTGCAGATACTCCTTGGAGATGTGCACAGTGCACTGCAATGCTTGTACAGACCTGAAAGCTCAGCTGTGTCACTGAGGAGTGTTCCATAAGCAGCTGCAAATGAGGGATGTTGGCTTTGAGCATTCAGATAACTTTCTCATGCTACTTGTGATTGATGGAGTCCATGTTTTAGGAATTGTTATGATAACTGTCATAGAAATCAGATAACTGTAATAACTTACTCCTAATCACTTATTTCTTTAAGCAGATGAGACTCAGACTAACCTTGCCAAACACCTGCTGAAGACTGTCTGTGCAGACATTACAAATCTTATTTTCAACTTCCTAGCCTCTGATTCAATGATGACAACAGAAGATTATTCTACAATCACAAGTGAGGTACACAGATAATAGTTCCTTTTTAACAGGCTCAAGCTAGATTAGTGTTGTTTAATATTTCATTATCTTGTCTTTTAAATATGCCTGCAGCTGAAATGGAAATGAACCTTAGAGATGATTTCCATTCTTGTCTCGTGCAGGTCCGGTCCAAGATTTTAGGTAAATTGCCAGAAGACACCAAGGGTCCTTTATCTAAACTGCACATGTCTCTGAATGGCAAGGTACAGTGATCCAGAGTCAGAGTTCAGATGTTCTGTTCTGCTGAGACAGTCCTAACAAACAGCTGGCATCTGCACAGAACTGCAGCTGCTGTGAGGGATGAGGGCAGAACAGTCTTTTGACTTTGTGTGAGTGGGAGTGAGTGCACTTCAGATCTGTGACTTGTAAAAGGTGGAAAGCTGACCTGACATGGTGCCGCTGATGGTCACTAGGTGTTTGCTTCTGGGTAGAATCCAGTAATCTTTTGTGTGCAGGGCAGAGAAGTAAAAGCTGGGAGAGTGATGTGGGTNTTCCAATTAGCCTTAAACCAGCACAGAGAGAATCTGCAGTTTAAAGTGGTTGATGTCTCTTTATGTTTTGCTTCTGATTGTTTTCCCACGTACTTCTGAACTAGTTAATTCCTGGCTATTTAAAGAAAACCCTTCAGATAATGGTAGTGTAAGTACAAAGTACATGAACTTATCAATTCATTTATGCAAAAGGCCATAGTGATGTTTCTTAAGAAAAAAACAGACACCTGTAGATAGTTGCAGCATATGTGTTCCTTTTGTGATTCTGTTCTGCAAGCTAATAGATGATTATTTTTCCCATACGTAAGGATATGAATTATTGGACTACTAAATACTCTTTACTCGCCCTTTCCTTCTATAGTTTGCTCCAGATATGTTCACAGCTAGCTGTTAGTATGATTGACTGAGAACAGTAGTTGAACCTTTTTATAACCTGCTAACACAGATTAAATATTTCCATCATTTTTAATAGAGTGTAGAAGATTTTCTGTCTTGCCTTGATTCTGCAGCGGATATTTGTGGCTTTATGGTGAAAAAAGGAGACAAAAAGAAGGAAAGGTATCTTAATTTCCTGTATTCTGTGCAGAGTCTGTGGAGGGTAGCCCTGTTGCTGGACAGATGTTAGATGTCAGGTTGATGGCAATCACACCATGTGTAAGTGAGGGGCAGCGTTTACTAAACAGCGCAGTGTCAGGCAGGTCTGGTCCCGCGGCAGAGGGAGGAGGGTGGAGTTCATCCTTGCTAATCTGCTGGGTTTACTGCTCACTGCAGCATAGCCTTACAAAAGCTGAGCTGCACAACTGCTAGCTTTGGGGTGCCTCCAGGTGGAGTTTCACAGAAGGAAGTGGTCAGTCAGAGGAGAAAAGCAGAATTAATCAAAACTAGGTATGGTTTAGAGCCTGCTACCAGCTGCTGTAAGACGGGATGAGAAACATTTTCATATCCTGTGTTCCTCTTCCGTAGGCAAGTCCTGTTTCAGCACAGACAGGCTCTGATGGAACAGCTGAGAGTCACAGAAGATCCAGCTCTCATTCTGCACCTGACAGCAGTGCTTTTATTTCAGTTTTCAACCCACTGTATGCTTCATGCACCAGGGAAATTGGTACCACAGATCGTTCATTTCCTAAGTGGCAAGATCCCAGAGGTATCCTTGCAGGCAATCTTCAGGGGCAGCCAATTTTCTTTCTGTGACAGAACATCCCAGTTGTACCTTACACTGTTTGCGCTGCATGAGGCTGGTACCTGTGTGCTTCATCTCTGGCCACTGCTTTATGTGCAGACTGCACAGGTTCTTTGTGCTGTGTTCCAGGGATCACTCTGCTGTTTGTGTTGTAGCTTCTGCCTTTGTCCATAGAGACAGCTCTGATCTTTACACTCTCCTTTCCTCCCAGCTAGAGCATGGTTGTGTTTTAAATTTTTCTAATTAAGTGCTTAAAGAGACATCCACCTCTTTGGAAGGAAAAATATTCTATATTCTGAGCTGCCCAAACTGCTGGTATTGAATAACTGCACTGCTTTCCTGCTTCAATGCTTAATTGTCCTGTTCTTCCTACACTTGAAATTTTCTGCTGCTTTTAATGTCTATCAGAATTTAAATTGCGAAATACCTTGATGGAAATGTGTTTATGTATCACCAACCCTCTTTAGGCAAGAGTGGGAGAATGCTTTTTTAAAACATTAATTAAAGGTCTGTCTGCCTTCTGGGGAACACTGACATTGTTTGGCTTTGTTCTGTTCTTACCCTTCAGGATCAGCATTCTCTGTTAGTCAAATACCAGGGATTAGTAGTGAAGCAATTGATCAGCCAGACTAAGAAAGCTGAACATGGAGATGGTGACACAGCAAATAACCTGAAGGAGGAGGAGGAAGATGCCATTCGAAAAGAGCTCCAGGAAATCACCACCTCTATCAAAGATCTGGTCCTCAGACCTAGGAAGTCTTCTGTAACAGAGGAGTAGAAGTGCTACAGCCAGATGTTATTTTTGTAACCCTGAAGGGAAGGACAGCAGGAATACTTGACAGACTTTAATATTTGGCTTCTAACAATTGCAGATCACCTCCAGGGAGCACAGCTGTGGTGGAGGCAGAAACAGTTTTGTTGTGTACTGCTACAGGGTGTGTGTAACACACATTGAGGGTGGATGTTACGCAGCACAGTTGTGGACACTTGGGGTATTAAATTGTTGGGTTGTAGCTGTCTTCTTCATGTGAGGCCTCAAGAAATGGTTCTTGTTCAGATAACTCTTCTGTTCCACCCACAAACAAACTCACAGCTGTACTTCTCTGGTTGGGGTTTGCAGTAGCCTGAGGGATGCAAGCTTGTGTAGCTTCATTTCAGATGCTGCTTTTGAAAATGTATGATACCTGGTAGCGCACCAGGGAGAAGCCATCTTTGCTTTAGACATCACGAGTGGATGTTTTCAGCTTCTGCTCTCCAGGCCAGAGCCTTGACAGGAATGGGTACAAGTGCAGGTTGATAAACTTGAGGTGATCTGGTGCTGCTGTGGGCTTTTCACTGTGCTGATGGAGATCAGCACACTCTGCTCTGGAGATGTGCTGTTCACATCTGTGGCAACTGCTCATTGAAAACTTGCCATGCAGGCAGAAGAGGTGGCACCCTTTGGGGAGTGGATTGGTCCTGCTGCCCCTCCCATGTGTCATGTGTTCATGTGCTCACCCAGAGCAGTCACTGCCTGCAGAGCTGAGCTCCCGCAGTAGCTGGAAGTGCGTTCTGCCAGGTCCCTGAGAGAGCTCCTGCTGGTGTTTATCCTCAGTGTCCTGCAAAGAATTTAGTTGATTATCTTTCTGCATAAACCTTACAGACCAAAGTACTGGCTAAAGTGTTTCGCTCTAGTTTTTATCAGCCTTATTTTCACAAGAGCTGTACTTTGTGTCTTCAGGGAAGTGGAAAAATGTGTCATGTCAAGTAGAGTTTTGGGTCTGTTAAATGACAGAACTAGTGTACGTCATATACTTCTGACTTGCTTTTAAGAGAAGATAATTTTCAAACTGGAAATACTACAGTTCTTTTACTGCAGTAATGCCCAGTGATTTTCTGTGTGTCATTTAATTCTCTTCAGAAAATCAGGTTTCACTTCACTAAAAATGTCATTTACACATCCTTGCAAAAGTTCTTTAATGCTGAACAAAAGCAAATTCTTTGCAAGCACTGCTCCGTGTGCAATCACTACTGTGTGCAGGTATTTCTATTTTCCAGCAGTTCATATGTTCTAGAAGCTTAATCATGAATTCACGCAAGACTGAAACTACAACAAATTGAAGTTGAAGAGGCCAAGTATGGAAGCTGAGTAACAGGTGAACAAAGGTTAAGTTAATTTTGGTAAGGAAACAATTGAATTCTGTCCATCTCTAAGTGGCAGCAGTGTCTTACAGTGCTCACAGCAATGCTGCTCTCTCAGCTGTAAGAGCAGTTGGGCAGTTGTAAAGCAGAAGCAAGGGGGCTGTGTCTCGTTCCTTGGCTAGAAGCTCTCAGCGCTGACAGTAAAGGACAGTGAGGAGTGAAAGCTGAAAAATACTCAGGCTGTATGACGTTGAATAGTTTGCATCCAGGGAACAGATTAGGGAATGGGTTTGATTTCTTGTTATTTAGCTGAAAAATTATGAAGTTGCTTTACTGAATGTAAACAATTTTCTATGAGCTGTTTTGTAAATGAGATGCCATATGACATTCTGTATGCAAATTTGAACTAATTTCAATAGCATTAAATGATGAAGTATTTAAAATGCAGTCTGTGGATTTAGCCAAGGTTTGATCATTGTGCAACCTGTAGCTTGCAAGCAGCAGTTGATAATGTGCACTACTGGGGTTCACCTGCATTCCGAGTGGCCCAGCAGTTCTGTCTGATTCTGTTCCAGGCTGGAATCCCTTGGAAATTCAAATAAAATTTACTAGGCCAGAAACCAAATTTCTAAAAAACTGGATCCATTTTGTTTTGTTTTTTAATAGGAAGTTTAGTGTTCTTGCCTAGGAACCAGAGTGCATCAATCAGACTGATGGGCTGCATAACTTGGTATGGTCTCCAGCACGGGCCAAAAGTGGCTGCCTGGGGAGGAACACAAGAACAAGGCATGCGGCAATTTTCCCTTGGGTTGCTTTTTGAGCCTCCAAGTATGTGGTGCTCACAGGCTTTGAGCCATGATTGTACTTTAAACAGAAAACTGTAATTATCCTAAGCTTTTGGATAAACAGCATATTTAGGAGAGCAGAATTCCTTTCTCCACTAACCCGAATAACATATTCAGTAAATGCCAAAGATATTTTCTCAGGAAAACAACAAATTAGTTATTTTTTTTCCCCCAAGGAATTCTTAAGGAATGACGTCTGAGGGTTTTTTAATTTAAAAAAACAAAACAAAAAGTCTGAAGTGGGAAGAGCAACTTGAGAAATTGAAAGGCACCATTTGGTTGATGAACTTCCCAGATCCTTGATGTGAGGAGGAAGCTAGGTCAAGACAGGTCATGTCTAGAGGGAGATGAAAAAGGCTGCTTTCTATTTCAGGAAATTCAGGAAGAGATGTGGGAACTCTATGTGAGACAGCATCTAACTGGTGTTCCAACAAAGCAGCAGAGCTTCTAGTGTCCTCAGTGGCACTCAGCTTGCAGCAGGTGGAAGAAGCTGGCTGTTGTAAGTGCTTCTCTGGGCACATCGTCTGCTGAGGTATCTATGAGCTCTGCCTCCAGCTAGACAAATCTAAAGATGGTCTTTGGAGTGCAACGAAGGTGATCAGCTAAAGAGGAAAGAACGTGTTAAGGTGCTGTATCAGAAGTGCTTCACCCTGCACTTCATGTGAGCGCACCCAGGCTGAGCTGCTCCAGCGTCTTCCCTGGTCTGAGCTCAGCCTGGCAGCCCTGCAGCAAGCTGGGGCCTCCTTTTGGCCCTTTTTCTGGATGGGGCCAGGTTGGCAAGCCTCCATCTGGCACCTCTTCTGGTAACCAGGACTGCTGACTGCAAAGAATCACAGGCTTGACAAGTCTGAGTCGAAGTGCTTGGCATAAATAAAGCTCAGAGAGCAATGGAGGGAGGAATTCAAGTCTGGCTGAGGATATGGCAAAAGCGTTCTGTGCAAAGCTTTGGTAAAGCGCTCATCTGCAAGTGAAGAGATGAGTTCTTGGCAACAATAATCAAATAAATCTGATACAGTATCTTGTCAGATGTTACCCAGACACAGATCACCTCTGGAACATGTATCCTTTGGGCAGTTTCCCTGAAGTCCTCTGATGAAAAATGTTTCCTTCTTCCACCTGACACAAACCAGCTCCCACCCACTTGACATGATAGACTAAGCGAGGAAACTCTACCGACTCTTGGTTGTGGAAAAACCTTCCTGGAGGATAGTTGTGGCTGCCACCACAACTGTCTTTGTTTTGACTTTGCTGCACTTTGGCCTGCGTTTGTGAGGGGACGCAACACCCTGAACTCTGGGCTGCCACTGGCTCAAGAGCTGCAGGATCTTGTGCAGAGTGTTTCTGTGTGCTCCCTGCACGGTGGGCTGGCCCTGGCTCTGCCCAAGCAGAAAGAGGTGACTGCAACCCAAGACCAGAGCTCAGAAGTCCTGAGAGAGAACCTGGAGAAGGTCACTGCCATCCTTCTGAAGGTGCTGCCATACAAACACCTTCAAAGATCACGTTGGGTGATTCTGTGCTCCACAACCTCCCGAGGGCATCAAATTTTCCCAGCCCAGAAATGGTTTTGTACTGTCAGAGCAGCTCTGCTCAGTGCCCAGAAGTCCTCTCTGACGCTGGAAAAGTTGCGTCCAGCCCTCCATTTCCAGCACACAACAGCCAGGCTTTAGCACTCAGAACTTTCCTGCTTCTTTTCTGGTTTACAAGGGCACTAGAGATCTGTTGGATTCATTATGTGGCTGGCAACAAATGATAACCCATCTCTTTTTCATTCCTTTCTTTTCTTTCATTATTCTTTGCACAGAAGTTTGGGGCTTTTGGGGGGTTGGATTCTTCAGGGGGTTTTAACAGAAATGCCTTTTCCCTTTTGACAACTGTCTGAAGTATGTTCCCTTAAGAGCCTCCTGGATGGTCTGTGTTTGCCATTTGTAAACACAGTATGTCAAAGAATGATTTGATTCCGTGGTGAGGCAGCCAGCTATTAGCATGTCATGAGGTCTAAGGGAAACAAACTGACCCTCAGCCTTCCTCTATCCATCAGTTTCTGATGGGACCCTCAAATAGCTCTGGCAACGTGTTCTGTTTCTTTTGGATTTGATGAATACTTGTTTCTGTGAAGACATGTAATTATTTCTTCCCTTATTCTACTGCACAAGTTACCAGCAGAAGCAGCTCGAGACCAAATGTGAGTATTGAGGCTCTTTTCCATTATTCTTTCATCAGATAATGTTTGAATATAACAGTAAAGGAGCTGCCTAACTTAACATTTTGAGCAAGTAAGCAGAAACATTTTCCTTTGGACACAAAACTGCTATGGAACTAGATGCAGAATTCTCCAAGTATATCAAAATGCCTTTGTTTTGTGTGCCAGTCTCACGTATTAGTAGGATGCAAATGTTCTTCTGAGTCGACTCATTAATTTATGGAAAGATTGTGTGGGGCTTCCTTTGTAACAAACAAAGGCGAGGATTGATTTTGCCTGCTTCAAGGCACAACCCAGCAGTAAAAGCCTGTGCTGTTTCCTGTGACATTTCAGTCACCACTTCCATGTCTTAGCCAGCTTTTATAGCTTTGCTATTGGAAGAAAGCTTTCTGGATGCTGTCTCTTCTGCTAAGGTAAGGCACTTTATACCACAACCAGTTCCAATGCCTAGCATGGGTTGTTCTTGCCTTTAAAGTAAAGCTCATTTCCGAGCTGGTGCTCAGAGCAATGTTTTTACTTGTTATAAAAATCATTCAGATGCCTTTTTTGTTTGTTTGTTTCTGGTTAATATTTTCACCCATATTTATCTTTTGTTTGTGCGATGAGTCAACATGTCTGGAGTATTTTACCAGAGAAGGGTGCAGTGGGCTGGGGATGTTACCACAATTGGAGACTGCCGATGAGTTGTCTGGGTAGTTTCATTGCAGTAGCACAGAAGTCATTTTGATTTAAAGTTGTGTAGCTGGTAGAAACTGAAGTTGACACAGTAACCTTCCTGTAGGATTAGAGCAAAATGAAATCAAAAGCTGCTTGGAAGAGATTCTGATCAGTTGTGAGCTGTGGTGCCTCCAGGTTATTTGCAGGCAATGGTGTTTTATGAGGCATCTATTTTCGGTTGACTCAGTAAGACAAATGTTCTGTGGGCTCCAAACCAAGCCCAGCTTCCCTCATTTCTTTCCCCATATCTGACTTTCATTTCACAAAACCAACCAACCAACCAAACAAAACCAAACAAACCAACCCTTGCTACTTTTAGTATTGCCTAACCATGGACATACAGAAAGAAATGTGATAAATCCTAACCAGTATGCTTCCAAATGTGAAGCCAAAAATCAGAGGGTGAAATTCTGTGTGCTGAAACGAGCAGCCCTCCTGTCAGCTGCAGCAGCTCTGCTGCTCGTTTGGGTCACCCGACTAGTAACACTGTCTGGAGGTGGTCTGTATGCTTCCCTGCCAGTTAGGGGTAAGACGATGTCTTAGGTCTAATGCTAGGATGATTTCTAGTTCAGATGCTCTGTTAAAACCTCTAGAGCCCCAGGTTTGGAAGCTAGTGCAGTGAGATGCTGCTGATAGTCCATCTGGGCTCCTGCAGCAGGATTCATTCTTCTGGGATCAGAGCCTGCTGCCCTGGTGGGAGAGGATGCTGTGAACTCCTCGTTTTCATACATTTGTGTTTTCCTGTACAGTGTGAGAGAGATGAAATAGGGATAGTTGCCTAGGAATATGCAAACTTAACTGCAGCCCCCCCCGAGCTGATATGTTAAAAACAAGTTAATAAACCCCCATGATATATTCTCTAACAGAGATACAGTGTGAGGGACAGGAGTGTTACAAAGGCTGCCCAATCTCCCCTGGTGGCCTTTATAATGAAGGTTAAATTAAGTTTCTGCTAGGAGCCATCCTGGAGAGAGATGCTGCTGTCTCTAATGATACCAAGTGCCTGGTTCACAAACCTCACTAGGCTTGTGTTGGCTTTTTAATATCTCCCTCTTCTCTGCTGCTGCACAGCATGCTCCAGCCACCAGTCCTTCCTGTCTCTCTTGCTCAGACTAAGAGTTTTCTTTGATTCTACTTCCTTCATGCCAGCATGCTGCTCTTCTTCTCAGCTGTGGTTGCCTCACACCTAAAAGCTTTATAAAAATAGTCACCTTTCTGAAATGTATCCTGGTGCATGGACAGCAGGAATTGGCAGGCACAAGCACAGTGTCTGTCTTCCTTTCTTCCCACTCCTCCAGTTTTGTTTGCCCTCTGACTTTCACCAAGTCAATTACTTTGCTTCGACAAATGTCAAACCTTTCTGTCAACAAGTGTCTCACAGCTGTGGTTCAGCATTACTCCATTACTGGTGACAGAAAAGCATTCTGAAACCTTTGAAAGGAAGATTGCAAAATACTTGGGAGTATTTGGTTATAATTCTGTTGATCGGAAGCCTGTAAATCTGTTTATTAGGAGCCAAATCTTCCTCCAGTGAGCTCTTCAAGTTCCAAACAGCCACAGCATGATTCATTTATGTATTAGAACATGCAATATTGTGCCATAATTTGAGTTCTGCGAGTCTGGGATTCTGTTTGCATGAAAAGGAAAATATTAAAGGAAGAAATGGTTCATGCTGATTTTCTAATTGTCAATTTCTGTTTAGTTTGGTGCTTAAAAATTAAAGAGCATGGAGAAATTTCAGATTAAAAGCTCAAAACATATTTTTTTTCCTTTTAAATACAGTGGCAGAATTCGTAGTTTGTTTAATCACTTGCTTAGACTTTGTTCTGCAAACATTTATCAAATACAAGAGAGATTAGCAAAAAGGACTTGAATTGTATTTGTTCCTTAATGAGGCTTCTGCTGGAGCTTACCACTCCCTCCTTCCCAGCCTGACCTTGTCCCCCACAGCTGGGCAGAGTTGTGGCCTCTGAGCATGGTCACACACTGAGACTGATCTAGAACTGTCAGGACGCCCCAGCGCAGGACTCTTTGGGCGACCCTGCACCTCCTATGCAGGCAGAAGCGGCAACACCAGGGGTATGCAGGTCTTGAATTTGTGGCTGCTCACAGTAACAAAACTGGGCATTTCCTGGGCACATGTAGATACCTGGAACTCCAGAGAGCTGGGTAATCAGAGCAGGGACCCTGCACGCCAATGCTCCTTCCTGCAGCTTTGCCTTTTCTAAGCCATAATGACACCGAGCTCCTGGCAGGCTTTTAAGAGGGCTGGGACCAGAAACCTTTAGATTTGGTTCATTTTGATCAGGTGTCATATTTTTATCACAAATGTGCTTCAGCTCAGTTTATTTTTTTCATCAGAAAACTGGGTCAGGTTGGCATAGTGCTGTTGCGAGAGAAGAGGCAAAGGCTGTGCTGCTGCAGCAGAGGCTTTATTACCACCATGGGGGGCCGTGCTTCATTTTGGGGAAGGAGTTCTTTTCCTTTCAAATGGGGTAATGAAAATCCCTTCCAATTTTAGCTTGCTGCTAGCATTGCTGTTGCTGCTCATCTTTTTCCTATTGCTCATTTTATTTCTCAAAGCAGCTCTAAAGTAGGTCACAGGCTTTTAAAGAAGCTGGCTAGAAAAAGTTGTGCTGCACAGTAGGTTCTTGAAAGGATTTTAATTTGTATGACGTTCTGGTTCTCACAAGGCACAGACCTCTTCTGCCTTTCTGTCCTTCAGACAGAATGTCAGGGAGAGGGGGATCCAAGCTCTGCAGCTGATGCACCTACACAGGCAAGGAGTGGCCTGGTTTTATCAAGATCTTAAGGACTGCAATCAGCACTGGCACTGTCTGTTGAGGCTGGTTCCTCCTTCTTTGGCAGGACTCTAACAGTGATGGAAAAAATTAGTTAGCTATAAAATCGCTTCTTCAGATTAATTTTTTAACTTTATGTAAAAAAGGAAATTTAAGTTTGCATTAGAAACTTTTCTACTGAGAAAGATCCCTTTTTAGACCAAAATTTAGTAGTAAAATTTCACTTTTTGAATTCTACCTTTGTAAAACAAACTGACATTTTTCATGAAGTGGTTGTTGGTTGTTTTTTTTTTTTTAATTCACAAATATTTTGTATTAAAATATACACACAATTTAAAAATAAAAGTGTTAGAGCATTTGGGATTGACCTTAATGCAAAACTCCTTTTTCTCCCCAAAATAGCCTGAAGGAATAGCTTCTTTTAATTTATACTAGCTTTGGAAGCTTATTAATACTCAAGGTTCAAGGCATGAATTTAATTCTCTAAATGGGATTAGGAAACTTTCCTTGTGAGCAGATTACCACTTAGCCATCTCTGGTAGCATTTCTTGCACCTCCCTTAGGAGGGTTTTCTTGCTGAGCAGAAAGCAAAAGCTGTGTACAGCTCCAGCTGTTTTCCTCCATACACTCCCCAGGGCGTGCAGAGCATTCAGGCTACCACAGCAGCCTCTAGATGAGCTGCAGTGCTCAGGTGACCCAACTACGCCCTGGCCCTTGTGCACCTTGAAGCAGTACAGACTGTCACAGTGCTCTCCTGGCTGGCATCCATCCTGGCTGCTTAAAGTGGAATAAATAAATAAAAGAACAGATTTCTGGGGAGTCGGGCATCCAGAGAAACCAAGAAACCATGATCTCTGCAGTGAGGAAAAACCTCCCTGCAGACATTTGTTAGAAACTTTCATTTGTAAACTACTGTTGCTAGAAACTTTTCCTTCTCATGCTGCTGTCAGCTTTATGCTTCTGTTATAATCTTGAGTCACTAAGGTGTTTCACAGTGCTTGTGAAGAATTCTTCAACAGTTCTCACAAAAAACAAAACAAAACAAAACCAAACCAGAACCAACCAAAACCAAAACCAAAAACCAAACTAGGGAAAATGAAGTCAGAATATTCACGGAAACAAGCAAAGCTCTGTTCTAAGAGTGTGATTACCTGGAAGCAAGTGCCTGGGACAGCTGGCAAGGGTGTCCCCTTCGTAACAGAGTAGTTTGGTTTTCTTCTCTTTCAGTGTCATTGCAGTGATTTATCTTGCCATCATTTCTCTTTCCTTGTACCCAAGAGCCTTATCCCAGCCACTGCATCCTTAAAGAACAAGATGTTGCTATTCAGCAGCAGTCCCTGAGAATCGCCCTGAAGCAAAAGGTGTCAGATTTTAGCATGGAGTTCTGTACCTTCATGCAGATGAGTGTTCATCCCTATCCAAGTAGCATCAGTGTTTCTGGGCTCTTTACGCTCGTGTAAGACAAGGGGGACTAGCAAATATTTCTGGAGAATACCAAATGAGTCATTAAGTGATACATTAACAGTGCGGCTGTGCTTTTTAGCTCCGGCAAGGAAGAGAGCCCTCCTCGCCTGAGGGTTCCACATTCATCAGGTTTCACAATTGCACAACTAGAAGAGTTCACACTGGAAGTCTTCCAGTGCTCTGCATTTTAAAGGAAACCAACTCTACAGAAAGTCCCTCTCCTAATTTATTGCAGCTAAATTCTATCTCGGTCTGCTAGAGCAGCGGGGAGAGCAGCCAGCTCTGCTGTTTTATTTTCCTCTGCTTTATAATTCAGACCATGGGGTCGCTGCATTCCCAGATCTGACCCCGGGGACTCCAGCTGCCATATTCTCACATCCTTGGCAACATCTCTCTGCACCCCTTTGGAATATTCTAACACAACAAATACTATCATGTATCCATGCTTACTAGATAAATAAAAATCAACATTATTGAGCTTTCTTCAAATTTAAATAGCAAAATCTCCCTTTCCCAAGATGAAGACATCAGTGCCTTTCCCTGTGTCTAGAACACGAGTCAGAAGCTGGAATGCTGGAGTCAGCATTTCATTCCATGAGAGTGAATAGCATCAGACCTCCAGAGATTTCTTAACTGACCTTCAAAACACAAAGTCTAGCTTCCAGCAAACTTAAAGTAAACATATTTCTCTAGAGATTAGGATCAAAGCACAAGAAAAACATTCTGCTGAGCTGCGTGGGGCTTGTATCATTATTTATTGGAGCAAGGGTAAGTGGTGCTGGGGGAGACAACAGCCAACTTTTGGGGCTTCATCTAATAATAAAAGCAGTTCACAAAGGTTACTCAGATCTTTGCCAGGAGATTAGCAAAAATCATCACTCTTTTTTGTATCATCACTGCTCCATTTCCAAGTATGGTCTTGTATCATCATGGTCAGACTATGAACAATTTCTCTGAAGCAAAGCCTTGGGTGCCTTGAGCATTTTACTGGAAGATCAGCTCAAGGACATCACCAGGCTTTGAGTCTGGGGGGACTCTTCCAATGTTCTCAAGCAGCTGCTGCCATCTGTAAAGCAAGAGTGACAGCACTTTGCTCCTGTACCCTGGCAGGGTTTGGGAATGATGATAAGATTGCAAATTCAGGAGTTCTGAGATACTAGTCACTGGGCTTGTTGGTGCACATAGCCTGGACTTCCTGGAGCAGGTTGGGGTTCACACAAAAAAGGAATGAACATTCTTTTGAAACCCAGTTTCAGGCCTGCCCTATGATGTTGGATAGGGAGGCCAGATAACCACTAACATTGTCTCTCCAGCCACCCATTCATGCTGCTTCTCTAGTTGAAGAGAAAACAAGCAAAAGTTGGGCTTGGTGCTGTGCAGTGATGCTGCTCTACCTGTGCTGGAGTCTGTCACATTTTGCAACTGCACAAGCTGGTGGGTGCTGTTTTCTCACATGTGGGCTCATCCATTTCACATTCAAATCTGTTTCATCTGAAGGAAAAGGAAGCTCAGATTCAAGTCCTGTTGCCTTTCCAAGGATATCACATGAAACACACCTGTAGTATTTTTAAGCAAGCATGTTCCCACTAACCTGAGGTAGTTTGTCTGATTTTCTTACTACACCATGTCCTGATTAGCACAAAGGTTTAAGGCAGTCAGAAATGGAATAAATCAGTTCAGCTCAAAGGATTTTCAATTTACAGGAACAAGAAGTTTTCCATAGCTTGTGCCAAAAAACCAAGTTGTTACTTTTGGTCTGAAATAAACATTATAGCCATTCTCCCTGCTCCTTTTCCACTGTCTTACTACTGTTCCTCCAGGAACAGATTCATAAATGCCTGACCATATGCACTGGTGCCAGCAGAGACCTACAGTAATTGTTCCTTCGCACAGTTCAAACAATAATTTTGGTTTACATCTTACAAAGCAGAAACCCAGAGAAAGCTGAAATGCCTTTTTAAACTTGAGCTGTGGGTATAGGAGAGGCAGAAGTGTACAAAACCAGGTTCAAGGTAGTGACTCCAAACAGACTCCCTGTAAGTGCTGGGTGGTTAAGCACTCCCTTGAATCCTGTTCTTCATGCGCTTCTGTCCCTCAGTCTCAGGCTTTGCACCAGGTTAAAAAAAACTAATTTCCACTGTTACTCAAGACTTCAGCTGCCCAAAGTCACTGATATGTGAATATTTTAGGAGACATTTCCCAGTTTCTCAAGTCCTCCAAAATTTATGATTGCTGGTGCTGGCTGCAGCTACACACAATGAGTTTGATGAAGAATGAGTGCAACCCAGTGACTCCAGTAGATGTTTCTGGCTTTGCCTCACTGAGAACTTGCTGGATTCATCTTCCTTCGTTCTCAGGAATGAAGACCCAGTTTTAAGCAAAGTGCTGATGATCCAATCAGCAACAAGAAAACCAAAATACATCTTCATCTCCACAATTCTTAACATGTTAAGCATCACAGGTCTATAAGCAGCTGAAGTTCAGATACTGATCTGGGTCTCTGCAACCTGGAAATCTGGAGGCTGGAATGTTTGGATAACTGGCTCTTGATGGATATGTGGTATTTCCTGCACAGAAATGCCACCTAGCTCACGCTTTTTGGCACTGCCAAGATGGAACATGACAAAGAAATATGTAAAAAAATACAATCTTATCCAATAACAACAAAGGAGACTTGCTTTGAGTTATTATTTAGTTTATTTCTATTTGTGTTTTCCTTATTTGCTATCTCAGTGTATTCATGTCACCTCACACTGCCACCAAATGTTAGCAGCACAGCTGGGATGAGTTGAACCCCAGCCATACAGCCCGCAGTCCCTTCTCTTCCGTTTGGTCAGGTAGATGCAGGCTGTTTTAAAAAGGAAGGAATGGGGAGGAAGGCAGGAATAGCAAGACAAAGCCAGGAGCACACTGCAAAGTGCTTGCCACTTCTCTTCAGCTTTTTAACTCCACAGCTGATTTAATTTTTGGACCCTTGCTTCTGCCCACATTCCCTGATTTCTGAGTAAACATGCCTCACAGACCAATCCCTACTGCTCACAGTGCTAGGTGTACATGGAGGATGTGGAGGTGGCTTCATTTTCAGGCAGCTGCCCTATCTATGTAAATGCCATTAGATTAGGCTGAAGCAATCTTCTTGGTCCCCATCACATAGGCAGCAGAGCACACTGTGTGTTGGAACACAGCAGAGCACTCTAGTGTGGAACAGCCCAGCACTAGGCCTCCAGGGCACTGCAACTGCCCCAGAAACACCTCTCCTAACAGTCACAGGTAAAGCAGCATCACTTAGCATTTGAGCATGCAGAAGGTCCTTCACTGACCGACCTGAGTTCTCCCTCTGCAGATGACATGGAGAGCCCCAGCAGGATGACCAGCAATCACACAGACTGCCATTACTGCCTGCAGTCCCTTCGTGGGAGGAAGTATGCCTTAAGAGAAGAAAATGCTTACTGTGTTGCCTGCTATGACAGCCTGTTTGCCAATGCCTGTGAGGAGTGCAAGCAGCCCATCGAGTGCGATTCCAAGGTAGCGACTCCGCTTTTGGTCCTGCTGCTTTGCTGAGCTGCACACAGACTCCATTCCTTTCACAGCAGGTTCAGTGCCCAGTGCCCTGCCTTCCTGTAGCGTGGTCATGCTACATCCGTGCACAACAGGAATGGTGCTGTTTTCCCAGCACGGGACAGGCCCAGGGCCAAAGGGTAGGAAATCTGCACACACACATAGCTCAGACATGTCAGGGCTGGGGATGTACCACAGGTAGACTCCGTTCTTCTCCCCAGCCTCTCGCTAACTGCAGACTGCACAGTGCTTGAGGGGCAGTGGGGTGCTGGTATAATTCACTGGATCAAGGTGAACAAAACTTTGGAATTTCTGAGAGATATCCACTGAAAAAAAACATCCTGAGTACTGGACCAGTTCCTCTTGCCATAGGTATTGAGATGCAGATGCCAAGCTGAGAAGAAGCCATGTTTATAATCTGTACATTCTCCCTGTCTCTTGCAAGCTAAGGACATTTGAGTTTCAGCTCAGCTCTATGCTTACCTTGCTCATCTCACAGGCAGGTGCTAGTGGTGGCGTTTCTAAGCAGGGCTTCTCAGAGCTGCATCTCCCCCTTGTTTTTTTAACCTTGGGAAAACAAAACCTGCTGTTTGCTCGGTTTTGGATTCCTGGTTGAGGTCTCATACACAGACTCTTGGCCTTCTCATGCTCTAAGCCATGTGCTTTGAACAAATGCTTTTCTGCCATGTTTTTAGGAGGAGCTATATTAGGTGTAAACAAAAGCTACAGTTTAAAAATAATCTTCCTAAGAATCACTTCGGTCTCAACAAGACTTTAATTGCTTGCTTTCTACAATCATATGGTCTTTCTGTAGGGTTCTGTAGTGTCAGCTGGAAGAAAAAGTAGTAATGTTAAAAATCTGTAAGATTCCCTTCAAAGTGGGCAGAGAAGGCAGTTCATGTCGGGTGGCCTGTGCAGTGTTCATCTTGATGGCCTGCTTACAGCTGAAGGCTGACTGTGAAACATGAAATGACTCTTACAATAAAAAACATCTCTGATATAACATAAGGAAGGGCAGCTGCCTGTGACAAAGCTGCTCCTAATCCCCCTGCAAGAGACCTACAAAATAGAGTGGCACTGATGACCTGTGTCACCGCTGAGTGTGCCTCAGCTTGACGCATGTCATCTCTCCCAGCCACTGTTCCAATGCTCTTCATGTTTCACCTCATTTCTGGGAGGACCGAGGGCTAAAGACACTGTAAAGAAACGTCTCCACTCACACGGAATTGCTTTCTCCAAGGATCTGTCCTACAAAGGCCGCCACTGGCATGAGAGATGCTTCAGGTGTGCCAAATGCAGTCGGTCACTGGTGGAGAAACCATTTGCTGCCAAGGACGAGGTCATGCTGTGTACCGAGTGCTACTCTGATGAGTATTCATCCAGGTGTTTCCACTGCCAGAGGACCATCATGCCTGGTAAGACAGAAAGGACCCTTCAGTGGAAAAGGGAACTGCATTTTTAATTGTAACCACAGCCTTGAATAACCAAGCTGCAAGGTTGCCTTTCAGAACACCATTCAGGGGATTACTTCTCCTCTGTGCTGCTCTCAAACAGAAATGCTGAGCTGCAAGATGAGGCAGGGCCTCGTACTTTGTCACAAGAAGATGCTGACTTCTTACAGCTTACCAGCTTCAGCTGGAAATAATGAAGCTGAAAGTGAAGGAAACGGTTTAAGGCAGACAAAAGACAGGACAGTAATAAATACTAAATGTGCAACGAATTTTGACTTCTGGAAGCGCTGTGTACCTGATCATTTTCACTGAGCTGTGTGGCCTGAGAGGAACCCAGGGAAGTAACCCTAAGGCAGTCATGCAAGGGCAGACTCTAAAGCTTGCAGCTCAGGCAATTCAGAACATCGCTTTGCAGGTGACCATGGGGTGCTGAAGCTGCTCTTGACATCTCAAGTGCACACTTGGAAACTCCTCTACACTGAGGATAAGTGCTTCCCTGGGTAATCCAGTGCTGAGGCAGGAGATTCAAAACAAGAGAACTGCCAAGGTTTGAAGGCTCTGTTACAAGGCTGTATCTGGAAGCATTGCTTGCTTTGGACTTTTGCAGGGTCCCGCAAAATGGACTTCCAGGGAAGCTCCTGGCACGAATCCTGCTTCGTTTGTCAGCACTGCCGGCAGCCGCTGGGGACAAAGCCTCTGATCACCAAAGACAAGGAGAACTACTGCCTGCCCTGCTTTGAGAAGCAATTTGCTCACCATTGCTACTCTTGCAGAAAGGTAATTAAACATCCAAAGGAAGAATCGCCCTGAAGTGGCAATATTGCTCCTGGGGAAGAGGCCAGGTCATATAAAATCTTTGGTGAGCTAACAGCAGTCCTGCTTTTGGCATGACTCACTGAAAGCAAACGCAAAAGCATCTGCTGCCCCTTCTAGCTAATATTAATTTAAATGTGATTATATTAAAAATAAACTTACTGACCAAAATAAATACTTTGGGGTTCTTTTACTTTTGATAGTAGGTTTAGCAAAAACTGAAATTTTCACCGATGGTTATGTAAAACCCTTGGGTCCTGATAATCCCTGATTTTGCCTTGGTAAAAACTCCTCCTTTCCAATATATATATTTCTTATATATACTAGATATTAGAAGGAAATTCTTGACAGTGAGGGTGGTGAGACACTGGAACGGGTTGCCCAGGGAGGTTGTGGATGACCCCTCTCTTGGTCAGGAGGGATGAGGCCTTGAGCATCCTGGTCTAGTGAAAGCTGTCCTTGCTCAAGGCAGGGAGTTAGGACTGGATGATATTTAATGTCCCTTCCAACTCAACCCATTCTATGAGTCTATCAAAATACTGGGTGTGGCATGTTCATCTTAACGGCAGTCGGTCAGATTGATATTCCAGATGAAAAACAGTTGATGTGACCACGCTCTCTTGCACACAAGGGAAGAGAGAAAACAAGCAGAAGGACAGGATAATCACCTTTGTTTCTTTGCTCTGTCCTTGTTTGTCAATACCTTAGGTGATAACTTCTGAGGGAGTGAGCTACCACGAGCAGCCTTGGCATAAAGAATGCTTTGTGTGTGCTGGGTGTCAAACCCAGCTGTGTGGACAAAGGTTTATTTCCAAAGATGACTCTCCATACTGTGTGGATTGTTTCAGCAAATTGTATGCTAAGAAGTGTGCTTCTTGCAAGAAACCTATTACAGGTGAGTCTCTCCTTCTAAAGGGGGCCAGGCACTGCTGAACCATCCCTCTCCTCTCAAAGCAGACCTTTACTCTAGAANTGTTCAAGGCAGGTTTGGACGTGGCACTTGGTGCCATGGTCTAGTCTTGAGGTCTGTGGTGATGGGTTGGACTTGATGATCTTTGAGGTCTCTTCCAACCTTGCTTATACTGTGATACTGTGATACTGTGAAAGCAGCAATGAAAGTAGTTCCATCAGAATGTCTTGCTAGGACATAGTGATCATGAGTCTGCTGACCCTGAGGAGTTGGCTTCTGTGCTGGAAAGAGTTTGGCCATTGTTGAACTTAGTGCTTTCTGCACTAAATTTCATCCTTAAGAACATAAGAAAAGGCATTTTTTGGCTCTTCCCAGGACAGCACACAGAAGTTCCTTGTGTCTGTGACTTTTTTCAGCTTTGTTCTCAGATACAGATGAGATCAAACTGGACTCCAATTAACTGCTGCTGACAGGTGCACCTGTCAAATTAGAGAGTTTGCTCAGTGCAAGGAAGCTCTGCTGCATGCATCCTCGGTACTCACGTGGTTTATACTCAGACACGTATGCCTCTGGTCTGTGAAAGCTGAAGCTTGCTGAGAGCATTTGCTGGTGTTATTCTGCTATGTGTGGACTCAGCTGCTGAAAGGCACTGCCTGATTGTTACAGGTGCACGTGCAAGGGGATAAAATATTTATATCCAATCAAGTGGGCATGATTTAAAAACAAACAATAAACAAAACAACAACTTGAAAAGCTCCAACACACACACAAATCCTGGTATTTTATTTCATGCTAGGAACTCCGTGATTTGGTAATTTCCAAAATATTTAATCATGAAGAAACTTAAGTAGAAAGAACTACATCTCACTTGTGTCGTATAGAAGTTATATGTGCCAACACCTTGCAATGCATCTAGTGAGACTTTGCAAGTAAGACCAGCAAATCTGCATGGACATCCTGGTAAATGCACTCTGCTCAGAGTCCACCAGGGGACATGAAAACAAGCGACTCGTGGTTTTGCTTAAAATATTCCCTACCGTATTTCATTCTGAAGTTTGCTTCAATTCAACTAACGAAGGATATTTCCGACTATGGATTTTTGTTCATTTGCTTGCTGTATGAATGACAACTGATCCCACCTGGGGAACAATCTGCTGTGCCTCTGAACCATTAACACTGGGTTCACATCTTCTTTCTCATCATCTCTTCCAGCTCTTGGAGGTCCCAAGTTTATCTCCTTTGAAGAGCGCCAGTGGCACGGGGAGTGCTTTCGCTGCAGGAAGTGCTCAGCCTCGCTGGTGGGGCAGGGATTCCTCACCCAGCAGGAGGATGTCCTCTGCCACAAGTGTGGCTCTGCCCTGTAGCTCTGAGCACAGCTGCGTTATTCCCGCTTTGCAGCAATGTGCCTTGTTGCTCTGCGGTAAGAAAACCGTGTCGAAGGTGCAAGAGTTATTTAGTCATTCCAGCAGCAGGTTTATTCTATCGTAGTCCTCAACTGCTTACACAGAAAACTTCCACAGCCCCATGCCTAGGAAAATAACACAGAACAGTATCATAGATATTTCCAAAACTGCCAGAGCACACTTCTCCTTGTAAGACACTGCACTCTGCTGTTAGAAGATTAAACATGGATGTTTTATCTTCCAAGAACCAGGGAGGGCTGTATGATGTCTCCATGGCGTATGGCTAGCGGGAAGGCCTTAGCAGTGCTTCACGGACACAGACAGTGGCAGCAGAAACGGGGCACCTGCGTGTCTGCATTTGATCGTAACGCTGATGGGAACAACTGGTAAACATCAGCTTCTCCATGCTTCAGGAAAAGCAGCTGCTGACAAAGCAGGCAGAGAGTGGGAGGAAGAGATACTTTTATATAGAGGGCCTTGGAGTCAGGCCCATTCCAAAGCCATTTTCCTCTCCTTCCTGAGATTGCTCCTCAGAGACATAGTCTGCAGTCAGCCCAAAACTGAACAGCAGGTCCGTTCCCAAAACCGGTCAGCTGTACTTAATTTTTCAGGTGTAACTGCTTTAGACCATAACTAAACCCATCTTTCGAGCTACTGTGAGAGGTAAGGATTGTCCAAGACTGGACAGTGCCACTGTCTTCACTAGACCTTCAAATAGACACATAAAATAGGTATTTTTGTTAGGAGACACAAAAGCCAGCACATGCTCATACTTTTTTCTTCCCCTCAAAACCCGTGTCAAAGCACTGTTAATGGCCTTATCCTCTCCACTCTGCTAGGTTTTAGCTCCCTTCTCTTGCAAATGCTCCATTGTCTGCAGCAGGCTATAAGCTCTTCAGAATCAATAGCAGATTCATTGGTCTGTGTGCCACATGCTCATAGCATGCCAAGAGCTGGCAGTGTTATTGCAGGCTAGGCAATTCTGGCCTTGAGAGCTCACTGTGCTTCTGCACTTCATTGCCCATCATTAAAGGTCATCTAGAGCTGAGTTACAACCATTTACCTTCTTCCTTCTTCCACACTCTGTGCTACAGTGGCCTGATTCACGTTCCTATGTGAGGCGCTGTGGAAAACAGCAGCTCCTGCACCACTCCGCAGTGGCTTGGTCCTCATCTTACCTCTTTAAGTCATACGTTTTCCTTTGGAGTCTGTCCTGAAGTGCATTATTTGGCTGACTTGAGTGGGCTTTATCCATTCTGAAGACAGAATCATCACAGAATGACAGAGTTGGCGAATTACCACACACAGGCATTGCTTCAGCTAGAAAGGCAAAAAAAAAAAAAGGCAGAAAGCAAAAACAATGTGTGAGTGTAGCTAAGCCAGAGCTGAGCTGCAGTGGCATCCAATCAATATGGGCAACAGCTGAGCGAGGAGCATGGAGCGCCCAGCTCCCAGTCAATAAAACATCGATCTTCTGCTCTACCTGGTGTTGGGTTTTGATTGTCAGCTTCTTCTTCCATGGCAGTCCTTGTTGCAGCCTCGAGTTGGATTAGTTTATGTCTTTTCATTTTACCCCAGCTGCTTCCTTTTCTATTTTTGCATTCCACGTGGCTGATACAGGCTCCTGGTAAGACTTGGGTTCCCATAAATAGAAATATGTTTCCTTCCCTTAAATGCAGCAGTGCTTCCCCTTATGTACGAGGTTCTGTCGTGGTAGGCCTAAGCAGGCCAAATTAGGCTTGTACATATCCTGGCTTGCCCAGGCATGCTTTTCTGCTCTCCCTCCTTCTGTTTTGGGGAGAGCAACCGCGGGAAAGAGGGCAAAGACTCTGGAGCCACTAAGTCTGGGGTCTGTGGCCTGCCCAGACCCTGCAGTAAACAAGGTGCACAGGGTAGCCTTGTGCAAGGCTGTGTTCTGCCCCAAAAAGGGTAAAGCAAGCCTATGGCTTCACCCGATATGGTCAAATCTTGGATAACTGCCATTTGATTGGCTATCCTGTGTCCAAAGGCCTATTAGTCTCAGGCTGTATGGATTAAAAAGGAGATGAGCAGGGAGCACAGTGCGCGCTTTGCCATTACAAGGTGTGTCTGCTATTGCATCTGTGCTTGCTGCCTCATTGATCCTGAGCTGGGTGGGATCCCAGCAAAGCAGGATCAGGCTCTGATGCCTCCACGCATTTGGCCTGCACAGCCAGCGTGACACCGTGCCCAGACTGCACACCGCAAGACATCTGCCTGCACCTGAAAGCCTTCTCCCCAGGGAGAAGCCCTGGAGATGACACAGATCATCCAGAGAGCCAGGAACAGGTCAGAGATCGTCTCTCTCCTTTCCTCAGTGCCCAGAAGCCTGGGGAAACTCTAAAGCCTCTGACGGCTACTGACAGCAACCCCACCACAAGCCTTGGGTACTGTCAGATAACATTTTGTGAGTAAATACCAAAAGCCTCTTGTAATTATTAATTGCCTTCTGCCATAAGCAGAAAGGAGCAACTTGTGTCCATCCAGTGAGCAAGCGGAGTATTGGCCGCAAGCGGTGCACTGACCGCAAAGCTTCTCTGCCAGTTTAATTGAGCTCAATTAATGTATATATTTACTGGTTATTTCTAGATCCTATTATAACCTGTATATAGTTTCCATAATGATGCAAGAACCTGTTATTATTATTATTTTGGTGATCGGGGTGCCATGAGTTCTGAATATTTAATATTAATAAACTATATTAATATTTCTAAAATATCATCTCGCAGTAATTAATTACTCCCCTTCCACTACAGGCTCTAAGAATGTGCACTGGTATATCAGAACTTAAGCCAGGTGAATGTTAATTGCCTCATATTTTGAATCACCGGATGCTGACCTGAGCAATAGAATTCAGCAAAATGCAGGGATGTGGGCTGGGGCCTTTACTCACCTTGTCTGAACAATCTGCTGGCTTAATTACAAACTGATGTGAGAATTACCAGGCAGAGTCCTAGGATATGACAAGGTCACAGGGTCAGACACACTAATTATAACACAAATCTGCCAGCCTTAACATCTGGGGAAATTAAATTCTTCTCTGACTCAACAACTGATTATATTTTTAGAAATAGCAACTGAATTATTTATTTCTCCTGCTGTAAATACACTATGGTCAAATATGAAACTAGAAATTTTTACTTTGGAATAATAATAAGAAATAAAAGTGATTCTAAAAATAGTTTGAATAAAAGGTATGTTAGAGACCAGATTGGTATTTCGTGGTCTCTGTCCCCAGTCACACTCTCGTGTGGGATGATGCTGGCTGGATGCAAGGTGCCCACCTAAGCCACTCTACCACTCCCCTCCTCAGCCTGACAGGAGAGAGAGAGAATATAAGCAAAGGCTCGAAGGTCAAGGTAAGTGCAAGGAGATACCACTCAGCAATTACCATCAGTCAGGGTACAGACTCCAGTGCAATTCAATCTTCTTAAGAAACTTCAGTGGGTGGAAGCTGGAGATTTCTTTTCAAGTCATTGCTTTTCTTTAGCGTTGTACTGCTTTATCTTAGCATGCATCTAGCCTCTCCTTTGTCCCTGCTGCCCAGCGGCACAGTAATCATCCTGCTTTCCTTAGGACCAGGCTCCATCAGCCGAAGGAATGTCTCTAACAGCCTGAACATATCTTGGCTGCACTCAGTTATCCCAGGACCTGGAAGGGAGGCTGCCATCTGGGGCTATCTCTGAAGAGTGAAGTAGATACCCTATTACCTCAGTCAGTGCTTAAGGCTAAAGTTCGAGTTCTCCCAGCACTGCCCAGCTGGCAGAGAACTTCAGGATATCCCTAACCCTGCAGCCGAGTGGCCCTGCTCTACCTGTACATCCCAACGGCACAGTGTGCCCTGCTGAGCTGATCTGCAGTTTCAGCACGCACTCACTCCATTTCACAGGGTGAGTGTAGGGCAGGGCGTTGTGTCTGGGGGCAAGTTAAACACAGCTCTGCTTGCAGTCTCTGCTGTGTGAGGAGAGAAGGGCATGGCAGAGGCAGCTCTAATTCCACTGCAGCCTCACGCAGCTCAGGGACAAGCTCTGAAAAGTCCAGCTCAAATTAGCCAGGATCAGCCGTGGCTATTTCATTGCCTATGTTTGGCAGCCCCCCAAGGCCCAGGAGGCTTTTCAGAGGCAGCCCTCAGCAGGACTCAGCTTCTGTGCTGAGCAGGACCCACAGCCCTGCCTGTGCAACACTGCATGCACAGCACGGAGCCACTGCTGCTGCGAGGCTGACTGGGCCAACGACTTCCACATCCATCCTGACACTCCTTGATCACAAAAACCTCCTTAAAATCATTGATAGAGCTGGAGCCATGCCATTTGGTGCCTGCTGGTTTGGGCATTGCTTTTTTTCATGTTTAAAGGTTTCTGGTTTGTGTCTACTGATGCACAAGGGTCAGGCCTGTCTTTGCTCTCCACAGAGGAAAGCTGACCCTGAACGGGACCTTGCTGCACCTCCGTGCAGCCAGAGTAACCTTCTGGACAGCGATTCAGCCAGGCAATGTTACCTTAGGGATTTGTTTGATCTGCATCTGTGAAGCAAACGGTTAAGCTGCCTGTCTCAGAAAGAAAATGAAGTACTTGAACCTTTGCCATGGTCCTAATTTAGAGTTCTGTTTGCATGTTTGTTTTAAGCATTTTCTGGGAACATTCTGTCTCCTCGAGAGCTATTCCACCAACACAGAAACACAGTTTGACTGAGGACTTTTTCACAGGCTTTGTCAACTTAAATTTCTCTTAAATATGCAGAATGCAGAGGTATAAATTATGCTTGGCATTCTAAATGCCATAAACAGATAATCTCAGTAAGTGTCCTCTGCTCTCTATGTGAACAAGCATTCAGGTGCTGGAGGGGGTGCCACTAGGGACTTTCTTCAGAAAAGCTGGAAGAAGTCCAGTTCCCACCTCCGCGGTTCTTCTCTCCCAAACACCTAAATACCCATGAGACATAATAACTAAGTGCAAGATCACATTTTTATCACCCACCTGGACACATTCCTGTGCAATACGATCCAGGTGATCCTGCTTTAGCAGGGGTGTTGGACCAGATGGTCTACAGAAGTCCCTTCCAGCTCCTACCAGGCTTTGAATCTCAGTTTCTGCAATGCAAATTCTGGAGTAATAATAGCAATTTGAAAAAAAACAACGTAAAAATTTAAACCTACCAGTAAGTATTTTCCCAGAGTCTTACCTGGATTCCAGTCCTGGAGTTGGATAATTGAGGTGCTGGAAGGTGTCCAGGGAAGGGCACCAAGGCTGGTGAGGGGCCTGGAGCACAGCCCTGTGAGGAGAGGCTGAGGGAGCTGGGGGTGTGCAGCCTGCAGAAGAGGAGGCTCAGGACAGACCTCATTGCTCTCTGCAGCTACCTGAAGGGAGGTTGTAGCCAGCTGGGGTTGGGCTCTGCTCCCAGGTACCCAGGGACAGAACAAGAGGACACAGCCTCAAGCTGTGCCAGGGCAGGTTCAGGCTGAATGTTAGGAAGAAGTTCTTCAGAGCAAGAGTGACTGGCATTGGAATGGGGTGCCCGGGGGTGTGGGGTGGAGTCCCCATCCCTGAAGGTGTTTAAGAGGAGGCTGGTTGAGGCTCTTAGTGCTGTGGGTTAGTTAGCTGGAAGGGTTAGGTGATAGGCTCCTGCAATTTTTGGACATGTTCTCCAAGCCATTTACAGTCCTGCTTCTGAGCAGGTGGCAATGAACCTCAGAACTGTTTGATTTCACACCTGTGGAGCACTCAGTTGCCAAACAGGACTTCTTTTTCCAGTAGAAATCCCACATCAGGAGTTGGCTTGTAAGAGGTGCATTGGTTTTAGATGCCCAGTAGCTCTGTCTGCTTATGGAGTTCTACTGTGCCATACTTTAGCTATTCTTTTGTTTTGGGGAACAAAACTGCATTAGAATAGGTCTAAATTACACAGCAACTTATGCCAAGCTCTTGCTAAGGTTGGAGTCACCAGGATCATTTGAAGGCCTGGCTGTTGTAACACTGGCACAAGGCAAGCAGGAAACCTTTGCTAGTGAAGCAGAAAGCTGTTCACCAAAGAGTCCTCCGAGCAGCGCTCCAAGGGCACCTTGGTTACAGACTTAGCAGTTATTGCACGTTTTCAGGAAAGTAAATGAGGTTTCTTTACGGGCAAGTGTTGTCCCTCGGGCCACATCGTACTGTTGATTGCCAGGCAAGGGCAGGCTCTGGGAACAGCCTGCATGGGCTGCAGGTGTGCAGGCCATGGCGGCTGTGCTTACAGGAGCAAAACCACAACATCTGCTCAACCTGTGCAGCTTCGGAAAGCAAATGCTGGGAGGAAAAGCAACCTAAAAAGAGATCCAAGACTGCACACAGTGCCACTTGGGAAGACAAGTGCTTGGTCAGGTGAGAATATGGGACACTGCAGGTGACTCCATACCCAGAGGTAACCACCCTTGGGAAGCAGTGGAAGCCCTGGCTGAAATCTCTGCTCCCAAAACCTTTCTTCAGGCCCTTTGTGGAGAAACCCAAACCAAAGTTTTTCCAAACTTGTGATTTTCCTACTTACTGAGCACACGCTTCTCAAGAACACAGCTGTTTGCTAATTGTCATTTGTGAATTCACAGATTCTCACCTTTTCACGTGTGCAGTGCTAATTAATTCAGAGTTATAGTGCGAGTATTATCGGCACAGAATTCTCAAGGTATTTATTAGGACTCCAGGCACCTCTGTGTACATATAAGAATAGTAATAGGCAGCAAAAACTGTTTGGGGAAGGAGGGAATTGCAGCCACTTCTGACTGCAGAGATTTAAAAATCCTTCTTCTCTCACCAATTTTCCCATTAACTTGCCATGAAACTTAAAAAAAATATATATTCAGAAAGTATGGCAAATAGCAAAGAGTCCAAAATTGTTAAGATCTCAGTCATGAGATTAAAAAAAAAAAAAAAAAGTTTTAAACACCTGCAAGAAGTAAAAGATATTCTTTTGATGCTACTGCACCTTTGTTAGCATTCTGCTTTCAAAGTCTCCAGCAGTTCAATTCAAGTTGAGGGGATGCTTCTCTACAGCACAGAAACTGAAACACGCATTACCTTTTGTAAAATACTCGATAACCTCACTCCATCAGCCAAGAACTTGGGTGTTGAGAAAGACATCTGCACCAAAAGTCAGGCAGGAGAGCAGTGCTGCCCCTTCCTCCTTGGTCCTCCCAGAGCATGATTTAGCTGACAGTGAAAAGAGAAAAAGGAATAGGCAACACTTGCCTTGAAAGAGCTGCTCCTGTGCAAGTTGTCCTGAAGTTGCACTTCTCAGAGTAAAAATGGTCCAAAGACTTGACTCAGTAGCAAAGAGCGACCCTTAGGTACTTAGATTTCTTTGCAGTCCTGTGAGTATCAATGTGACTCCCCCAAAAGTCATAGAATCTTCTGAGCTTGTTTAGTCTGGGCTTAAACATGGACAGTTATGATTAGAAGGGCAGCTCCAGGTGGGTCACCCAGCAGCCTGGCAACTGGCTGAAGAGGAATACAACATCCAGGCTGGGTGGCCTAATTAGAAGCATTCCAGGATTCTTCTGCATGCTTCCGTGCTGACTGCTTGTATCTGTGCTAGGTACTGTGTCTAATCCTCAGAACTAATGAGGTCTATCTCCAGATCTGAGCAGGCTCCTTGCTCTCAGTCTTCCTGATCTGACAGATCATCCAGGGGCATAGCATGGCATGCTTGCTGAAGTACCTAGGAGCAGTGCCATGCATTGCTATAACAGCTGAGGCACAGCACACAGCCCAGCTGTCTTTCCCATCCTGGCACAGCTTGTGCTCCATCGTTATGCAGGCAGGCTGCACTCCGGTGGCACCAGAAGCCTTTATCTCCACTACAAAAATGTCAAATGCTGTTACTCAGGTAATGGCCTTTCTCCTTCCCTGGAGAGCTGCCAGCACGTGTGTGAGCAGGCTGGCTGCCTGTCTGTGCCAACAAGGAAAACCAAATCCTTCTGTCTGAAGTGAACTGAAGACTGGGAAGCAGCCTGACAGAAATGTATAATGAAAACATCCTTGGAATGTAAATTACACAGCTTCTGCTTCTTCTGTAATGAAATATTTGTATCCTTTTACTGCAACTCTCACAGCATTCCAAGAGGGATGAGGGAGACCTGAATGCCAAATGTTTCTGCTTTGCCAGCTTTCCCATTTCCCTGGTAGGTATATGAAGTGCTACTCGACTACATAACATTGTTTATATTATACATTTCCAGTATTTTTTCTTCATTCTTTCTTTTATACACCTAAAGGTACCATGTTGGATGAAGAGAATGCGGTCTGTCAAAGAGTGTGCTAAGGGGTACCCGGGACTCCAAAACTGCCTGGCACCAGGGACTAAATCCCAGCTTTCTGCTCTATGGGGCAGACAGCATGGCAAAAACTGAGGAGTGCTCTACATTATTGCTGGGCAGGTTTCAGCACAGGATTCCATTCACTGCTCAGGTATTTCCCTCCAGCTCCACTATGCTCTGGTAAACACTACCATGAAAAGCAAGGACAAAGCCCAACTGCTTTCCAGCACCCTGAGCTGGGTGCTTGGTTTTCTTGTGCTGGGCTTCAGATCTCAGCAGAAGATGTAAGCTCCTGTACAACACATCCTGTACAATGACTCCTTTCAAGGTTATTATCGCCTTCTGTAGAGAATGTTTCATGCAGGTGGGTGCATTTGTCTCAGGCAACCTTAAATGCAACAATTCCCCTTTGCTGTCACACATTTGATCTGAATTTGGAGATAGTTCTAACAGTTTTCAGGCAGCTTGAGCAGGGAATATCTTCTAAAGGGATTTTGAAAATTACCTTTCAGGTTAATAATGCTGTAACCTCACATTTGGAGAGCACAGCATTCGCTCCTTGATACAATGTTTTTTTTCAGTTTGAACTTGATTCTTTCAGTATTAACACTAACAGTGTGCTCTCCCACTTAACAGTTCTCATATCTGAGCAAGTGATTTGTTAAGCAGAGTCAAAAACAAGGGCAATAATTTTCATAAATTGTGCTTATTTTATAGTTGATAAGAGGCAAGATGACCATTTAATAAATACAATGTTGTAAGTCATATTTGTTGGCTAAAGCATACATCTGGGTTTGGAAATGATTCTCAGAGAAGTCTGACCTGACATTAAGGAGAGATGTTTAGAGAGGACAAAGGGAACACAGCTTTCTGGGAAGCGAAAGGCAAAGCCACATAGAGACTTAAGGAGGTTAAACTGTCCTCATTTGTACAACTTGAAAGCATCTTTCAAGAAAGGTCTTAGCTCCTGGTCCCAAGACTGGTGAGTGCTACATGCACTGGGACTTCAGGATGATGACTGAACAAATGAAAAGCAAAATAAATGGCAGTCCCTACTTTCCCTAATGAAAACAGATTAGATACAGCAGCTTACTGGCAGGATTAAAGATTCATCAGCCAGACAGAAGTGATCAAGAAATTCATTCGGTACAACTGCATTTCATAAAATCTTCATTGCATCTAAACATCTGCATCTAAGTCTTTACAACTTCGTGGCATTTTCATACATTCCCTTTCCACAATGTTTTCTTACCAGAGGGTATTACAGGCTTGAGCAGATTTCTAAATATGCATCCCTCTATCTCTTGTGAACGTGGATGCAAAGCCTTGCTAGATCGCTGTGGCAGTTGTCTCAACTTCACCAGCAACAAGGAATCAAAAAAGCTACAGCCCTCCATCTAGTGAGAAGAACAGTGCATATTTCTGGGGCACAAAATTGGAGAGTTCTTGCTTCCATGTGGAAAAACATTTTCATAAGAGAAGTTGTGCTTAGCTGCCAGAACAGATGTGGGTATATTTACACAAAATACAAAGGAAAAGGTTATTTTATATTGTGAAAAACTTGACAAAATTCATACTCTCAGTTTCAACTAACTGTCAGTGATTGCTCACAGATCTCAGTAAAGGAAACAGGCCTGGAGAACCCTGCTGTGCTTGGACACCTGTAAGAGCTGCATCTGGGTACCTACTTCAGACAGCAAAAAGGCAGGTGTGGGGGTGTTCTGAGTGTGCTCTTACCTTGCTCCCAGCACAAGCAACCACTTCTTGTTGGTGGTGTTAACTTGCTAGCGGTCCTCTGCCAAGTTCAGCCAAGCCAGCCTTACCTACAGTGGGTTCAGGTGTGGATTGCTCCCAACTGTTCTCAGGTCATGCTCGTGTGAAGATTTATGCCACTTAACTCTGCCTCTGCACCAGTGACGCTGGGAAGGCTGTGTGACTAAGCTGCTAATTTAGGCATCTCAGGGCTGGTTCTAGGTACAGGCTGTTCTTTGAGTCCTGGCCACGCCACCTAGCATCCTTAAGAAAAGCACCTTCCTTCTTACCAGAAATCTTCACCTCCACCACCCAGTCAAAAGGGGACAAATTCTTTTGTCCTTGGCCAAGGGACAGCAAAATTCAGCGCTCCCTGCCCTTCATGAGGAGACCTTGGCCACTTTGAGTGGACATCTCAAATCAGGTGCCTGCAATTCTTCAAGCCCCAGAGCAGCATCTCCACCTTCAGTCAACGAGACTCCACTTCTGTGAAGAGTGAGCTCACACAAAGCCCCCACACAACACGAGGCATCCCTGCAGATGCTCCAGGCCAAGGGGATGTTACTGCCTGCACTGCCCGCAGCCACTCTGTGTTCTCCACTTCTTTTGTCCCAGGGCTTAACACAAGAGCCCTCTCAGTTTCTTCATCCTAACTGCGAAATTTGTCATGGATTTTCATCCCATAGTTCTTAGATGATTGTAAAATATTGCAGAACGTTAGAATTCAGATGGAGAATTTTGACTACTGTCTCAAACATGGAAATAAAAATGTTTCTGACCCCTTGCTTCTTATCATTGCTTCCTTTCACAGTATGCTGCTATCCACTCCAAAACACACCTGTTTGCACTTTCTGAGGAAAAGCCTGAGATAGTTTTCTTTGTGTATTTTTCACATTTTGTAAGTGAAAATGAGGCAAATATTTGCTGCTGTTCTGATCTCAGTTCTGAAGAGCAGGAATGCAGGAGATGAGATGTTCTCTGGAGACAAAGGCTGACTTTAATGTGCCTTTGCTTGGCATGTGTGTTTGGGCTGTGCTGTAGCTATGACACTGTAATGACAAGCAGAGAAATTCTAAATTAAGATCAGTCAGATCAGCCTGGTTTACTTCAACACAGTATTAGAGGTCCTCAGAAATGAGGGCCTCAGGAGAAATAAACATGTGGATTTCTCTGACACACAGAACAGTTGCAAACTGTAACAAATATAATAAACAAAACACCTCAAGTGGTGCATCTGGATGAGTAACACCCAACAGTGCATGGAGAGCACATCCACAGCCATCCAAGGTGTTCTTCTCAATACAGCCCCTTGCTGACTGCTTTAAATGCCCTCATTATTTCTGTCATTCCAAGCTACCAAATCCAGCACAGACTGATAGCTGCTGTTTCATTCTCCTTCCCCGCTGCAGCTTAAAGTTATCTAAACTTGGATAATCTTTACATTTACACTATGAGGTGATAGCTTATTTTGAAAACTAAAGCCTTAGGAGAAAACAAATGGCTGTGGAGGCTGAAAAAGCCTTGAAATAATAAACTCTGCTGGAACATAGATTTCAGCCTGAGCTGTGTGAAAGCAAATCAAATAAACAGTGTGGATTGCCAACAGAGCAGGGCTCCCCAGTGGCTGCCCTTCAGCTTCTCAGTGGAGACCAGCAGATGGAACAGAGCGGAGCAGGCTGCTCTCCCTGCCCCAAATGACTTCCCTCCGATGTCTTTTTGTCTATCTGTAGCTCATAGCTCTACTGACTCGAAGCAGTCAGAGCTTTCTGTGAAACAGAAGCCTGAAGGCACAACTAAGGCCAGGTGTACTCTTGTTGGTACAACCACCTCTTGTCCTGCCACATACCCCTTGACTTGCTCAACCTTCCTCCCTAAGACCAGCAGTGCCAAGTGGCACCTAGATGTCCTCTTTTCACTTCAGCTATACCAAATTAAACTTATAAAAGCTGTCTGCCCAATTTTGTAGCCTTTCTGCATCACTATCTCAAACAAAAGCATTCATGATCTTACCTTCTGCCACCTGCTCAACCCCACAAGAGATGTGACGCTGGCACAGGGTGCCAGATGTCAGACATGATTTTGGGCCAAGTGCGCAGCCAGGACGGCAGGAGAGAGGAGGAAGGCAGGTTAGCTGCAGCTGCTGAAGGCACTTCACTGAAGTCCCTGGTTTATTTTCTTCAGTAACTTGGCTCTGATAGAGATGAATTTTCTCCACAGGACTTTTGGCACTGTTGTTAAAGCCTTCCAAGCCACTCTGGGCTGCCAAAAGCCACACTTGCAGGGATCCCCACCATGCTGACATTTCTGGGTCAGGCTGGTTCTAAGGTAAGATGTCCAGAGAAAACATCACCAAAAAAGAAACACCCAGGGGGGTTTAGAGCTCTTGTCTGCACAACAGACACTGTCCAGTTCTGTTGAAACTGTCCCAGAAAGATGTCCCTCTGACTACAGCTCTGCTCTACCTCCCAACCTGAGATGTAAATGATTTGTTGATTGGAAGGGGATGAAGCAGCCACAATTAGACACGTAACAGAAAGTGATTCCCGTGTTACCTCTGGACTCACTGCACAGCACCTGCCATTTCACCTGCTCTCATGTTGCAGGAAGGTGAGGAACAGAAAGAAGTAGAGAAGGCTGGATTGGAGAAGAGGTGAAGGAGCCCATGGGCACATGCCTCTGACTCAGGACAGCCCAGGGGAAATTCACACAACTAGCTGGCTGGCTTCTTGCCACAGGCACTGTCTGCTGCTTCTCAGGGAGGGTGGACAAACAGCCAGCAAGAGTAGGCAGAGCAGACACAAGAGGTGTTGAAGAGGTGATGCAGGCAACCTGTGGGAGAAGCATGGGCAGAGAAACCAGTGTTGGTGAGACATGAAAATCCAGTGAAACAGTGAGATGGAACTCACTTCTGCCAGGCTTTGCATTCAGCTGAAGCAAGCTGGAGGTGAATGGCTGTGTCTAAAGCCAGGGGAGACCAGAGGGGAAGCCAAGCAACCCTTGGTGGCCCTTTCAAGGAAAGAAGGCTTTTAAGGCTTATGTCTAATCCCACTGCCAGAACAGCAAAGTGATCGAGCTTCCCAAAAGCAAGGGAAAGGAAATGGAAGAATTCAAGCTGTAGTATAATGAAATGCATTTCCACCCACTTAGATCTCAGACTGTGATTCAGCACTGCATTTATGCACTTGCTGGAATGGAAGGGCATTGTGGTTCATCTAAATCAGATTTCTGAGCCAGTGTTAACAGATGGACCTCAAGAGAAAAACCACAGTCAGGCAGCTAAAATAAACAGGTCTTTTTCACCACCTCTGTGTCAGTGATGGTGTCACCCTGTCACTGTCACATCTAACACAGCAGGTGACCTCTTGAAAAAGTGTGGCACAGGGAAGGTAAAAATATGGAGACCAGAGGTTAGCTAATCTTGTAGCCTCAGAGTTTATGCACAATTTGCATCATCTATCTGACACTTTGACACACAGTGTGTGCAGAGACCGCGCTGGGAGGCCAGGAGACCAAGCAGTAAATGCTACCTCAAGGATGCTATCATAAAAGATTGCAGTCACAGACATCATTAAAAACTGATGGCAGCCACACTCAAGTTATTGTGTTAAGGAAAATCAGTATCAGGCTGAGAATTTGTATGATTTTATTTTGTTAGTAGTTTATGTTATTAGAAGACAACTCCCTAATAAGGAAGCAAGGCAGTGGAAAATCTCTTACGTGTAATGATCTAAACAGAGAAAAAGTTTCATCCACTTGATCAGCTGCTCAGCCCTTCTACAAGTTGTGTTTAATATTTCCCTGACAGTAGCATTTCTTTCCTCACTCCTGCCTTGGGAAGTTACGCACTCTCACTTGCTTCATATTCAATTGGAGGTCTGGTGCCACTCCAGTGTTCAGTTGGAGGATGCAGTCTAACCTGAGGTAGACAAACCACTCCAGCTAAATGCCAAACATTGCCTGTGGCCTTAAGCAGAGGAGTATTTAGTCCTTTAAAGGTCCAGCCTAGGTGGAGATACTAAAAACAACTAAATTTAGAGTTGCATGTGAAGCAGAAAAGTTCAGTCATCAAGAGGCAAATCAAACCAGCTTACAAGTTAGGAAGCACTGATGTAACCTTTTTTGGTTTCTGACACTTCCAGATAGAGAAACTGTCGTAGTCAAATCCATCACCACCATGTCAGTCACAGCTTAAGATAGAACGTGGCAAACAGCAGCCATCTGCTCATCTTCAGCACCCGCCCAGACAGGATCCATGGTGCCAATTTCTGCTCAGAAGTGCACAGAGGCAAGCCAGCTTTGACCAGGACGTGCTCACATTGGGTTCCATACCAATAAAAACTGTTTCCAGGTTGCAGTTTCCAGAGAGCAGAGAACCTCCCTGGAGCCCTGCCCAGTACTTCTGACAAAGCAGTGCTCCTCATCTCCTTGTGCTTGGGTTGCTGTTGGGCAGATCCGCATAAAGACTCTCCAGTGGCTGGGCAAACTGCTTTATGGTGTCACAGTTTAGGAGCATCATACAATGCCACACCTGCTGGATATGGAGGGGGAAAAAAAAGAAGTTTCTTTCATATCTGGTTCTCTGATCAGAAAATATAAACTCTGTGGGACACCACAGGAAGTTTTGAGTATTTTTCTTCACCCAGTTTCACCTTTCATGAAGCAAAGCTACACAGGGTTACATCAGCTTTGTGAAGCCACTGCTGCCAGGGTTCTCGTGGCAGCACTCTCCCTGAAGCGCAAACCTGGACAGATCTTCTGAAAGCTCTTCTTCAGATCAATCTGATTTGGGGTCTCAGCTGGCTTTGCCAGCACATGAAGCCCCACAGAATGGCAGGGGTTGGAAGGGACCACTGGAGATCACCAAGTCCAACTGCCCTGCCAAAGCAGGGTAAACTAGAGCAGGTCACAGAAACATATCTAGAAGGGTTTGGAATCTCTGCAGAGGAGACTCTACAAGCTCTCTAGGCAGCTGGCCTGGGGCTCTGCCACCCTCACAGCAAAGAAATTCCTCCTCGTGTTGAGGTGGAACTTCCTGTGTTCCACTTTGTGCCCACAACCCTTTGTCCTGCCGCAGGGCTGCGGTTCCACAAGTGCAATGCACAGAAAGGGAGCTGAAGGCAGTCTCTGTCCTTTGCTCGCTGTCCTGCTGTTTTGGGGTGAGCTGTGGCCCAGAGACAAGCAGAGCTCCTGCAGCTGCCAGGCCCACTCCCAGTTTATTGGTTTTGCTGCTCGACACAATGTCCTTCTGCTCTCCTCTCCCTCTGATGTGCAGCAGACCCTGGGTATGGTGCTGGCAAGGGTTTTAGACAGATGTAACAGCTGGCTCAGGAATTCAGCAGAACTCTTCTGACTGCATCCCTGCTGCAGGGTACAGATCAGCTGTGTGATTCCGGTGGCTTTAGAGGGAGCTGTGCCACGATAACTGAGCACAAACGAGTTCACCTGTACCTTCCCACGGCTGGCATTCATCCACAGCACTGCATGCACAGAAACACATCTACCCTTCCTCTTGTGTTCTCTCACACAACAGGACAGCATTTGTGCCTGCTCTCACCTCTGCCTTGCTCAGGCAGTAAAGCTTCCCTGGCAGGTCAGAAATTGCCTCCTTATGCACAAGTGGTTTGCAAACGAACAGGGTCTCTGCAGCTTCAACGCTTTTCAAACCCATTTACCAGTTGTTGCAAGGGCTAGGAAAGTTTAGCCCCTGAGCACCTTTGGCCAGAGCTCTTACAAACTCATCTTGCCTCACCCACAGACCCACCACACCACATGCTATAGCATTTGACAGTCCTCCTTCTGTCTATTAACACAGCACTGGGTTAGAGTAACCTGGACTGTGCTCTGCAGTCCCACAGTACATCACAGTGACTGCTGCAGCAGTCATGCACCACAGCTCATCACAGCCTCTGTGTTGTTCCTTTATTTAGGTCCCAATCTGTGAGGACAAGTCTCTGTAGGTGGAATTGAAAGGCTGATTTGCTGAAGGTACTAAAAATATCCTTGGAAGGAAAGAGGGAAATGCTGCTAGATGCATCTTGGAGCTAAGAGAAGAACCTTTAGACAATTTTCTTTGTGCTGTATTCTATAAAACAATATCTCATACCTGTATTGTAACAGAGTATGGTATAGAACAGTCTAATGGTAACTGCAGTTTACTCACAAGTACTAGATTCGGAATCTGAGAGCAGCAACATTAAGAACAATAGCCAGGCTGGAATCTCTGCCTTGACAAAAGCTTTGCCTTGTCCTTGTCACAACTGAGCTGGCAATGACACCAACAGACAAAACTCAACAGCCAGGTACACACAAAATAAAGCGAGCAAGTTACCGGCAGAAAGCAAAATGTGATGAGTCCTGAACAAAGGGTGAGATAAGTCCTTGCTAGGCCTGCTGTGAGAATTCCACTGCAGAATCTGTCACCCAAAAACTTGGGGTCATTTGCCAGCTCTAAGTAATGTCCTACTGGAGAGGAACAAGGTGATTACTAATTCTGCTGCCCACACCTCACCAGAAGCAGGAAAGAAGCAAGATGAGACAACATGGGCAGTCAGCACTGGAACTAAAGCAATCTCCTGCCTCTTAACACCTCTGAGAAAAGAGGACTGGTGCATATCCACAACACAGTGGGAATGCTGTGTGAGATATCTCATTTCTCTGCCCACACAGGATTTGATTCAGTAAAACTGTAATGTACGCATCACGGAACAACCATGGTGTGGTTCTGTGCTTTGTCTGAAACAAGCATGACCATGGTAATAAATCACAGCTGAAAAGGCAATGAAAAAAACCAAGATCCATTTTATCACACCTTGAAGATGCAGAAGTTTGCCCCCCAGCCAAAGCTACCCTCCTGGGGAGTCACTGGAAGCAGGTGGGCATTTCTGGAGAATGACTCAAAGAAATTTCTTGGCTAGAAGGGATGATTCACTGCTGGGAGGTACCTAGGGAGCACAGAGGGGTAGCTGATGTTAGATGTCTCACTCATTGATGCTGATTTAGGTCAAATATTTTCTCTCGGTCAAGCTGTGGTGCATCTTTGTGTCTGAGCATAGGCTGAACCCTGCTTTATGTTCACAGTGATATGATGGCGATAAGGTTTGTGCTGATGCTTTGCTCCCACAGGAGATTTTCCATCAGTTGAGCAGCAGCTTTCAAGTCTGCTCTACATTGGAACATGAGAAATCAAAGACCGAGTTATTGAAGGTGCAAAGGTAATGCATTCTAGCTGAACAGTGCTATGTCTTGGTGTAGGTGCTCTGGCACAAAAGCAGACTGGTCCAGTTCCTTCAGAGAGATTAGACCAAGCTAAGGCAAAATTACTTTAGCAGGAGAAAATCCACACCATGGCTGTAAGTGCAGGTATCTCCTGCCTCTTGTCTACGGTTCTTAAATGCACAATTCTTTATCCAGGGCAGTTATCACCAGAAATCAGACTGTAGGTGGAGTCAGACTTTAGAAAGCGTCTCACTTTATCATTTCAAAAAGTTACTCCTAGAAGCTTTCTGCTAAATCATCAGCAAGATGAAAAATGCCTCCAGAAGAGGCCAAGATGCTGAACATTTTTCATTCTGCTAGCACGAGGAGCGATCCATCGCACATGAACAGGCAGTACTTGAATCATGGAGGTCACTGTGCAGCACTGAAGTGAATCACATCATACAGCTCCACTGCTGTTTTGTGTGTTGCAGACCATGGCCTTAATTACTCAGGCCCAGCTGAAATGTAGCATTGGCAGTAGTTTTAGGAAAGTTATTTTCTTTTTAGGCTTTGTGTCTCTTTTGCTGGATACTACCGCGTTTGTTTTGGGTATACTGACACCTCAGAAACTCTTTACGCAAGAAACATTTCGTTTGTCTTAGCCAAACCTCTCTAAATCAGGCAAACAATCTTTGTTATTTCATATACAGGTAGAGAATCTGAAATGGTGAAGCTGGGCACTAAATCCAAGAAACCTGTGAATGCACGAAGAAATCCTGCAGACATGCTATGTTTCTGGAGAACGTTCATGTTTATTGTCTGTTGTAGTTTCTCAGGTACTTTCACAGAGGTAATATGTACAGAAAGGACAATGCCATTCTACTTAACAGCTTGTTTCAAAACAGTAATTCAAGGTTTCTCGACATTGTAAAGTGACCGCTCCTCTAAAAGAACACCAAAGCAGTCCACCACGGCAAAGTAGAGGCTCCTGGAGAACTGGACCCAAGAAATTCCCCACGGTTCCAACCCCACAAAGTTGTGCTCTGACTTTTTTATTTTTCACACAAAAATAAATCAAAATCACTTTCAAGGAGGGCACTGTTGAAAGAACTGAGAATTAAAAATCTTCAACAGCTGCAGAAAGACCACTAAAATCTTGCAGTTGTTTATGCAAATGCCCAAGAAAATAGGAAGGCATTAAGAACACAAGTGAAAACCAGAGTAATGCAATGCAATAAGAAGCAAAACAATTTTCTTTTCTATATGCATAAATATTTTTACATGAGGAACAAGAAATGTAAAAAATACATAACTTTTGAGTACAAAAGAATTATTTAGCAATAGATTTGTACAAATGAGACCTGTGTGAGCAGCATGCTTGGACAGAATGAATGAAATTGCAACATAATTCAAAATACATTCATTTCAGATCCTCCATACCAGAGATTTCTGAAAACGTGACAGGAGGGAAGAGAGCTGAGTAACAAGTAGCATTTCTGGGCCAGGAGGGAATTAGAACTCCCTGTCAGAACACAGAAGTACCAACATCCACATGTAGGACCCTTGGTCTTGGCCAAGCCCACTAAAATGCCTCGGTAGCCCAAATCCTGCCAATGTGTGTGTTTTACCACTCCAAATGCCAGAAAGGTTACACTGACCTTTGTGGGATTGCCCAAAGACTGAGCAGCTCAGTGGCCTTCAACGTGGTCCTGGGCTTCAGCTGCAATCATCAAGGCACTGCTCTAGAGACAGCATGTCAGATACAATGGCCCAGTGGGGCTGGAAAGACAGCACCCTGTTGGGACACTTCTGTGCCATCTTTCTTCTCCTCTGAACACCTTTTTGTTCACTGTATGCTCTGATCACCTCTACGACCTCTGGTCAATGTGAACACTGCAGCACTGAGTCACTTATCAATCTGGGCCACACACTTTGGGTTTCTTTTCTCCAAGTACCAGCAGGTGCAGTGGGAACCCTGCTACGGTCAGGGCAGACAAACAGTCAATTATCAAGACAAATTAACTTTCCTTGATGCCTGCAATCTCTACTTCATCCAGTACTTACTGGAGATTACGAAATCCCCACGAAACACTTGCCTCCCCCAGAAGGCAATTCCACTCAGTTTCCTCTATTACTCATCTTCTTTCCTTCCTGAATTACTGTTTTACAGCATTCATTTAAACTTCTGACATGATAGCTCTGGAAGACAGCAAAAACGCCTGCTCCTGTCAGCTCAGATAGTGCATTCTCTCATTCTATTACATTAGCTGTAAGCACAATTTTGCTGCTTTCAGACACAAACAGGCATGACAGTTCTGGAACAGAAAATCCATGCTAACCAGGTCCTCAACTTCCGCTATCGATGCAAATGTGATTGAGGAATAAAAGCTGTATGGAAAGACACACGAAAACACTCTGCTCTGCAGCAGAACTCCTTTACTGCCTCTCATTCTAATCAGAATAATCCAGATGATCATCACTGAAGCTGATAAGGACACCAGTAACATCACTGCTGCCTGGGTGCCTTTACAAGTAACCCACAAAGCCAGCTAGCATCTTCGATTAAAAAAAAAAAAAGTTACTATATTCAAAGTGGTTTCTTTATTACTCCTAAAATTTAAGTATTGCCAACACTTCTACTGATAGCTGTCAGTGAGAAGAACAGAGATAACTGTTAAACCAGTTCTTCACTGAAGACCTAAACAAAATCTGGAGTGTGACTGGCTGGCCTCAGGAAGCAAGCAGTTCTAGAACAGGGCACTTCCCTCGTGAAAGAAATCTCTGCACAGTGTGGACAGCACAAAACAGGTAACATTGCTATTATTTGTTCCTCAGGTAAAAGAACAATGAAGAGGTTCAGACTGACGTGAGGAGGAAGTTCTTCACCATGAGAGCGGTGAGAGCCTGGAATGGGTTGCCCAGGGAGGTCATTGAAGCCCCATCTCTGGAGGTGTTTACAGCCAGGCTGGATGAGGCTCTGGACAGCTTGATCTAGGGTAAGATGTCCCTGCCCATGGCAGGGGGGTTGGAACTAGATGATCCTTGTGGTCCCTTCCAACCCTGACTGATTCTATGATTCTATGATTCAATACTTTGGAGTAATGAAAGGGATAGAAGCAAGAGAAGCTCAAATCCTAGCCCTGGATGTTAAGTTTGTTGCACATCAATTCTCCTTAGCTTGGTCACAGACAGCCCCAAGAAGCAAGGACACACAAATACTGCAGGCATTCCTTCCCAGTGTCAGAGCAACTGGGGATCTCATTTCAAAGCCCAAACCCAAGTCTTAATTTTATTTACCTCACAATTAAATATTTAGCTGATTAAAAGAAATAAAACACCTTGAGTCTGGATTGCTGCACTCAGTACGTATCTTTCTGCTTTACAGGCAGGTACTGAGGCAGCCTGGCAATCAGAAAGGTGCTTTGACATTTCTAGGAGAGCAGCTGATACCTAACAGAGGAGAACGGCAGAGTTAAGCCCTGGAGGCCGCAGGCACTATGGAGGAAAAGGGGCAACAAAAAAATCAATGTGAAGTAGAATTGGAGGGAAAAGGAGAATTCAGTTCACATCTCAGGCAAGCTCTGCTGGCCACCTCTCACTCATTACCAGCTCATGGTTTCACTCCAAAACTTAGGCTGGAAAACAAGCAAGGTGGGGACTCTATTCCCAGTCATTACTATGCAGGCCAAGTCCCAGCCTCAACTATGACTCATGCCATTTGTTTGCTGCTTTACATACTCCTTCTCACTCAACCCCAGCAAAGGGCTGACAGCTTGACCTGGGCAGCGTGGAGAACTCAGCCTCGCTCCAGCTCCCAGCACAAAGTGCTACAGCAACAGGGTGCAGGCTCACGCCCACAGCTGCAGGCAGGTTTTCAGGTGTATCCTCAGCTTGGAGAGCTTGCAACAGCCTCAAGTGTCAGCACAGCCACCCTTTCCCATGTGACCATTTTGACCTGAACTCTAAATCTTGTATCAGCCTAAACCTTGAGGCATGTTTTCTTTGCTTGCTTTCCCTCTTATTCCTCCATCTTCATCTTCCAACTCCCCTGGTAACTGAGCAGTCAATGCTCCCTTTGATCAGTTGCTGTGATCAGATCTCAGATGTGATATGCCTGGTCTAGCGTGTGCAGCTAGACCAACCTATACTACTACCCTCCTAGAGCTTACATGGGGCTTTCACTGAAATCCATCAATAGAACATATAGTGATGATAATAGTAATAATAATAATAAAATATCCCTTTGATACAGAACAAAATATCCCAATGAATAAATCCCATAGCAAATTTTGTAAAGTGCACAAAAATGTTACTGGAAATTAGGAAAAAAGAGTTTTCTAGTGTCACCACAAGAACTTCTGAAATATTGTTAGAATTAAATAGAAGTGATCTAAGGAGACTTTTTGGCTCCAATATATTGGCAGACAGCAGCAGCATTTCCAGAAGAATGACACCAACTCAATATCCTGTATCTTAGCAGCATGACAAGTCCCTACAATTAGATACAATTGCAGGCCTAGTAAGCAGAAACTTGACAGGATGTTATAAATGTAGTTTTTCTTTAAAAGAATAGATTTCCATGGAATCCTAGAGGTAACTTTTGTTATTTTGTTTACATCACCTTCTGGCAGTAAACCCAGCTATGACCAACTGCTTTCCCTCCCTCTCTCTTCCCTCCCAACATTGCACAGAGTACTGGAAAACTTAATCAAGTGGTAAGACACGGCCACAGCCATATTAGACAAACCCAAGTTGAACCTAAAGACTAAACTCAAACAACCCCAGAAAGTAACAATTCCTGTCCAGCAAGGGCAGCCTCACACCACCGACCGGTGCTCCCCACACACGTAGATGGCGCTGGGCCGGATGCGCCGCCTCGTGTGCCCAGGGAGCTGTGGCAGGAACTTGCAGTATTTGGGCATCAAGTCCAAGCACGCATCATGAAACTTCTTAATCCTCCAGTAGTAAATCAGTGGGTTCAGTGCAGACTTGAGGTAGCAGAGCCAAAGGAGCCAAGTGCTTATCTCAAAAAAGTTGTGCTTGTAGTAGAAGTGGCTATTGAATGTGGCAATAAGGCTGTAAGTGGTGAAGGGTGCCCAACAGACTATGAAGACCAGGAACAAAATCAGGATGGTTGTGAAGGCACGAGTTTTAAAGCTCATATCAATATTCATCTGAAAAGGCCTCTGCAAGCTCATGAGACCAAGTTTGCTGGCCTGGCTGAGGCATATGCTGTCGGGGTGGCTATGGATACGCACCGCGTTGTGGCGGACGGTGTTGAGTATGCCCATGAAAGAATACAGCATCACCAGGAAGGGGATGAAAAAGGAAATCAGCAAGATAACTATCACGTAGGCTCGGTACCCTGGGCTTGGGGAGTAGCCAAAAACACACTGAGGTGCTCTCGAGGGTATCTGCAGGTTCGGGTTCCCTACTGACAAGGGAAAAGCAATGACGAAGGATGCTGCCCAGGAAATCACAATGAGGATCTTTGCACGGCAAGGGTTCAGCTTATCTTGCCTCTGAACTATGATAAGGAAGCGGTCGATACTAATAATAAGCAGAATGGCCACCCCCTCTATGACGAAAAGCCAGAAGAACATGGCAGAGACTCTGCAGAATATATCCCCAAAAATCCACTGAGTGGTAATGATTGTTACCAGAGCAAAAGGCATGTTCAGCACTGCCAGCAGCATGTCTGCAAAAGCCAGGCTTGCCAAGAGGATGTTAATTGCAGATCTCATCGCTGCCTTCTGGTAGACCATGAGGCAGACAACAAAGTTGCCAAGGAAAGAAACCAACAGAATAAATATCATAGCAGCAGAAAGTATGACCTGGAGGGGCAAAGTCAAGCTCGTGAAAACTTCTTGTGACGGCAGGACCACTGTCGTGTTCACCAGAAGAGCACCTCCCGCAGTGGTGAGCAGGTATCTCAGCGGGGGTGCACTGCGGAGCAAGGACTGGGGAGTGGTGAAATTTGTGTAGGCATTTTCATAAACAATAAAGGTAGCATTGGAGGTCCCAGAGTGGGCCAGCGTCAACACTGGGGAGAAAACCATTGCGTCAGGAGAACGGAAAGCTGAACCCAAGGTCTTCAAGGCATTTCATCTTGTGCAGGCAGTATGTTATTCCTGGTTATTTAACAAATCAAAATTCAACATCTGAGAGCGTCAGAGTTCTTAAATTCATGTCAGTGTTTCCATCTGAAAAAAAAGAAAAACTTAAAGAAACAAAGACTCTCTGAAGCCAGTGGGAACCAAACCCATGCTACACTTAATTTGGAAAGGGTTCTCAATACATATTTATGCTTTACGTCAACTCAGCTTACTTGGGCACAGTAACACAAGTCTCATAGTATTTGGTGAGGTCTTTCTCACATAGATCCTGCTCCTGTAGCCTTGCCAATACTGTACAACACTCTCACTCTCCAGGCTGTTTTATATTATAACCAGGACCAGAAAACATTTTTGTTTGAAAACAAACTTTACTGATTAAGAATGAATAAAACAAATCAGTAGAGGACCATAGAATGATCTGGGTTGGAAGGGACCTTAAAGATCAGTTAGTTCCGTGGGCAGGGAGAGCATCCCTATTGAAGTCTCATAATTGTAAAACTAAGGTCGTGATTTTGTTTTGATATTGCCTACACCTGGAAGCTTCAATAGCATTTCCAAACAGATGCAGCAGTGTCAGTATCACCTTTCTGCTGTTTGGTAAGCACTGCAAAGCCCACCTATCTGAGCTAGCCTCCAGAATCCTGGGTTCCATGTCAGGAACAGCATGCAAAACATCCTAACCTGTCATTAATTATTAAATAACTTGTCCCCAGGATTAAAGCATCTCTCCACTTGTTTCATTCAGTGACTGACTCATACCAAGCTGCAGGAAACCAACTCTCCTTCAGCCACTATACCACTTCTCCCTGCAGCATGGGAGAGAGAGGTTCTCTTTAAAGTCTTTATCACTGATCTGGACAAGGGAATTGAGTGCAATTGCAGCAGCCAAAACTCCTCTTTCTTTGGTCATTATAAACCTTTCCTGTACTAAGCTTCTTTGACATATTTGTTAGAATAAAATCTGTGGCCAACAGCAGAAAAGTTAACACAGCTTTCCAGAATACATAGGCAAGAATTTTAGTAATGAACTGGAAAATCTCACCCAAAGTTCCACTGAGGTTTATGACTCCACAAGGCAGGAACACTGAAGAGGGGAGGAAGCTGTAGCGTTCTGCAGGGACTGCAAAAGAGCAGAATTTCAAGAAATAATTCTGGATCTAAGAAGACTAGATCCCCAGGGCAGCAGCTTTTCAAGCTCAGTATGCACTAAGCCAGAGGTAACTTTGCATTTCTGATTGTTTTTGACAAGATTCCTCCACCAAGGCTCTAAAGGAAACTAATCTGCCGTTAGATAAATGCAAAGCTCCCTCACAGACAATAATCAGTTTAAAATCAGGAAAAAAAGAGGGACCTTTAGCACTGCAATGAAAAAAAAAGGCCCCATAGAATGATCCTACAAAGAAAATCTCTACTGGTATCCAAGCTCCTCAACCTGCAGGGGGGAAAAGGCAAATGAGAAACCCCAACATGACAGCCAGTGGCAAGCTAAAAGATTGCCTGATAAAACTTCATATTGCTAGAGGTAAAGCTAAGCATGTATAGAAAAAAAAAAAAGTGATCTGTCAGTGATGCTAAACCAAGATATTCAAGTTCTGATGGTCTGCTCTCAAAACATCAGCCAAATGTTCAAAGTTCTTGGTGCTCACCATCCCAGCTCTCTAAGCAAACAGCTACCTCCCCAGTGTAAAGCTTCTATGCTTTTCTGTGGAGTGCTAAGAGGAGGAGAATGATCCCATGCAGGCTGTTGTCTGCACTGTGCTTCAAGTGCTCCCACAAGCATTAGCCACTTGGCTGCGCATAAGTCATCAGCCACATCTTTTGATGAAGGACAAAGGGGTGAGCAGTGATCGGCTGCCGCAAATAAAGTGCCTGACCTAATTAATGGGACTGCAGGCTTTGAATCTTGGGTAGAAAGAAATTCCTCTGCTTGTTGTTTCTTGATGGTTTCCAGGCAGTGCTCTTCTCTGTACTCCGTTCACCACCCTGAGGTATGAAACCTCTCCCTACACCACGCATGCATCTGTGTGTTCAAATGTGTTTTGGGGTTAAACTTACATAACTGGCAGGTAACTCAGGTATGCCCTTTTCTGGCTGTCCTCCCTCCTCACTGGGACTGGCAGCTCAGTCAGTCAATTCAAGAGCATCTCTTCCGTAAGTCACATGGCATTTTCCTATGTCTTTTTCCTAGTTGAACAGCTTCTACCATGAGGATTACTAAACATGCACCTCCATCCCTTTCCACTTCCCCAAAATTATGTAAAGATAGCAATATAAGCTGAAAGGGAGGGACTTCACAGTAATTTCATATCAGCCTTCACTCACTCTTTTAAGACAGATCCTACAATTTCAAAGCCAGTGCTGAATGGAAATCACACAGCCTGTGAAAGACAATCGTGCTTTGATGGCTTAAATAGGTAAGCTCAGTGGTAGTTTAAGAGCTCAGCCAAAAGGCTCTTTGTCACAGCACTCTCACTTCTGGAACACAAACTTTCACCTGTTCTTTTCAGATGCAAAGAAACTTCACACGATCACTTCTTTTTTTTTCCAGTTCAGTACTGAAAATTGCTGGACATGCACATTTTCTCTCAAGCAAGGCTCTCCCTCATATGCAACTTTCTTTTTATGGAACATAATAGACAATTATTTCAATGAAGTACACACTTAAAGCTAAATACCACACACATTTCATTCATCAAATATAATTATTGTTAGAACTGTGTCCTCTGTTTTCAACAGTTTTTGAAGCTAAAAGGCTCCTGTTTGAGATCTGGATAGCATGCTCAACCAGAAAGAAAAGATTCTGTCTCCCGTGCCAGGCCAATACCAGTGCAAATCAGTGCCTGCAGCACAGCCAGCAGGGCACGCAGCAGTGCCACACCACCAGCTCTGTGTAACACACTGAACGTGGCTGAGGTGTTCAAGATGCATAAATCTGGAGCTGGCCATGCCTGATGCAGGGCCTCTGCTTCTTGGGGCTGTTACAGAGTCACAAATGAGAAGCTTCTGCATACTTTACAGCTGCATACTTTACTATCAATGGGTTCATTTTGAAGGAAAACTTTGTCAGAAACAATTTTTTGCAATAAAACCTCCAAGCATTAAAAGATAAAATTCTGGATGGGTCATGTCAAGAAACAAGGCGGCCATAGCCTTGTTTACAATAAAACATGTGTGTCGACAGCAAACACTCAGTATGGGCCTCCTGACACCCCAAGACTGAACAAAGCAGCCCAGGACACCCTCCCCTCTCAGCACAGGCCAGAGGGCCACGCACTGTGTGCTGTGCCACGGAGCAGGGGCAGGATGCAGCAATGGAATCCTCTCTGCTACAGCCAGTGCAGAATGAGTCAGAGCACAAAGCAGCAGGGACAATGTTCTGGCTCACCTAATTGTTCCTCCTGAAAGGAACTAGCAGTTTTTGGTTTTAGTATCTATTTACATACCTTAAAATTTGAAAATAATCAAGTACACTGCATGAGCAGATGACCCATAAAACTATTCACAAGAGGCACCAGTTTAATTTAGGAAATTTTCCCTTTTTTCCACTCTATAAACATCACTGTGGCAAATTTCATAGGAGAGTATTGTGGGAAACAGCCACCTCTACTTTGGATCATCAAGTACAACTAATTGCCCTCTTGAGGATATTTCTTTCTGTCCTTGATTTAGAAAGCCATTAACTGTCAAGAAATGTCAGTCATGGGAATCATTATTACTACTCTAAACCACAAATATGCAAAATGTAAAGAATAATTCCTGTTTTCTCAGCCCTTGGGAAAAATCATATTCTCAATTTGTAGATCACGTGAAAGGATTTAAGCAGTTCTAGGTTCATTTCTAGGACTGTCACAGCGTTCCCCTTGACTTCTACCTTTCCCACAAATTCAGTGGTCCTCTTAACTGTATCCAACTGAATTGGTTTCCTCAATTTTAAGTGGCCTTGGGATTATACAATCAATGCACATCAGTTTGACAAATAAAACAACCCAAACAAACATACCAGTGCAGACAGGTTCCCACAGAGAGCAGGAGGCATAAGTCATCTTGTGCTGTTGTGTTCAACAAAGCACTCCCTTCCCAAGTAGCCTGGCCAGAAAACAAACAAACAAAAAGTTGGTCACATATTTACACTGGGGCAGGACAGGATGGGAAATACACAAGTTTGTTCATGTAATAAAACACTTTTTTAATGGGAGAGGCAGAAGATGCTGTTTCCTTCCAAAAGGCAGCTCACACTCCTTGCAGAAGGGATAGACCTTAAACAGGACTAAAGCTTCTAGGTTCCATCGAGACAAAGGGATCCTCCAGCTACTCCATCTGTGGAGCATAAGAATCTCACCATTTCATAACAACACTTGCAAGAACTGAAAGAGCAGAACTAAAACCTTAAACGACATTAAACTTAAAAATGTTTTCCAGGCCAGAGGTTTCCGAAGTACTCTGAAATGTTTGGAGTACACCACTGCGTTGCAAATGAGTCAAGATCCACGTGTAGACTGGCAATGCCTGAGGCAATGCAATACATCCAATCGAGTGACAAACCCGGAGGGCAAAGTTACAGTGCACTTAATTGCCACTCTGCAGCTACCTCTGCTCCTAGATTGCTGAAAAGCCCAGGCAGAGTTCTCTGCAGTGTACTCTAAGTAACATCTGAAGCACTGCCTGCTGAGCAGGTTGAAGGCTGCTGGAACGGGGAGTCATTTTCCAGAAGGTGTTTTACTGAAAGAGCTTCATTTCAATTCAGCAAACAGAGCGTGGCGATTCCACGGGCACTGCACGGACTGAATCCCTCCTTAGTGTTCCCTTTTGCATTTCACTCACCAACAGTCTTTGCTTGGCAAGTTGTTACCATTCCCAGTCTTACAAAGGCCTTTCCAGATCTCTTTATTACAGTAGAGGTTAAAGCAAGCTTCTGAAGCCCTACAGACTCAACCATTGTCTGTTGTCCTCCCAACCCATGCTTCTATTCCTTTTCTTCCACACAAACACAGGCTGTGAAACGCAGGCATGTTCAGCCCATGCCAGTCTCATTTTGAGTAGATAAGCTCCAAAAATAATAGGACTGAATAAAGTTAAAGCCATTTGCTTGTATTCTTGAATTGATACCCTTGTCTGCATGGGATACAACTGCAGACCAGCAGAGCAGAGACTTGCCTTAGCAAAAGACAACACAAAAGCCTATCTGCTAAGACAGGGCTTGTTGGGAGCAGTTCTCCATCTGTATCAACACAGCCTAGCTGTTCCTTTTATCTTAAAACCCAGCTTTACACAATGATGAGGACAGGGATGCCAGCACCTTCTCTAGCACTGCAGTTTCCAGACCCATCAAGCTGCAAAGCAGGGACTGTAAGAAGGCACTGAACAGCAAGGCCATCCACGTGAAACAGCTAACTCCTTCAGCTCTTACCCTGCAGAGCTAGGCAAGTGGCAGCAGAGGACTCACATCCTACCCATAGGCATCTAAATGTCTAAAGGCTGCAGATTTCAAGCTTCTCAGGACTCTTCTTGCCTTCTCCTTGCCCTGTCAGTCCAGCTTACCAACAGCACTGGTTGCTGTCTGTCTTCTAGGCTTGGCTTAGTTAAATATCCCTGCAGCTACATGCTTAGCTATGATGGCTCAGCTGCACTTGCCTTTCTCTGTGGGATGAAATAAAAGCCAGAATCCTGCTGTCAATAACTCTGGTTTGGAAACCTGACACATTTTCAGCAAAAGCATTAGAAAAAAGGGCCAAGGTCCTCGGCAGAGCAACTATCAAAAACATAATTCCCTTAATCTGAGTAACTTCACATATGTAACTCACGCAGGTATAGTAGATTTTAGCCAGCTTAGCTGTGAACCTCAGAACCTGCAGCTCCACCAGATCTCCAGTGGCTCCCTTCTTCTCCATGTACTTTGAAGAATCTCAACTTACTTCCTCATCCAGTTTTCCAGCAGGACTATCCTGCTACCAGGTCCTTGTTACACCATTATCTGTGCACTGAGTAGCAGTTTCAGTGATTATTTTTGGATCTTTCTGTACAGCTTTTGCCCCTTTTCTAATTTTAACAGTAAATTTTTGTTCAGTAACCCACACCAGGTGGTCTGAGTGGGAAGTTATATCACAGTATAAGCAAGGTTGGAAAAGTTACCCTTTATAAATACTGGCAAAACAATGAAAATTAACAAACCATAACATGCAGGAAATTAACTTCTCATTGCATCATCACTCTATCTACCCACCTAAATGAGTTTAAAATACCAGCTTTCCAGCAGCCTGATGTTCTAGGGACACTCAGCTGCCACTTCATTTATAGTCTGTTTCCTTAGCAACACGATAATCCATCTGGCTGCAGAAAGCTAAATTCCCAAATCATGTCCTCCTGTACACCAGAAACAGGCTCAGAAACAGTTACATTTTGAACAGCACACAGTCACCATGATGAGCAAGCTACAGATGAGTCTGGGAAGGCAATAATGTTCTTCACACAGAGAGACTCCTTGCTTCAGCACTGGAGTGTGAGATTTTGGAAGACCCCCAAAGGGACTGGTCTGTGCCTGAGCTAATGCCTAATCTGTGCTACTGACTGACTACTGGCATCAAGGAATGAAGAGTCCAGTAAGTTATCCAGATAGCTGCACACCCAGGAAGAGAGGCAGACTTTGAAAGCTGAGGGAAAACAAGAGAGAACCCACAGGGACTGCTGTGTCTGCAGCTCCTCAGGTTGCAGTGCACCACGGAGATGTTTTGTCAAGTCCACCATCTGTGGGGGCCCTGAAGGACAAATTCAACCCAGTTCATTTGGATTTAGCAGCTTAACAGCAGAAGTGCTATTACCTGAGATTTTGTGCTTTGATTTGTCATTTCCAGGAAAGATAAATGCTTTTGGAACTTGCCTTATCTTACAGAAATGAAGGGAGTGGGGAGAGAAAGATTCTTAACTTCAGCCAGCAAATGCACTGAGCCCCATCCCTATCCTCATAACAAATGCAATGGAAATTTCTCATGGCAGATGCCTTGATGCCAGTAAGGAATAGTTCAGCCTCTCCCTGTTATCAATACCTCCAACATGCCTTTGAGAGTCAGTATTAAATGTTGTCAACTTCCTTTCAAATGTCACCTCCTTACCATAAGTGACACACTTGGAGCCTGAGCAGACATGCCGAACGAATTCAGTAGTGTGAAGGATGGAATCAATTGCTCAGCTCCACCAGTTCATGAACCCCTCAAGTCGGAAATAGAGCAAGATGTGGGACACTCCACTACTACTCTGTGGAATGGGTAGCTCCTCTCCAGGCTAAACCCAAACTTTTCCAAAGCACTCAAAGACAAGTACACAAAGGTCTGGGCAGCGGTGTGCAGATGTGTGCGTTTGAGAGAACAGAACTGCAAACGTGACAAACGCTTCCCTTCTGCGTGTCATGGCAGGTCTGGGGCTAGGTGGGGGAACTTGGGATTTTGCTGACAAGATTTTTTTTTACTTTGTTTCTTAAAATCAGTTTTAGTAAGATAAAGGGCAGGGAATCTGGATACAAATAGAATTTGAAATCCTTATCTACACTTTGGAGTTCATGTATGGAAGAGCACATACACAGCGTTAGTGACACACGAATCAACACACCATGCACTCCTCATGTTCCTGCATGTAAAAACATACCCAAAAAACCATGTAAGACTCCAGGAAAAGTCTAGAGAAAATTCAGAAGTGACAACTGACAGAATCTAAATGGAAATGATCAAGTAACACAAGGCTTGTTGGAGTACTAGCTACTGAAGCACCCTCCTTACTCAACACATCACACTTTTTCAAATTACTTCGGAGAAAAAAAAGCAGCAATCTCTATTTTTCACAAGGTATTTGTATACCCCATGAAGCTTGTACAATCCTCTGAAAGGGATAACTGTGAATTACTGATGCAGAAAACTTGCAGCAATGACCACTTTGAGTAGCATCAGGTTTTGAAGTTCTAAGGAAGCACAAGGCAGGGTTATTATTTTGCAATTTACATTAAAATTGTAGTTTTTCTCCCGTTTTGTTGTAGTCTTCCTCTTGTGCTTAAACGAACCCAAACTGAACATCTCATTTGTTAACTTCTATCAGGGTTCTCTGTTTTTCCTGTTTTTAAAATGAGAAGACAGTTTGCACAAGATAGTGAGATAAGGAAGATCATTTGCTGTTCCTGAAGAAGGGAGGCATTATGAGGATGAACAAGGCCAGAGAAAAAGCACACTGAAGCATTAGGCACTCAGAATATGTTGTACATAAGGAACGCGATCAGACACCGAATAACGACAAGAAAAGAAAGGACAAGGAAGGTGCTCACCAAGGATTAGCCTTGCCTAAGTGGAGCTGTCCTGAGGCTGGAGAGCAAGGCTAATAGCCACTGGGACTCTCAGGACACAAAGCAGAGAGGCAGTGAGCAGTCATTCAGCCGTAGTTGGGCTAAATGGCTTTCTGGAGCGGTTTACTTTTCTCCACTGTCTGTGTCAGTGCCCAGAAGTCAGCTTCAGGGATATTAACAAAGGGGAAAAACCCAAAGGGAAAATGACATACCCCAAAACTATGTTAAGAAACAAATACTATTAAGGTTTGAAAGTCAAACTGTGAAGACTTGAGAAGTAACAGTCATGGAAGTTTAATTAAACACTGATACAGACTTTAGCCACATGACTAAATACTCCTTATCCAGGTGGAATTCAGCTTCTTTTAGAAGGCCCAGTGCTCAGCAAGACTAATAACTGTTCAAAACCTTGCTTTTTTCCACAATTACTGTATGTCACCATATTTAATCAACAATTGAAATCTTGGTTTGGTATGTCCAAGGAGGAGAAAATCCAGGAAGAGATGTGAAACTCATAACTATGCAGTAACTGTGGTTGTCCAATCTGTTATCCTAAGTGTTCTGAAGAAAAATCAGATCCTGGATAGCATAAAGCAGAGCTGTCAAAGCCTGCATCATCACCACCTCGTAGCTTTACATTCCCAAGCATTCCTATGCTTATGTGGCCTTAACAATGTTTTTAATATAGATCTAGACTGAGATAAATCATGTCACAGTGATGCAAGAGATTCTTCTCAGTGTCATTCAAACCAGAGGGGCTCCTCAGACACTTCGACATGTGCAGAAGTATTAACACTTCACTGCAAGGAAAGGTCCTCCTTCTCCTGAAGCACATACTGAAATCTCTCATGAAATAGAAATCTCAATGTTGAGGCTTCCTTCAGCTGAAATCTGCTGGAATTTCCCTGAGGCAAGCCACCCGTTCAGTGAAGTACTTTGAAAGCACTTTCACATCTGGAGGGCTTAGGTAAGCATCTAAGCATTACCCTCAGCTGAAAATGAGGCAGCTAAACACTTTTCCTACTTCAGTTCAAACTACAACAATAGCCAGGTTAGCAAAGTGGTGGCTGACAGCATACATAGAGTTAAAAAGGCTCTATTTGACATGTCTATGAGAGGCAGTGCGACCTGGCAGCGCAGTTTCCCACACGAGATTCTAGTTCTCCATTCTAGACATGGATTCCTTAGCCACACATCTCCTTGTCTCACTTGTAACAATCAAGTCAACTCCACAAACTTCCTCTGACCAACCTGCCACTTAGACAAGTAATTAAAAAAGCAGCAAAGCAGCATGAGGATGCAGGGCACGGATGTGCACACCCAGCCACGGCAGCTGCTCATGGACACGCTCTGTGCTGGGGGTACATTTCCAAACAAGCAGAACAAGCCATGGAAGCCTCTCCCTGATCCTGCTCATCCCTCCCTTATGGGCAGATGGGGAAGTCACCAAGCCTCCACCCACCAGCACAACTGGAAAAGAGAACGGCCCTGGCAGTTCGAAGCACTTGACTGTGAAGTTAGCACTTTATAGTGCCAGCGATCCAGCACAGGAAAATCAGCTGTGGCTGAGCACAGAATTCAGAGAGGCTACTGACTACTGCTGAGACATTGTGTCCATACCGGTAAACAAAGCAATGCCAGGAACCATTCCTTGGAAGTGAAACTCCAGACTGCTGAATGCTCTCCAGGCTTCATTTGCTATTAGTCTTAGAGCAAGCCTTTCAAAGCGACACATGCAAGGAAGCACAGGAGCACAGCTTGAACAGCATCACTAGCTCCAAGCTCTCTACACCCCAGAGCAGACATGAAAACTAGAAATGAGCAGAACTCCCCTTCCAGCCTCCTCTGAGCAGGCAGACTTTGCATATAATCTTATATGCACAGCTGCATTCATTTTCTCAGTTTAAAAACGTAGTAAGAGCTGCTTAAAATACGCTCCTACAATAGACATTCTTTAACAAATGAGTCACGCGAAATAGCGTAAGGCCCTGGGTTTCTGCAGGCTGAACGTTTGGCGGTAAATATTTGACACCAAAGTTATTTACAAGCTATTATTATAGTTACTAGTCATTACCAATTTTGCTCCTGTAGACTAAGAATCTAATTACTAGTCAGTCTACATTATCCTGAAGCATAGCTATAGCACTGTTGGCAAATACACTTCCACAACAGATAACTGCGCAAAAACAACAGTGCAAATGCATCTGACACCCAACGGCACACGGGTGTGATCAGTTGGTTTTGCAGTCTCTTTACAATTTCGGGTATTTAGCAATAGCCTATTAGAAAATGACCGCGTTGTGACCCCTGCTGCCTCTGCTCTTGTGTTCCAATGGAGCCGTCCCATGGAAAACGCACTGTGCGAAGCCCTCTGCCAGTGCTCGACATTTCACGTTTTCAGCCAGGATAAACAGTTTTGCCTACCAGCCCTGGGCATGGCTCTCACTTGTCCGCTGCACCCAGCCCTGACCGTTTCAAACAGGCTTGTCACCTGAATGCAAATCCATGTGCTTGGGAAAGCCTTCATGTCCAAGGAAAGCTTCACGACACGCTCGGTGGCGTACAGACGAGTCAGGCTACACCGTGTTGAACGACTTAAACATCAAGCGTGCAGAGAACCATGTGGAACACCCCAGCAAAAACCACGGACCGAAGCAGATGAAAAGCGATGAGGATTGCCAAGGCGACACCCCCGCTTTTGTCCAGGGGCAACCCCCCCACATCAGGAGCACTGGGTGCCGGTGGCGGCGCGCAGCCAGCCCCGACCCTCCCGGGGTGTCCCGCGCGGGGAAGGGTCTCGCGCATACCCCGTGGTACCCGCGCGGCTGCGCTACGCGGGGAGCTGCGGGGATCCCAGGGAGCTGCGGGGATCCCGGAAATCTGCGGGGATCACGACCCGCCGCCGCCCCGCCGGACCAGCCCCGCACTGCCGGGCGGGCCCCGCTCTGCCCCCGCCCGCAGCCGCCGCCGAGCCCACTCGACACTGCCCGCCTACGGCCCCCACAGCGGCAGCGCCCGGGCCCAGGCCGCCTCCTCGGTCCCCGAGCCGGCCTGGCCCACGGGCACAGCTGCGCGGCCAGGGGACGCGACAGGACCCCTGCGGGGACCCTCTGGGGCTACAGCGTCCTCCTGGCCGTGGGACTGCGGCTGCAAGAACCCGGACAGCCGTGCAGGGCTCTCGGCGGCCGCCGCTGCAACTCTGTCCCTTCCTGCCACCCCTGGGACCACGAGAGACCGCAGCCCGGCCCCACGGGTCCGGTACCAGCCGCGGCGCGGCGCCTCGCCTCACCTCGCGGCGTGGCCGGTGCCCCGCGGAGCTCGGCGCGGAACGAGCCCGGCCCAAGCCCATCCCTCTGGTAAGTTTCCTGCCATCGCGGCGGTTAGAGAGAACAAAAGCTTCCAAGCCGAGAGCAGGAAGAGGAGGCGGAAGGGCAGCGCAAGCAGAGGAGCGCGGGGCATTGTTCGCCCCCTGCACCGACCCCCGGCGGTCAGCCAGCTCAGTGCCGCCCGCCCATTCGCCTCGGCGGCGGCTCCGCTCCCCGGGCAGCGCCGCGCAACCCGCGGGCACAGCGTTGGGCAGGCGAACCAGCGCCGCCCCACCACTCGCCCGTCCCGCCCGCCGCAGCCCGGCGGGCCCCGCCCGCGGCTCCTCCTCCCGGGGGTGTGCGCTGGCCGCGGCCGGCGGCGCTGGCTGCTGGAGGGCCTGCTCGTGGCGGCCTCGCGTGGTCGGGTCGGCTCTGACTCTGCGCCAAGCAGCCGCGGCCCAGGAGGCTCTGTTCACTGTCAGTGTGCTGTAGGCTGCTCCTGTAAGGCGGGAGACGCTGCAGTGAAAGTGCAGTTAGCAGAGCCGCAGCTGAAGGCAGGAGAGACAAGTGCGGGGACTCCGAGCTTCCTGGCAGGCAGGGACGTGAGCAGGCGCTCGGTGGCGGTGCTGTGCTCGCCTACGCGAAGGGAAGGCTGGACTGGGTGATCTCCAAGGTCCCTTCCAACCCCTGGCGTGCTGTGATTCTGTGGAAAGCGACACAGAGCACCTCTAAAAGCTGTTGTCTGCATGTACAGAGCTGTGCGGGTGATTCTGAAGAACCAAGCAAGCCCTCGTGTGTCCCGCACAGCTCAGCTGCCTAGGAGGAAAGTTGGACATGCTCTGGCTGGCTAACGGCTTTCGAGGCTTTGTCTAGCATGGCAGTGAGACGATGTATTGATTCAGTTTGAAACCCTCAGATATTATCATTGCACTCCATCTTGTGGAAGAGGCAACAACACATACTTTTAAATGATCCCATAGTGGTCTTTTTGAGTTCTATTAACAATGCTTGCTTCTTATGCCAGAACCACTAACTGCAAATAGCAGTGATGCAAGGAGCTGTTTAATTCTGAATGTACCTAATTGCACCCAGTGGACTTGTGTAAATGTCCCTCAGGTTTAGGTATGGGCCTCACATCTCCTTTGTTTTGGATGGGAACTCCAAGAAATTGTTGGAAGAGTGCAACAGAAGCAGAAGGGAATTCGCTTTCTAGGTGAGGTTGCCAAGTGACACCCCAGATTTGGGAGAGCCTTCAAAAAGCTCCAGGTGGAGCAGGGATCTGCTCTCTGGGGACCGGTGGCTGGGGCAAAGGCTCTGCCACACAGAATTGCTCTGTGGGGACATGAGAGGTTTGGGTTTATTGGTTTGTGTTTTGTTATCCCTGCAATGAGTACAATAATCCAGCTGTGTCTGGGACACTATTAAGGATCCTGATCTTGCTCACCAAAATATCCCAGACAAGGAAGTTCTCTCTGCACTTCTGCAACTGCCTTTTGTGGCTTGTGATGCTTTCCACCTCAATGTTCAGTCCTGCTTCAGGAAATCAGAATAGGCAAAGGCATATTCACATGTTTGTGTCTGGCAGGTGCAGGCAAAATGGAGGAACTTACCTGAATTCACAGCTATAGAAAGGTTAACCTTATAATAGTTGCCCTAGGACAAGCTTGAAAAGAAAGCCATTTAACTTTAATGATTAACTTCAAATACAAAGGGCTAGTTATTCCAGCTGATCCTTGGGCAGAAGTAAGGAGGTTTTCTTGAGGAAAGACTGCAGAGAGCTTAGTCATTCAGACCCCAAACCAGATCTTGTGCAAGCAGAAATTAGGAGAAAATTCTATTGTGCAAATGAGGATTCTCTGAATTGCCTCAGCCCAGAAGCAAGTTCTGCAAGGAGGCTAAATCTAGTCAGCAGACGTTGCCCAGAGCTCTCCTCTTTGCAGTGGTGCTGGGTGATGCCTCTGCCTGGCTCTCCGGGGAGGGACTCGCACAGCACAAGAGTCAGTGTGCTCCTGCTCCTGGCTGCGCCAAGGCTGCTGTGGTGGAATCGGCCTGAGCAATAGCTGGGCCTTGGAGCTGGTGTTTCCTTCTGCCTACCAGCAGAGCAGTGCAGACAGGCTTCCACTGCTGAGTGGACACTAAATGCAGGAAGTCTCGGTTGCCTTCAGTGCTTGGTAGCTTTTCCAGGCTCCTTGGTCATATTCCTAGAGCAGTGACTCATCCCTTCAGCACCATGCTGATTGCATTAGATCCTTGTTGTTGTTATTACAGCGTAAGTAATGTAATGCTGATGCTAATCCACTTGGTGTTCAACTGTCAGGACTCTTGTCATCAGTTGAAAGCATTTCAGCATTGTGTAGACTTTTCCTGATTATTCTTTTCATATTTATGACATTGAACTCTGTTCAGTGGTGATTTTCATTATAGTATGTGAAAACTCAGAGCAAATGGGCAGGATTTAATGAAACCTTTAGAATCTTTTGAAGGGAAATCAGCACACAATGTGACTGCTCTTCAGCTTTTACTAAAACTCAGCCTCGCACATTTTGATTGTTTTTTTTTTTTCTTACAGAACAGGCCAAAGAGTAATGTTGGGGTGGTAAGGAAGTCTTGCCCCAGAGGAAAAGTCTGCTTTTTCAGAATGTTGAACATTCTGTTGAATGTTGAACATAAAATGATAAAATGATGCAATTAGATTGTTTTTTTTCCCCTAACAGTAGCAAGAAAACATGCAGACGAACAGAACAAAAATCAGATATTGAGAGATTTCATGTTTGCACTTATGTTGTTTAGCACTTAGTTGTTTACAACTCCAAATGACTCCCGAGTTTCAAGGCTGCCTCTGAACTCGGTGCCCCAAAGAAAAGGAAGGCTTCAAAATCTCGGCTCTGGTACATACAACATAATAAAAAAAACCCAAACTTGACATCCTTTTTGCCTGCTTTCTCTTTGTAGTAGAATGAATGTAGTGCCAGGGAAAATGATGGAGCTGATTATCTTGGGGGCAATAACTGCGCACCTGAGGGATGGCCAAGGGCTCAGGCCCAGCCAACATGGATTTAGGAAGGGCAGATCCTGCCTCTCCAACCTGATCTCCTTCTATGATCAGGTGACCCGCCTGGTGGATGTGGGGAGGCCTGTGGATGTG
>WBNM01035575.1:164630-209395 GCA_013399055.1 Ramphastos sulfuratus | reverse complement strand
GTTTGGACGTGGCACTTGGTGCCATGGTCTAGTCTTGAGGTTTGTGGTAATGGGTTGGACTTGATGATCTTTGAGGTCTCTTCCAACCTTGGTGATACTGTGAATTTGAAGACATGAAAAAACACAGCACAACGTGACAAGGAAGGGACAGTACCAAGATCTGGCCTTGGTGGAGTTCTTCATGCACTTAAAGTTTCTATTTTGTACTGCCCACATGTGAGACACAAGCAAGCTCATCACAGTCACTGCAGTGAGTGAAGGAGGAGTGGATGAGAGTAAGGTGAAAATCAGGCTGCTACTTTGAAATGGAAATGCATGATATTTATTTGGGAATTGATGCGGAAGGCTTCTGAACTGGAGCTGAATTTGAAATGTGGCATAAAAATGCTTTTGTACCTTTCCCTAGAAATGTGAGGTCCTTTGCAGTGAAGCAAATATCAAAGTGTCACTTCCTCACACCTTCAGTATTTTGTTATCTATCCTGTTTTTATTCTGAGAGGAAGAGAGGGAAAAGGAAAGCAGTTGAGCAAAATTTGTCATTGCTAAGCAAACTTGAGACCATTTGTGATGTGATTTCAGGTATCACCATGCACTCAGTGTCCCTTGTCTTCCCTTTTGGCCATCTGACTGCTACTGAAGTAATTTCTCTTATTTCTCCTAGCAAAAATGAAAAGATGTTCAACCAGCCTCATAAATTCACCTTCCTCTGAAACGTCATTTGCTGCTTCAGCTGCTGCTGTTTGCGTTTGAAGCAAGGTAAACCAAAGCTCCGCTGCACCTGTGCACCATCCCTGAGGAAAAAACGTCTGAGGAAAATTCAGCATTCAGCTTCCAGTCTGTAAGAGCCTGAACTGAAGTCCTTCAACAGCTACTATAATTTCAGAAGCTTTTGGAAGTGGAGAGCATGCAGTGGAATAGTCTCCAAAGTGGTATTTTGCCCTTGAAACTCAGCTCTGAGAATTATGGATCTTCATCCCATGTCCCAGTTTTAAGGAAGGAAGGAGACTTCATTTAGACCGCCCCATAAGGGAAACAGCCACCCTCCCCACCTTCCCTGGCAGTTACTCTGCTGGATGCTGTCTGGTGTGTATAGCAAGTAAAAGGAGATCTGACCTGCTGGATTTTTAGGACGGAAGGTTGTGGACTGTCCAAAGAATAAGTAAAAAATCCATTTAAAAATGACTCATCTGATGCTGTTCTATTCTTAGGAATGATGATTGCTGGGGAGAGAAGGTCTGTTACTGAGCAAGCCTTCTGTCCTCTCAGAGCAGCTCTGTGCTATTACAGGTAAGCATGTTCCAAGAAGGATCTTTTGCTGATGATCTGCACACTCCTTTCCATTTTTGTCTTCAAACAGATCAGCTGACACCAGCTCTGACTGGCTTTTTCTTTTGCACAGGGAGGAGGTGATTACAGCAAAGGTGTGTTTTAACCCATAAACCTGGAAAAATAAACCCGGCTTTTTTTCAATTCAGGTCATGTTTATTGAAGCATATTTCCCCTGATTGCTCAAGGTGAAGTCCTTTCTGATATTGTGATTGATGCCTATAAATACACAGGCAGTGAGGTGTCAATTGCCAAGGAGGGAGAAGAGCTATGAATAAATTCAGACTTGAGATTTAGAACACTTCTAATCATTGGAAGAATCAAGTTCTGAAACAGCTCTTCAGCAGAAGCCACAGTGGAATGAACTCATTTCAGGATAAAGGTAACATCTGTGATTTCTAGCTCTGCTGACGTAATCACAAGGCTGTCAGACAGCCTGGAGTCTTTCTCCATTGTACAGAAAAACCAGGAAAAAAAAAAAAATCCTGAATTCTACAGCCCAAGCATCCTACTGTCTCTCTAGGGACATAACTACAGCTCTGCCTTGGGGATCAAAAGGAGAAACCCCACATTTTGCTCTGCTACACCTGGTCTGTACAGGGAGAGAACTCTTGCTGAGTTGTGGAGTTGTGTTAAATAACTTGTGTCAAACCATCTGTGGAGGTTTCAGACATGACTGCTTTTCTGCTGGAGGGCACTGTCACCAGAGCTGAGATGGCAAAGGCACAGGAGATGCTTTCTGGCCCGGGACAGTCAGTACCTTTTCAAGAACCAAACCAGGATGCTCTGTCCATAGATCACCCAAGCTGCAATTCTAGTGTTAAGGAATATGTGTAATGAATCTAAATCGGTTTCTTTTCTGAGAGGGCACTGTGGCTGAATGGAAACCATGGTAACTAGGATGGCATACGCTGGTACCTTGTTCCTGAGTGATGAAAATGCACAGAGTAGGCTTTGTGCTTAGCAACAAAACCTAATCAAGCAAGCTCCCGAGCTAGCCCTCCCTCCAGCCCTCCCCTGCAGCTGCCATCCTTGCCCAATGCAGTCTGCATGCCGAGTCCTTGTACTTTCACATCCACTAATCCACCCTTCAGCCATGCAACAAACAGCACAGAATGCATTTCACACAAAATGAAATGATTTATTCTTCTTGGCCTATGCATTAGAAGAAAACACAACTGAGATCTCCTTCCCTGTAGAGCTGTTGTGAAGCAGGACTCACCTTTGGCCAACATGTTGGATGTTCACTTTTAATTAGAATATGTGGATCTAAAGATTGTTGTAAACACTTGCTGTTAATAGCAAATTACTCCCTGGTATACAATGGGAAGTAGAAGCAGTTTTAATACAGTTAATACATTAAGCAGTACATTATAAGTCATGTTAGGGCAGCGCACTGACAAAAATTAATTAGGGAAATTTGCTAATTAGCATACATTGGCTGTCATACAAATCATATTGGCATGAAAAATGGCAATAATGCAAATTGTACTGCACAGTGATGATTAAATATTTTCTAAACACTAAAAATTGTAATACAAGTCTTTCCTGTCTACACTGCATGGCAAATCTGGATGAGGATCCAATTTGTTTCTAACAATGAGTGAAGAGAGATAAAGGTATTGCTGCTATCTAGTTGTTGATGGCACACATTAAATAGGCTAACTTCCGCAGAATCCCAAACTGGTTTGAATTGGAACAAATCTCTCAAGCTCCTCCAATCCCTCTGCAGTCAGCAGGGACATCTGCAACTCAAGATGGTTGCTGAGAGCCCCAAACCATGTCGCCTGGACTGGTTGCAGGGATGGGGCATCTCTCACCTCTGTGGGCAGCCTTGGCCAGCATCTCGCCACACTCAGTGTCAAACATTTCTTCCTTCCCTCGTGACTAAAGTCCCCAGTTTAAACCCATCACCTCTTGTCCTGCTGCAGCAGGCCCTGCTGAACTGACAGACTGCTCAGGGTCCCTTCTACAGGCTGAGTGATGCTCGCTGGCCCCACTCCAGTGCTGTGCTGAGGACTCCAGAGCTGGCCCCAGCACTGCAGGGGGGGTCTCAGCAGAACACAGTAGAGGGGCAGAATCCCCTTCTTCCACCTGCTGCCCACACTGTCTTTCCATTTCAGGTGCAGATGTTTTCCCTGGTAGTAGCAGCAGAAATGCCTGGGGTCTCACTGACCATGCAACAGCCAGCCTCTGATACAGCACATGTGGGTCCAGAGATTTCACAACCTGTCTCTGTAAAGAAGAACAAGAAGAATCTGTCTTTTCACACGCAGCTTAGCATGCTTCAGTAGGCTTAGACTGATCCCAAAATCTAAGGTATCGCACTCACACCAGAAGGCAATGCCAGGGGTGGGTCTTTCTCTGCTATGCAGAAATCGGCCATATTTTCTGTGAGCAGCACAGCTGTTTTCTGTCATTCACTTGGGATGCACAGTGTCAGAATAAGGTAGCACCATGCTGTACTGTGTTAGAAGAAGTCTCTAGGGTGTTAAACTAATTGACTTTATGAAGATTACCCACACTGTAGGAGTGTTCTCACATGGTCAGATCAATAGTACTTTATTAGAGCACTATCATACTTTTCACTGTGCAGAAATTCTTCACAGGGTGCCACTTCACACTTTCACAGAAGAGAATATTTCAGTGCCTTTCATCCCTCAGACAAAAAAAGTGAACAACAGAACCTTAACTGGAGGAGCCTCCTTTCTGAGAAAGTGATAGGTGCTTCAGAGCTGATCTCAGGACCTAATTGTGGAGAGTTTTCATCACAGGCATTTTTCTCTTGGTGGAGACATTTTCACCTGTCTAAGATGCAGGATCAGGGCTTGAGCATCTGTCTCATCCCATTCCCTTGATGAGGACAGTGGTGGCCCCTCACTGGCACAGGCTGATGTTCTTCCACAGTCCTCATATGCAGGCCAGAGTTTTTCAGCTTTCATCACCGACTTGAACTTCAGATGACACCTATGAGAAGGACAAACATGTGTGTCCCATGAGCCATCAGAGGCTTACTGGCATGATGTAAGAGACATAATGACAACAGTTTGGTGTATGCTGCTAAGGCAATGGTCAGAAAACCAGGTGTCAGTCGCTGCATTCAGATTCCTTCCTATGTCTGATGCAGACCTGAGGCATCAAGAAATGCAGAGGGTTTGTGTGGTATCTCTGTGAAAATGTGGGAAGCTTGAAAGTGAAATGTCACCTCCCTTGTGCCTGTGTATCAGTGCCACCAAGCCAAAGGATCAAAGCATCAAGCATCAGAAAGCTGGTCTCTAACAGGCTGCTCTCTAATCTTTTGTAAAGTCAGGAGCCCTAGGAAATTATTCACAACAAGAGATGCTGATAATGATCCACAGTGTTACCAGCATCATCAAAAAGTGACACACAAATATTATCACATGGCAGGAGATGCCCAGGAAAGGTGACAATTAACTTCTCATACCCATAGCAGCATTTTTCTCTCCTGTTGTGCTGCTAGCAGACCTGAGGGATGAACCAGACAATCTTACTCCTAATGGCAGAGCAGAGGAAGGCGTCACAGAACATGGAGGAATGCTTTGTGTGATGACCACTCCAAGTCCCAAGGAGACTGGACAAAGCACTTGGTGCCATGGGTTAGTCGATAGGTTGGACTCAATGATCCTAGAGGCCTTTTCCAACCTGGTTAATTCTGTGATTCTTGAAGTCCTGAAGTGAAATGGCCTTGCAGAACATGGCCAAAGAGAGTTCTTGCTTCCATAGTTCAGATTTAGGTGCATGCTGGTGAGTCACCTGCCCAGATGATGCAATCAGGTCCCCTGGGCCACCCTGCATAAGTCTCCTGATATTCTTGTGAATCTCTGGGAACAGTTAAAAGCTTTGCTACCTAACAACATGTCGTAGGTTGGGAACTATAAGGTTAAAAAAAAAAATCCTCTAGAGACTAGAGGAGTCATAGAATTGCAATTCAATCCCATAATTCTGCTATCTCTTTGTAAGTTCACAGCAAGGCCAGTTTGTTTTTCCTTTTCTCTACCTCCTGCCTCAGTCTCTGGCAAGAGCTATTTATCCAGGTAAACATGAAGAGCATGGGTCTGGTTATGCCTGCAGAGACCCTGTTTGGGCCTAGTGGCAGGCAGGGTGCTGGGGAGAAAGAAAAGGAACATTGGGGATTGTAGATTTAGTTTTGGGTATGGGGCAGATTTAAGGGGGTTGCTATGAGCTGCTGTATATTCTCTAGTTTTTCAATATCTTTCTTTCCAACTATAATTCTGCTTTTCTTTCCAATTCATCTGAGAGTGTCTCATTCTGTCAGCTCTTAAAAAAAACATGACATAACATCAAGCAAAAATAAACTACAGAGGCCACCTGCAGCATACGTGGACTTGGCAGGGCTTTGGGGAGAACTTTTCCTGGGGAAGAGGGTTTGAGGGATTATCTGTAAAGATTCAGCAGCAAATCCAACTGAATGTAGCTGAAACTACGTCTTCGGCTGCTCTGTCTAGGAGGGGGTGGAGCAGACAAGCATCAGATAGGAGTTTTTCTCATCCTTAAGCCATTTTTTTTTTCAGTTAAATCTTTAGACATCGCTCTGCAACCATAGAAACAGTTTGACCAGTTGGAACGCACACTGGATTTCTACCTCAAGTAATCAGTTTTCCTTAGCATGGAAATAACTTGGAACCAGCAGCATGGAGAGTTTCTTCATATTCAAGTTGTCATCCACTTGAAGCAAAGCTTCAAGTGGCAGAAGTGGGCCACAAAGATGCTCAGAGGGCTGGAGCAGCTCTGCTATGAGTACAGGCTGAGAGAGTTGAGGCTTTTCAGCCTAGAGAAGAGAAGGCTTCCAGAAGACCTTGGAGTAGCCTTCCAGTATCTGTTGGGGGCCTACAGGGAGGCTGGGGAGGGATTATTTACAAGGTCTTGCAATGACAGGACTAGGGGCAATGGGTTTGAACTGGCAGAGGGAAGATTTAGACTGGATGTTAGGAGGAAGTTCTTTACAGTGAGGATGGTGAGGCACTGGAACAGGTTGCCCAGGGAGGTTGTGGCTGCTCCCTCCCTGGAGGTGTTCAAGGCCAGGTTGGAAAAGGCCTTGAGTGACCTGTACTAGTGGGAGGTGTCCCTGCCTATGGCAGGGGGTTGGAACTAGATGATCCTTGAGGTCCCTTCCAACCTTACCATTCTATGATTCTATTTACATTTATTTTTGAGATTCATCTTAAGTGAACAGAAAGCAGCAGGAAAACATAAGAGGAGCTCAGCCTAAGTAAGGAGACCCAGCCAGCAACCGTGGTTGATGTTAAATTTGATGTTAAATTGCCATCAGTTCCCTATCCTGTCTAGCCGGGGGGCCACCAGGCCCCCCGGCCTTTGAATCCCCTCCACCAGTCACCCAGTGCACACTGTGGACACTCACCAGTGATGCCAGGAGGAGGATCCTCNGGAGGAGCCTGAGAGGTGACCTCAGCAATGGTTATCAATATGTGCAGGGTGAGTGCCAGGAGGCTGGAGCCAGGCTCTGCTGGGTGATGCCCAGTGACAGGACAAGGGGCACTGGGTGCAAGCTGAGCCATAGGAAGTTTCATGTAAACGTGAGGAGGAATTTTTTTCCCTGTGAGGGTGACAGAGCCCTGGAACAGGCTGCCCAGTGGGGTTGTGGAGTCTCCTTCTCTGGAGATAATCAAAACCTGCCTGGATGTGTTTCTGTGTGATCTGCTCTGGGTGATCCTGCTCTGGCAGGGGTTGAGCTGGATGAGCTTTGGAGGTCCCTTCCAGCCCCTGATATCTGTGATTTTGTGAATGGGGGAAAAAATAATTTTTACATCTTCATAATATGACAAAGCAAGGGAGATTTTTTGTCTTTGGTGGCTGAACAAAGTCTTCTGCATTCAGCTTTAACTGTTCTTAGAAATAAAGTTGGTGATGTCAATGGGTAATTTGGATAGCTAAAGGTACAGATTTCGTACCATTTGGAGCACCTTCACAGTACTGGTTACATAGCCCAGCAGGTGGGCAGGTGGGGCAGGGGACCAACAGAAGAATCTGTGTGCCCACAGTAAACTGCATGTCACAGCTACCCATTAACTGTAACATGAACCACCATGTCTCATGCAGCAGCTGCCAGAAGATCATCACTCTTTACAAACCGATGGAGGGATTGTACCGGGGGCTGCAGATACTTGAGCTAAATCAGAACAGAGCACATCAGCCATTACTGTTCCAACACCAGGAAGAGGCCTTTTTTCTCCTCTTTTTATTTTACATTTGACACAACTGAATTTCTGGAATGACCTTGTGGCTGACCATCTTTACAAAGCATGACACTATTTCACCTAACACACAAGTGTGCAGCAGTTTATATGCACACCTTGGCAGACACTGTACATGGAATTACACACACGGAGCACTGGGCCACCTGAAGTCCCTGCTAAGGTCAAGTTCTCACTAGACCCTGTGTGTTTTAACTGAACTCATGACATCAAAACCCTGAGACATGCTCTGAGGCAACTTACAGTTACATTCTGGTTTGCAAACTGTACCTGTATGTGCTGCACTTAACTGAAGCCATCCCATATGGAATGGAATTGCTCAAATGCAACTTTCTGGTATGAGGAAGCAGCTGTGTGGGATGATGTTACCAGCTCCTTTCAGACACTGAATGCACTAAGAGTAAAATTAAGACATGAGTGAAATACGAGTGGTAATTATTTTTATATTGGCTTTATAGCTTTTTTTGTTTCTTTAGGAAATTGCTGCACAGTAAAAGGAATGAAGAATTCCAGAAGAGAGTGGACGTCCTTCAGTTCCAGACTGTATTCCACCGCTATTTTCTCTGCAGTCCATGTTTGAGGATGAAGTTTATGATTGTTAAGAAGTGTCAGAGCCTCCACAATGGAAATTCTGCCTTTAGAAACTTTCTTAACATCTAGATCTCCCAGATGGCCCAGTTTTGTAAGTCTCTTTTCCTCCAGTTTAGATGGAAGATGCTCACCACCTCCATCTTTTACCTGGTTATGGGAAGGAAAACAAAAGAGAGCTTATCAGCAGTTGTGGTCACTAGGTACACTGCAGCAGCCAAGCTGTCTTCCTAAACATGGCATTTCCTGTTAACTTTCCCCATTTTCACAGCATTAAAAAAATACAGATGCTCAGCCAGCTTTGCTTCTTGGCATCAGGAGAACTGTCAGATCTTCCACAGCCATGCTACACACAATGTAAACCCCTCAGTTCTGAGGAGTGAGCGGCCTCAGTTCTGAGGAGTGCTGTGGATCCAACAGCCCTTCACACGTGGCCAACTGCACGTTTTGTGGCCAACCCTACCTGCAGATAGCCCATTGCTGGTGCTGACTCATGGAGGAGAGAGAAAAGCATACTAGGAGCTGGTATGCTCCTTCTGAAACCACTGATTGCTGCTTCATACAGCCTCTCTCCCCTTCTGTGCACTTTCAGGCTTTATGTTTGCAGCTAAAGGATGTCACTTCTCTGTCTCTGTCTGGACAACAGACTGTTGGTGTATAAAAGAGACATGACCACATCACTTGTATCTATAAAAAGGTAGCTTTTGGGTGCTCATGGAACATTTTTCTTTACAGACAGTTTGTGCTGAGTTCGAAACCCCCAGAGCTGCTGGTGCTGTGATTCCTGGCAGCGCTGGCTCCATGGGGGACTCACCCGTGCAGGGGGGTCCCTGGACTCCACGTAAACGTCCTTCAGCAAGCTGAGGAGCCTGGCGTCCTTCCTGCAGACTTCTGCTTCTATCTCGGTGTGCTCTGGGGGCAGAGAGGAGGAGGAGGGAAAAAAAGAAAGGCCAGAAGTGAGTCAGACCACTTAAGTTCCATCACCACTGCGGCTCCAATGCTTTCCCGGGGCTGGTTCATCTCCCAACGTACAGCGCTCCTCAGGAAGGTCTCCTTCACCCCTCCGCCACAGCGGCAGCACTGCTGCACCACGAGCCCTGTCCAGCAGCACAGTGCACATTGCCTGCCCAGCACATAGGCACCGCCTGCGCTGTGCCAACCACAGGCCCCAGGAACTGCCACTGTGGGAACTTGGCTGTGGCTCTCCTCTGGCCCTGTAAGGGGCAGTCTGAAGAACATTCTCTGTCTCATCACTGTCCTCAGGAATCAGGACCTCCTGACCTTCAAGGATTTTAAACTCATGCTAAACTCTTAGCATGAGTCTGCAGCAGCCTACCCCATAATAAGTTACTGATTATGTTGCTGTTCCCACACAACGGAATCTGGTACAGATGCAAGACCTTGTGGGAAGAAACTGGTCTGGTACCAAGGGTCTGTACCTGCCCCCTCTGATGGAGGTGTTTAAGAGCATCGTCTGGAAACCAAAGAATGGAGCTGCCCTCACCAGAGACTGATGGTTTGGTGTTGCTAAGGAAACTGTGGACTCCAGTGAACTTTGCTCATTCTAATATCATTGTAATACCCAAACACAGCTCCTGGCCTCAGGCTACCTCCAGGGCAGGCCACACCCTGGGAATGCCTCCTTGGGCCCAGAGCACACCTCAGGCACTCCTCCTTGATGCGGAACCCTTACATGGTGGGGGGCGCGAGAGGCGCGGAGAGGGGAGTTCAGTCAGCGGCAGGGGTGAGGTCGAATGTAAAAACATGAGAGCAGGGGAGAGCTTTGGGAGCTCTCAACTTCATCTCTGCACTTCACTACAACAGAAGAGGTCTCCTCTAGCAACAAGAACAGGAGGAGCAGCAGAGCTGGACCTTGGCACCCGAGAGCCGTCTCTGGGACCCTCGCGTCGTTGATAGCTACAGGACCTCTTGCCCCTTCCCTCTTCACTTTCCCTTTCTCTTCTCGCTCTGTTTCTTATGGCCAGACAATGAAGTGTCACTGCTGACAGAAGTAAAGCCCTTGGCTCGCGTCGCCTGTTTCGTACTTCGCGGTCACACTAACGAACCGCCGAGGCCACCGTCCGGACCGTAACAGGCCCCGGGCCCGGGCGCGCCTAGCAACGGCTGCCAACGCTCCCGGCATGCCCCGCGCGCCCCGCTCTCAATGTCACCGGCTCCGCGCGCCGCCGGAGGATGCTGAGGCCCCGCCACGGCTCCGCGCCCGACNGGCTCGTAGCGATGCGACGTGGGGTGCCGCGGCGCGGGCGTGGGCTTCTCTTTGCTGATCTCGCGGCGGGCCCGGCTCTCCACGTTGAAGGTCCGGAACACGCGTGTCAGCCGCCCGCCCATCGCCGCGCCTGCGCACACCGGCGCCTGCGCAAAGGCCTGGCCGCGGCAGGAAACTGACAGCACAGCGCGCAGGGAGCGCCGCGGCGGAACGGGCGGTTCTGCTGTGCCTTCCCGCGACCAGCCTGCCGCGGCTCTGGCTCTCCCGGGCGAGCGGAGCCCCAGGGAGGCTTCCCTGCGCCGGCAGGAGCCGGGGTCTGCCGGAGAGCACCCCTAAGGCCGGCCCGGGACTACCCCTCGGGTACGGCAGCGGCACAGGAGCGGTCCAGCTGGCGCCGCTGCGGGGCTGCGGCCGGGGGGACGGGAACAGAGCCTGGGAACGGGACCGGGATTAGGTGGGCGCCCGTCGTCCGCGGAGCCGGCTGTGACCGCCCGGGCCCGGGGCGGGCCCAGCGGGGTCCTCGGTGATGCGTGAGCCAGGCGAGAAAGGCTGAGCTGCGGTTCTGTGAAGAGGCTCGGGGAGGTGAACCTCCGCGGCGCTGTGCCCTGCAGTGACTTCTGGCAGTGACTCCCTCCGTCCGCTCGTGTTACCGGCGCCAGCTGAGCTATCTCTTACTGGCTCCTGAGGCATCTACAAAAGCACGGGAGGCCTTTGCTCGGCTGCAGGCTGCGAGCGGTGTTACCCAACACTTGCGTCTTTCCGAGGCTAGGTGGCTGCAGTGCTTTGTTTGAAGTCCTCGCAGGGATGAATGCATTAAACTCACGTTTAAGGTTCACACACCAGCCCGAGCACAGAGCTCCACTTTCCAGGGTAGCAAAAAACAGATGTGAATGGCAGTCTCTGCTTTCTGTAGTGCTTGTTCTTTGATGATCTGACGTATTACATCCTGCTTTTGCAAATAAAAGTGCATATTCTGACAGCTGAGATGGATGCGGTGCAGCATGAATGGCAGCACCCTGAGTGTAGCTTAGGAAGTCTGCTTTGTGTGAAGCATGCAGACAACGGTGCTTAAATTCTCTCCGATATCTTTTATCACAAAAAGAAAGGGTGATCCTGAGGTCTGATGTAGACACTGTGTGTATTAAAGGCACAAACAGGGAAAGAACAGCTTTTATTTTTTAACCTGTGATTATCTCAGGAAAGTGGACAAACTATAGACCAAAGCAGGCTGTGAAGTAACTTGGTTATTTGACTCAGATCTGGTCAAATCTTGCTGTTAAGATTTGTGATTGCGTTCGTTTCCACCCCCATATTTTAAAGAGAATTTTTTAGGGGCTGGCCTTAAAATGTATAAAACACTTGAAGTGCCATTGTCTTCAGTAACATTTATACAGAACAGGACAAGCAGAGATGAAAATAGCAGGAAAGAATCCAACGCTCTAGAGAAAATTCTTCATTTGAACTGGATCAAAAATTGTCAGGCTTGGGACACAATCGTGTGAGGGTCAGGAAGGAGATTCCTGAAGGAAGGTTTTCATAACTGTGTGAGGTTTGGTTTGTTTGCTCCACCTCTTACTCAGAAAACTCTTGTGTAAGCCATTATTAGACACTTGCAGACAACATGTATTCCTAATGCTGATGGGGGGAGGGGGAGGATAGATTTATGCTCTGCTTGCTTCACTGATGTAAATGGTGATGTTTTGTGTGATTTAGGAATAAACTAGTACAGATTATTGCAACATATTGCAGCAAAATGCACATGTGACAGGACTTATGCTCACTGTGAGGAACTTGGGCTACACCTAATGCAATAGCACCTATATATGATGTAAAGAACATCCAGGGTTCAGAGAGGAGAATACGTCTGGGAGCAGTGATGCTGTACTGCTTGAGTTAACTTTGCACTGTTCCCAGCTAGCACACTTTGTGTGCTGTGATACAGAAAATGAGCTGCGCTCCTCACATGGGGTTCTGAGCCTTTTTGTCTGGGTGCATCAGCCTTTGCCTGAGAGCTTACAGCTACAAATTGTGTGGGCAGAGAAACAAGAGGAGGGTTCAGTGATAATCGGCACATGATGACCAGTATTAGAGTTCAGCTGGAAGTCATTGCTGAAATTACAGAGCCCTTTTGGGTGTCTCTTTCCACAGCATCAAATATCTGGGGTCAGTAGGTGGGACACAGATGAGTCCCATTTACTAATTATATATAGAAACAGTGTCTAAAAGAGGTGTTAGGTTGCTCTGGGGAACTACTGAAATAGACCATTAAAGAGGCCTTAAAATATTTAAAGAAGTAATACCTCTGTCTACTAAAACTTTCATTTTAGATTGTATAATAAGGACATGATTAAGCTTCAAAGCCCCAGCGTTGTAACACAGACTTTGAAGGCAGAGTTCTTTATGTAGGACATCTTTGGGATTGAGATCAAGGTACCACACTTACCTATATACACAATACCATGCAGAAACTCTTCTCAGTGGTGTCCAGTGACAGGACAAGGGCCAGTGGACACAAACTGGAATGCAGGAAGGTCTACATAAACAGAAGGAAACAATTCTTCACTTTTGAAGATGGCTGGCCCTAGAGCAAGCTGCCCAGAACGATTGTGAAGTCTCCTTCTCTGGAGGCTTTCAGAACCTGCCTGGACATTGGAATCCTGGGCAACCTGCTCCAGGTGATCCTGCTCTAGCAGGGAGGCTGGACTGGATGATTTTCAGAGGACCCTTCCAACTCCTGCCGTGCTGGGATTCTGTGATTCCTTTTGTCTGGTCACGGAAGTTCTCATGCATTGATGCTCCATCCCCTCCCTTAGCAGCCACGTGCTAAATGGAGCAACTACATTTCCAGAGTACTGTCAGTAAAATATGCTTGCTTGGCGTTAGAAATACACCTCCCACTTCACAGAAAGAAAAGCTGTGGCACATCACAGCTAACGTGCCAGACTACTTTGATTCCAACAGTTCAGATGTGAAGAATGATTAAAGCAGCCTCAGGCTGAGTTGTGATCCACTTCTTTGGGAGTAGGGGGATCTAGAAAAGGAGATGGAAGAGTAAACAAATTGGTAACTTTCAGTGGCCAGCAATTTACCTGCCAGCAGGGCTATCTGTTTAGAGAACTGCTTTGTTAGTTTCTTGCCTAACCTCCCCTTTCTTACCTCTTTTCTGTAAATGTTCAGGGTTACATCCAGAGCTGTATTCAGAACACCTGCAGAGCAGAGGAAGCATTGCAAGGTTCAAAACAGGACCTTACACACTCCTCAGGAAGTTTTCCTCCTGTCACCTCTTCTCATTGAACCTGTTCCAAACAAAGGATCCAGGGTGAAGCAGTAACCTAGAGAGTTCCAATGTCACAGCTGACACCGCTATTTATATATCTGTTTCTGAGAAGGGAATAGTTAGTCCCTTACCAGTTTTAATTTTCTTTTACCCACTGGGCTTCTTTTAACCAGATGTTGCCATGCAGCTGGCTGTCTGTAAGCTCCACCAATAAACAAAACCTGAGGCACCTGTGGGCTTTCACCTAGCTCCAGCTATAATGTTAGAATGGGACTGCAGATGTTATTTTCTCTTCCTTTTAAAAATGTTTGACTTTTGTTCTGTGTGGCTTAGATGCTTGTGGTTCTGCCATGTAACTTGGAAAATGCTCATTTGAGCAAACCGCCCACAGCTTAGTGTAGTATTTGAAATGGTTACTGTTTTAATCAAAATAGTGATGCTTGGTGTACTTTCAAATGTAAATACGATTTGGCTGTGCTTATCTTGGCAATTTCCAGGTTGTTGAGATAACATGCAGTACAGCAGGTCTGCACCAAGCTTTGCAAATCGGGAAGAGACTGGAAGACAATTCACTAGAAGAAGCAACCACTTCCTAGCATGGCTGGAACCTCTAGGTACCATAGTGTTCAGAGGGGTTCCAGTGACAGGAGCTTTGAGTTCCCTGTGTGGTGTCAGGAGCAGTAACATAAAATTCTGTGTTTGCAAACATTCTCAGTCTTATGCTCAGCCCAGCCATAGCCTGAGGCTGAAACATGGCCATGTTTTGGCAGCAGGAATACTGCCATATGTTGCAGTGATAAAGAAATTACACTGATGTCAATCTCTAAAGTCAGGCACAAAAAAAAAAATCTAAGGGAGTATATTTGAAGCAATATATGCATTTATATGTAGAGTGAGTAAAAGAGCCTGACAAGTCTCCATCTAAGGGTGATTTTTCTTTGGTGTAGCAGTCAGCTGTGTAAAACCTGTTCTTGAGAAGCAGCACGATGTGGAAACCCATTGCACTTCCCTGCTACACAGAACTGCTCTCTAACTCCCAGCTTCAACAGCCACAGGACACCTCCGTTCTTTGAGTAAGTTCTTACCGACTCCCTTGTGGTGAGCACAAACTGGGAATTAGTCAGAAGGCTCTTTTCAGGAGAGTCATTCTCATTCATAAATGAGAGCACGGATGTGAAAACCTTGACCGTGGTGGTAGCACCGTGACACACTCTTCTTAAGATCAGTGTAGCTGTTGGTTTGTAGCTCTCACAAGTGACTTGCTGTGCTTTCACAATCCTCACTTAGTTTGGTTTGGTGCCAGCAGCATGTCAAGGATCCCTGAACACCAAAGACCCTTTGTATTCCTCATGTGCATATAATAAAATGAACTGTAGGATCTTTGTACAATGTGGTGATTCCAAACCACATTCACTGCAGCTAAATGCAGAACAAAATATCCAAAATACTGACCTCAGTTCTGAACCTTCTGCTTTCTACTGCAAATGCTGAAGCTGTTTCTCAGTGCTGAAGGACTACTGCCATCCATAAAGATGACTGAGCAGGCTTAAATTCTATTTGCCAGTGTCCTGGACCTTTGTGAGACTGCTAAAAAGTTGCTAAGAATAGAGAATGGATTCCACCAGTATCTTATTTTCACCGTTTATGTCCTTGAGCTTGACTGAAATTATCCGGAGGTGCGATAAATTTGTTCTGAAGCAGAAGTTTTGCTGCTGACTAGGTCCATGCTTTCCAGGCAAACATTTTCCTGTGCAGCAGTGATGGTGGGCTTCAAACTTCCATTTTTTTGGACAGTGTACCAGCAAGTTCTTCTGTATCTCCTGTGCCAACAGATCCAGCTGGCTCTGCAGCGAGGACACTGATTCGTTTGTGTTCTTTGTATATATAGACTTTGTAATTTCTGCTTCTTAAATCCTCGCAGTATTTTCCAGCTGAGGAAAAAGTTTCGACCTGTAATGTTTTTCAGAGTGAGAGAGATCTCCCTAGAAGATACTGTCTTTGTATGGCCCTCCATCTTACCAGGCTCCGCAGAATATTTCCTTATGTTAATGTTAGGGAAAATTCCACTGTTGGTGTCAAGATCTGTAACGCTCCTCTTAAACCATAGATGTGCTCCTCAGTCAGCCCGAACAGCTCAGCCCTACTAGTGGATGGCAGTCATGTTTTGCATTATTTTCAGTCATATGTGGAAGTTCAGCAGCCAGCAATTTTTTAGCAGAGGCAAAAGACAAATAATGCAAATCCATCAGCTGCTAAACGATGGGTAGATAGGAGACCACCTATCGAACGTGCATAAAATGTCAGCATCTGCTGCTGCCTAAGGCTTTTCCCAGCGACTGCCAGCCGGGGTTTGTTGCCGGGGCAAGCGGGCAGGGCTCCAGCGGCCCCGCCAGCAGCACTCGTGTGCCTTGTCACTCTCGCAGGCACGTCGGAAATTGTAGCCGGGCAGCGACCCGCAGCGAGGCCGCCCTCCGCAGCTCTCCCTTCCCAGCCCCGTCCCACCGCCCCGCTGCTGCCAGCCCGCGGCCATGGCCTCGGAGCCGCTCGGCCGGGCCCTCTCCCTCTGCCGCCCCTCCCGCGGCAGGTGCGGCCCCGGCGGGCAGGGCGGCAGCTCTACGCTGGGCGGGGCGGCGAAGCTCCTCCTGCTCGGGCCGCGGAGCTGCACAGCCCGGGCGGCGGGGCTGCGGCGCGGGGGCGCCTCGGCCAGGTCTCGGCCGTCGCTGCCATCGGAGCGGGGCAGCCCCGGCACCTGCCGCGAGGTGAGCGAGCAGCCGAGCCTCGGTCCTGCTCTGCATTACCGAAGCGGGACCGGTGGAGCTNTGGCGCATTTCAGTCCAGACATCTCGAGTCTCTGCGAGCTGCAGGTGCAAGTTGCTGTGAAGCTCGCAGGACAGAAGCCCGCAGCGCTTGTCCGGGTCTGGCTGGCAGCTGGTGAGTGGAACCATCGCGCACCATCGCAAGAAGCAGTGTTTGCCACTGTGACCGCTGATCGTGAGAACACATTCTTAAAAGGTGGTTATAAAATTGCGCAGTTTGCAGGGGCCGGAGGGTATCTTGGAAATGTTTCCGAGTCAAGTTGGAGTTGGTCTTTTAGTGCTAAGGGGATCGGTAGGCCCCGAGGCACAGCCCTGCTGACTGCAGCGATCAGGGTGAAGAACTGCTGTAGCCTTGCCAGGGTCCATGATTCTGGGATCTGCCTGCCTGAAGCGATTGGCAGGGCTCTGAGGGATGTTCAGCGACTGTGCAGAGTTTTCATCTGATCACCAAGTTTAACTAGATCCTGCAGAAATCAGTGCCACGTTGAGCAAACCAAGGAGCTACCACAGATGCTTAAAGATACACCAGTGTACATACAGCTCCTCGGCCCCAGCTCTTTGTTTTGCTCCAGTTTACAAGCGAATAGAGAGAATTTTTTACTTAACTGTGAAAGTATGCAGGAAAAACTCCTTTCATCTTTTGTCTGCCTTTCAGATTGTGAATAATTTGACAACACTGTTCATTTAAAAAAAAAATGCTTGTTATTATCTCAATTTCTGGAGCAGATTGTGTTGCTTCAGCTGAAAAAACAACAATGGATATCGTGTGGCTTCTGACACTGCTGATCAGCTTCTCCAAGGTGGAAGAAAGGAATCTTTTGCATATGAAATTTGTGGCACTGCTGTGGTGTTTTCCAGCACTCTGCTGACTGGAATATGATTGACTTAATGGCCAAGAATTACAGTAATTTAGTGCCACGCTAGTGTAGGGAAGTGATGATTATAAATTGGACTGGAAATGGGAATTGGATTAAGTGAAAAATTAAATTAATTTAAACTCCAGGGTGAGAACAGTTGACAGTGTTATCAGGAGCAACTAGCCACATGTAAATATGCTCCTCCACTCTAATTATGCTCAGCTACAGTAACTACAGAGTTATCTCATTTTAATTATTTTTAGCTTAAATAAATTATCCTTCATATTTGTCATCTATCTAGGATTTCGTGTAGCACTTGCTGGTGCGTTCTGTACTGTGAGGACTTTGGGTACTCCGGAACTGACTGCGGGGTGAGGTGGAGGAAGTCTCTTGGATCTGTGCATCTCAGTTCTTTGGAAAGAGAGGAACAGTGCCAGGAGGCTGAAAGTTACAGGGGTTTTCTTACAAAGTATTCCACTTTTAGACACCTGCTTTGAATGTTTTAATTTACACTCTACAAAAGCAGGTTGTGGTGGTATATTGCCCCTGTTCCCTGAATTACCTGGCAGTTATATTTAGCAGTGAAAGAAATAGGATCTTGGACATAGCATTTTCTAAACCTCCATTTCTTTGTGTTCTTGTATGGTATTTTGACCATGGATAAGATAAATTATGTCTGATGTTGTGCCGCTGTGTGCTCACCCATTTTCAAGAGCTTGTGCTTGGGGATGGGGTGCTTTCATTTTACAGGCCTTTACTAACAAATTCAGAGGGATTTCTGATTTCTTGCTATCAAATTTTTGTTACTGGCAATGCTACATCTTTTTAAAATGCTGTCTCACAGGTAGGCTTTGCCTCTTATTGAGGTTTGGTCTTCAATCGGAGATGAAACATACTCATGAGGAAATTTTTGAGGGACATTCCTGCTGAGTCTATGAAGAAATTCTGAGGACCAGAGACAATTCTGGGAGGTAGCTTCAAGAGAAGAAAATGAAGCAATGGTGTTCGAGTTTGGCAGTTCAAAGTGATAGACCAGGAGAGCCTTGAAACTCCTACTTGTGAGTGTTCCCATCTGGACCAGCCACCCTGTGTCTGAGTCTGCCTGATCTTTGTAGAAAAGGAAGAACGCAGGGCAGAGAGGAACGGCAGCATTCTCTGGGCAGGTGATAGTCTGTGTCCTAGGCCACAGTTTCTGCAATTCCAGCATGCATGGAGGAGCTTTGCACTGTTGGCTGCTCAGTGACATCTCCAGAGGCAGGGCTGCAGAAATGTTCTGTCAAGGTTTCATCAAGTTGGCGTTTTGCTTGCACCATTAGCTGGAAAATCTGGGCTGTAGCTAGGATTTGACACTCTAGTCTCTTACCAGACTTTCTGTGGACCAGCAGTGTTTGGCTTCCTTTCTTGAGAGGAAGTTTTGCACCCACGAGGTGGCTGAGGTGGAATCCTTCTTGTGCTCCATACTGTCAGTGGACATCCAGATCAGTGGGAGCTGTTTTGGGGTGTCTGGGACAGTGCTGATAGGTCTTCGCACACCCACGCACATTGCTGCCTCTTCAGAGTATGTCTCTCTGGTGGCCTGAGGAGCAGAAGTATTCCACATTCTGACAGTCCAGCAGTGGATGCTGGGCAGCTCCTGCTAGGTTGAGGTTACTGACATCAGCAGTTGGAGATTTCTCTCTGATAAAAAAGCAGCAAAATATGTAAAGAGCTGCGAGAAGAGGCAGCAGGAGGCTGCGGAACATCTAATCCTTGGGGGTCTGGGGCTGTGCTGAGTGGCTGCTCCCAGCAGCTATGGAAATTGAGAACGTCTTCAGCCAAAATTTCTGGAGCAGTATGCTGCAGCAATTGAAAAGAACTTCAATTGTAGGAGCTTTAGGGGGATAAATATTGTAAATATTTTGATTCATCAGGATTTAAAGGTTGTGGTGGTTCTGAAGAGTCTTCTCTGCAACCATCTGTCTTTATTTTTCATGACAGCCATGGTGGGTTTTGCAGTAACGAAGATGTGGTGTTCCAGCCCAGTTCACTGTGGTGTGTTCTCTGAATGCTGTGATTACTTAAGAGGTGACTTTAAAATCTGTATGTGGATTTTTAGCCTTTAACAGCCTGCATTTTTAACCCCTTGTGCCCCCAGCATAGCCTTTCATTCAACGCTGCAGTAAGAATATGCTTGAAAAGAATTCTCAGCACCACAAGTCTGGGTAAGAGGAGCTTTTGTTCTGAAGGTGTGCTGCAGAGGGATCAAGGTCTGCCTCTGCGATGCTGAGAAGCCTTAATTTCTGCCCTGTATGCTTTCACTTTGGTTTGTGGATGTTTTTGGTGGTGATTGGTTTGGGGGTTTGTTTGGATTTTGTTTCAGTTTTTAAAAGGATGGCTTAAGTGAAACAGCATTGCTTGGATTAATAACAGATTTTGAAGTGGACACATGCAAGTTTGTGGCCTTATGTCTGAAACATTTTCCATCAGGTTTCACTTCAGGTTGAATAAAGTAAAAGGGTTTCTGCTCTTCATGAGCTAAACTGGGACCCAGCTTATCAGGACAGAACAGATAAACCTGTGGCTGAAGAAATGGCACCAGGATGTGTGGAATGTGTTCCACGGGTTTGTTTTTGAAGTCAACTGGAATTGGTATGAATGTTTTTCCCCAACAGCTACATGTGAAAGAGGAGAGTGGTTTTGAACAGTATTTTTCCCTGATCTAACACAGATGTTAGAATTATGTTATAATAGACCATCAAAAGGTTTTCCCTTTGTGGGGGGGGGGGGGGATATGTGTGCATCTTTTGTGTTTTTATGTTGTCTGTGTTTTAGTTCTAAAAGCCCCCATTCAGTCCCTGCCCTTTATTTTAGTTTATTTAGTTACATGGAACAGAAAAGGAATTGAGGTGATGTTTTCAGAACTTAACTGGGACTTTGACTTCACTAAATCGTGGAGATCAAAACAGAGACCTCAGGAGCTAAAAGCTGAAGTGTGGAACATGTAGTGGGGGTAACAGCCCCTGTTCTGTAGCTTTGGGGTCTTCTTTAGCTGAACTTCCTTTTTATTCCCCCTTTTTCTCCCCTTTTAATTTATGTTTCTCCTTTAGTAGGAAACTAAAACAAAAGTCTCTCTTCCCAGTTGAGATGATTTTCCATCTGTTTGTGATGCACTGTGATGGTTTGGGAGTTACCTGTCCCCCCCACACCATGATAATCGCCCAGACTAGACTCAGCCGTCTGGAAGTGAAGGACTGAAGCTCTATTTACAGCTCAGCACAATGTACAAGCAGAGATATACACAATAGACAGGAACAGTTACAGAAATATACAAGGTAAAGGTAATACAGAAACACAATTCCCATCCCAGAAATCAGAGCCCCCAGGAGGGGTTTCCAACCACCTTTCCACCTTCTTCCCACCCCTATACCTTACCCCAGGGTCTGCCTTACGTGCAAGGTGAGCAGGGAGGATGGGCAGGGGAGGTTAGAAACAGAATGATTAGTTGGGTTACACAGCAGCAAGCCAGCAGACACAGCAGTTCCCAGAGAGACTCTCCGGGTTATCTGTGTTTGTGTCCTTGCTTTTATACATCTCAGCAAGCCTATGAGTGCAGCAGACATCACCTGTGTTTGCTTCTCACAGCCTATCATCTATTTTTTTTTCATTAAAATATTCCCACCAGCCTCAAACCAGCACATGCACACTTTCAAAAGCTGTGGGAAGAAACAGCCTTTTTCAGGACATTTATCCTAATGGATTTGTGATCCCTTAAGCACCTTGTGTGGGTAGATGAATGACAGCTGAGCAGAAGCTGTGCATCAGCCTTCCCTTGCCCTGCTCTCGGGGATTGATATGAGATATTCTGCAGCAGTACTGGCCTGAGGTACTCACCACCCCTCTGCCCTCCCTGCTGCAGCCTGTTGCTGTTATGTTTTGCTTGCACCACTCCTCATGGAAGCATGCTGTGGGCTGCATCACCAGCTCACCTCTTAAAGCTTTAAGAAAAAAAAAAACCTCCAAAATAAAATTAAGCCTCCCCCAAATTAAAAAGCCCCTCCATGGAAGTCTCTGTGTGCTCTCAACCCAGGTCACTGCTGCTGCATTCTGTCTTCAAAGCCGAGCAGCCAGTTGCTTTGCCTCCTAGTAAGTATGTGCAGGCTAGGGGAAGACACATTGACTCCAAGTGCTTAATTTTCTTTCACGTACTAGAGGGTTAAAAGGTGTGAAATGACTTTTTTATGTACCAGATTCTTGCGCTGCTTTGAAGTAAGCAAATATTTTTACTGCAGCTTGCCATAAATAAACAGAAGGGCGTTTGGAAATCCTTACCAGCTTTTGTGTAGGAGAGAGCAATCACAACAAACTGGTTCTGTGAGAAACTGCAAACAAATAGAAGATGAGCTGCTACTGGAGGCTTACAGAAGCAGGGGAGATTATGCAGGAAAGGAACAAGTGATTCCAAGTCCTGGAAGCCGTTGTTTGCAAACCTGCAGCAGACTGCTGTCACGTTTCACATTCTCCTGCTTTCAGCCTTCAGATCTCAGGAAAGCAAAGGCAATGGGTTTAAGCAGCTCCAGCCTTCCAGAAGGATGAAATTCTTCTCCAGCTGCTGCACCTCATACTGATGAAGTCTTCTGAATCTTCCCCAAGGTGCTTCCAAGAACATCTCCTACCTGCTGGAGCATTGCAGTCAGTTTGCTGAGTCCTTTTCCCTAACAGAACTTTCCATCGAAGAGAGCTGCTCTTCCACTCCTTGAAGAGATTGTTACCCACTGCACTGAAGCTGCTCTCAGGATTTTGAGTTCCTGGCATTTCTCAGCCTGGCATTACTGTACAAAGGGGTGGGTAGGTATCACACAGATGAGCAGAGCAGCTCTCAGTTTGTAGTTGGTGCTCTTTCTCTCCTGGAAATGAGTGGGAGGAGCCTTTTCTGGTTACCTCAGAGTCAGTACAAATACAGCACTAAAAGCCTGCGTTTGTTTTAAAACTATAACTGGGGGTTGCATGTGAGCATGCTGCAGGGCTCCGGGTGATGCCACAGCTCCTGCCTGCTCACCGACAGCAGCACTGTCAGAGCTAAGAGCCCAAGTGCTCAGGGCAGAGATCTTCCCAAACTACTTCTCCATTAGTGACTAGGGAGCAGCTGTAGAGCTGAGCGTGGTGCTGCCAGGTGGATGACTGAACCTGGCCAAAGCTGAAGGCAGCACTTTGGTCACAGTCACTCAGGCCATTTGGGCTGCACTTGTTCCCTGCACTCAGTGTGGTGGTGTCCAGGGATGGAGGAAAAGCAGAGACTCTGGGCTCGTTTTGAAATGAAAGCTGCAACTGCAGTTTGATTCCAAGAAATACATTTGATGACAGAGAAGTAAACCACTATGACTGCTCTGTGTCATCTTTTCTTTACCTTAAAAAGTGTTTATTTTCTGATCATTGCTTACCTTTGATTGCCACAAAACTTTTCTCTAATGGCAGAGTAGGTGTTTTCCTTCCTAAATCAGTCTGTGCCAGGTTTTGATTCAGGTGTGTGCTGGCAAAGCAACTCCAGTTGCATGTTGGAGACCTTTGATGGTTTTTTACAAACTGGTTAACAACTGGCCCACGTCTCTTCTAGACACACTCCCTGCACCCCCTCCCCACTTCCAGATATCTATGAAAGACAAAACCTAATCACTAGAGAAAAACAGCTGCTTGGGAAGGTTCCCGTGTTAGGAGTTTGTGGAAGTTTGGCTGTTCTTGCACGTTTGTGAAATTGCCCACACAGCAGTGAAGTGCTCAGGGTTTCCTTTGGATAGTTGGTGCCTGTGGAAACTTTGCTGCTAGTGGAGTGCTGGGAGGCAGATCAGTGCTGGCTCTGCTCTTCAGTTGTGGTAAGCTGGAAGGAGCTGACAAGATAGAAATATGGAGGCCAGCAACCTGTTGCAGTGCTCTGATGTTTGGAGAGCTACCAGCTAGTCAGGCTGGTAAGTGCGGGCTGGTTTGATGTGATTTATTCCCCGTGCTGGAAGCACCCCCTGACCACACAGCGAGGGTGTGGTGCTGCTGTAATGGGGAAGGACACTTGTGGAGTCTGGCCAGGGTCCTGCCAGCCCTAGCTCTGCCACCCCGTGCTTACCAAAGGTCACCCTAGAAGGCGCAGGTCTGCTACTGGGACTCACAGCCACCTTCTTTTAAACTTCAGGCATGCTCTTTTGTGGAGGAAGTCGAAGGACCTTGTAGGTCTCAGAGGGACTTTACATAAACTCCATGCTTTATTGAAGTGCAAATACTCATTCCCTGGGAGTGCCAGCAGTTCACAACCCTCAGGAGGGTGTAGTATGTAGACAACTGGTCACCCAAGTTGTGCAAGGCTGTCCACAATCCAGCAATCCCTTCTGCTTTGCTTACTGTTTTTATGTGGTTTTAAGCAAAGAAAATCTTCACTGGTTTCAGTCATGTGTGAAAAAGGTGTAGTGGTGCAGTGGTTCTGGGTATTCCGCGTTGGCGGTTGTAGCAGAGGAGTGGCCTTCATTACAATTGTTTTGGCTGCCAGTTAAGCTGACTGCTGAGACTCTCCTTTTGGTATTGAAGAGTGCAAAGTCTGGCGTTGGAAGCCTGTTCCAGCCACTGGTAGGTTGCAGAGGTGATGGGGATGTATGCAGCATACCCTGATCAAGCAACCCCTGTGCATGCTTAGCCTTCAGGCCTGTGCCACTAACTGAGCAAGCTCTGCTCTGAGGAGATGTGCCCCTGGGACAGGGAATGCAGGAAGCTCAGGCGGTGGGGTAAGAATTGCTAGCAAAGACTAGAGGAGAGGCCACTCACAAGCCATACTCCATGTAGTAAATAAAATGCCACGTTCACTTAGCTATATGGTGTGCTTTTCTGCAGCAGAATTGAAGAATGTTGCCTTTGAATTGCACATCCTGAAAGTATTGATCTTCAAGGCTGGGGCTGTGCATGCTCTGAATGTCAATGCTTCTCTCTCTTTCCAGCTGCAATGCACGCTGCTTTCTCTCCAGGGCTGTGAGTTTTCATACTTAGAAGAGAAAATTGAAAGATGCCATCTGAGAGGTGCCTGAGGTACAGTACTTGGGAGCATGTGTATGAAGTCATTCACATTTAGGATGATGTTTGCCAAAGCATCAGTCAACAGATACTAGAAAAGTGAAATTGATATTTTTTGTTCATTAGTAATTGATGTTATTTAATGCATACCCATGTTACAGCCTGGAAAATGCTGCTCTCCAGCTGTCACTTAGCTCTAGCAAAGAGAAGCCTGCCTGGGACTGGTGTGGGTCCCACAATCTCTTCTGATGTTCTCTTCTTTATACCTTTGCTTACACTTGGAAGCTGTGATTGTGGAAGCCTTCTCTAGAGACTTAGAGCAGTATAAATTGGAGTAGCCTCACAGATTCCAAAGAAACAGTTGTTTTGTGCCAGAGGACTTGCAGACTTCATTTGTTTGTTTGCATTGAGAGTTTCATTGTCTCCTCCTCCTGATGGAGAAAAGGGACCTGTAAATATCCTGCTCTTCACAACACAGAGCAAACAAACCAAAGTCCCTCAGCACTTTGTAGGTGTGGATGACCTGAAATGATCTGAAAACATTCAGTGATGCAGTGTGAGACTTAACCAGGTGCTCTTTGTTCTTTTGGTAGGACTAGTTCCATCCATCCATCCATCCATCCACGCTCCTTTTGCTCCTTTTCACTAAGGCATCAGTCTGAGCTCCTTACAAGTCTTCTGCTGCTCGTTAACCTAGGCCATTAACCTTTGTTCTTCTGGCTTCACTCTAAAATGACTCTGATTTAATCCTGTGGGTCCAACTGGCTTCCAGTGCAGCCAATGAAAATCAGAGCAGCTGAGGGTTTCAAAGCCAGGTATGCAATCTGGTTTCATAACACTGAGTTTTTCTTCTGATGTCTATACCACAGAAAGGTTTTTGCCTGACAAGGCTGTGACAACTGTTTTCTTGTCTTAGGAAAAGCTGTTGTGTGTTTCTGACAAACTGCTTGTTTCCTTCATTTTTTGGACAGTCTTTCCCCTTTCTCCTCTCAGTGTTCAGGAGATGCTGACAGGACAGAGGCTGTGTCACTCCAGCTCCCACAACGACGCTGTCCTGGCAGCCCTGAACCAGCAGAGGAGCGATGGCATTCTGTGTGACATCACCCTGGTTGCCGAGGAGCAGAAGTTCCAGGCTCACAAGGCAGTCCTGGCAGCCTGCAGCGACTACTTCCGAGTAAGCCCAAAGGTTTTACTTTTTCTTTTCTTACTAAAAAGACTCAAAACGACCCCGGTAGAGGGGACAGCTATGGCTATAGACACCATACTGAACAAGCTGCACGTGGGAGCCCATAGAGGATTCAGGATTATTGCCCACTCAGTGAACAGAAATGGCTATTTCCAGAGGCTGGTGAAAGAGGGTGGGAGATTTATGTAGAGTGAAAGGGATGACCATCTGGAAGTGTCAGATCTCTCTCCACTGGTCATAAAGACTAGACCCACATGCTTCAAATGTGGCTGTTAATAGTGTGTAGGATTATTTCTGCCCATAGTTTTCCCTGGATTTTCTTGGGAGGAATCGTTGGATAAACCTTGCAGATTCTCTAGCCCTGAAGTCTTTGCCATAGGGGTCGAATTTCTCCGTAGTGTTTGTGAGCCGTAAGCACAGGACTGCAGTCAGGGGGTTCTGGGAACGTCAGGTGTTGGAGCTGCCTTGCCTAGAGCTGAAGTGACATCACAGTGTGACACGAAGAACCTACCTACTGCAGCTTCTGGTTGCTGTGACTCATGTGATTAGTGCACCAGCCTGACTTCAGCTCTGTCTGGAGGTCTGGGAAGCCTCAAGTCTGTGTTCTCCAGACTGCCCCAGAAACATGGTGTTCTGCACAGGCTCTGGCAGCAGCAGTCAGCATGGCTTTGGTTGCTTTCTCTTTTTTGCCTCTGTTGATAAACAGCCTGTAAAGAGACTGGATATTTGCTTTCTCTGGAGACCTTTTCTGTGTGTCCTGTGCTTTAACTTAGATGGGGCTGCTTCTGGCATTGTTGCATTCGCTTGATCAGAACAAGTCAGCTGGGCAGCGTTCTAATTTCTTCTGAACTGACACTGCTTGCTTTCTCTTCCTGCCAGGGGAAGTTTGTTCATGCTTTAGAAGGGTAACTGATTGTGTGTCACTTCACAGGCTGAAGGAATCTGAGCCATTATACATGAGAGTGGAGAAGGTCAAACAGAGACTGTCTTACCAGGTTTTTTTGGGGTTGGTTTTTTGGGGTTTTTTTTTGTTTTGTTTTTGTTTTTGGGTTTTTTGTTTTTTTTTTTTTGAGGTTATAGTCTAGAGTAAAATCTTCACTTGCTTTCCCAAGACAAGCTGGAAACTCAGCTTCAGCAAGATCTGAAGGGCCAGCCTTGTGGGCTGCTGCCTTTCCTTCTCCCTGTGGCTGTAGGTAGTCTTGCAGCTCCAGCTGTGCCCAAACATTGGCATTAAGTCCTAAGCATGGCATCTGATTTGGGAGTTTGCTACATCTGTACACCAAGATGTGGTGGTGTTTTCTTTAAGAACAAAATCCCTTAGGAAATTGCACAGAATAACTGGATTTTTAATGCAGTCTAACTGCAAGATCAGACACTTGAAAATTAGAGGGTTTGTTTTGTATTTGGGATCTCCTGAAGGACCTCTTCTTTCCAAAGGAACTGAGGAATACAGTGGTTGGCTCCATGTCCTTGAAGACTCATGTTAATGAGCAGGGACCACAGATATTTTGATGAACTATTCTAAACCACAAGCAGCTTTTCAGGCCAGTTTCTTCACGTGGCATGCTGGGCTGGCTCTTTGTGTGGGTCTGCTGCAGTGGGAGCAGGCTGCTGGGCCCGTGACTGTGTCCTCAGTCATTTCCAATTAGAAGATTCTTTCTCTTTTTTCTCCCTCTGGGAGCAAGATGAAACGTTACTGCATGACTTCATTAGGAGGCATTTACAGTGTTGGCAAGGGATTATGTAAGCCCAAGATTTTCTTGTACAAAATGCATTGGTTTTCCAGACAGAATAGCTCCTTTCTTCTGCCTTATTTTTCCTTTGGGTGGGTTTACAGTCACAGGACTTTGATCTTCCTCAAGAAGATGCAGGTTCTCTATGTAATCTGGATGAACAAAATTGTATCAACTAACTACAATCAGTTTTATGATGTCAGTCACAATCTATTTTATTTTCACAGTGACCATGTTTAGATTTTAGAAGGCTCTTTCTTCCCTGAAATGAGCTAGACAGCTACTTACTCTGCACACAGACTTTGTGCTTGAACTGTCCCAGTTGATTCTTGCACAGTTCCTTCTCAGGGTGTTTCTGGGCTGCGCTTCCTCCTTGTCAGCAGAGCTGTTTCCTCTTCACACAGCATTGCTGAGTGCTTGCTTGTTCCAGACTTTTCAGCAACTTCTGCTGTCAGAGTAAATATGTTTCTGTTGCAATTCTTACCGTGTGTAGAGGAATTAAGTGCAGTTCTGCCATCGCTGGATGGTGGACAACACAGTGTCTGTGACTTATCCCCTTGGGTATGTTTAATTGCTTTTGTAGACTTTATCAGCAACAGGATGTGGAACATCAAAATAAAATGGTCAGTGAACTGGTTTTATTCTTTGGCTTTTCTGTACACTAATGCATGTAAACAGTTTGTGCAGAGTGATGTGTGCAGCAGTAAAAGCTGCTGTGGCACTTCAGGGTACTTCTTGAGCAAAATTATGCTGTAATCTTACTGGAAAGCAAGATTTACAGTCATGGTGGAAGATAGGGCTGGTTTAAAAGATGTGAAGGGTATCTGGTTCCTGCCCTCATAAAATGGGCCAGATATGACAGGCATCCAGTCCAGATCTCCATAAAAAAGGCTGTGTCCAGTGTGGGTGTTAGGCTGCTGACAGAACGAGGCTGGTTTGGCAGTTACGCTGCGGAACAGAAGGAGTTGTTGTATTTTGCTGCTGGTTTGAACATTTGGCTGCCAGTGCCTAATGGCTTTTTAAGATGCTGATTATCACATCTGTGGTTGTTATTCCAGTTCTGTTAGATGAAGCCTTGCTGTAAAACTGATCACAGCCCATGTGCATTGAGGTGGAGAGCTTGGACTGATGGCCCTCTAGGAAGCTGCTTTGAAAAAAATCAGCCTCTTAGAGGTGTTAACATTTTGATTGTGGTTCTTCCTGCAAAAAGAAATTGCAAGAAGCTTTGCCTCCCTGAATGAAACGTCTTGTGGTAGTTCAAGTGCTAGTTCAGGAGCTGACATTTATTCCAGTTTTATTTTGGGCTTGCTTTTGATATCACTTGCTAAAATCATCAAAGGCTGCTAACAATGGGCTGATGCCTTCCCTGGGAAGCATTACACCAATTTAAGCCAAAATTTGCAAGTGTGACTCATACTGTTCTCTGCTTGACTGGAGATGCTGGAAACAAATATGGCTTTAGTTATGGTGCTTCCTCTGTACTCTGAAAGGCAGGGCTGCCTCAGAGTGCCTGTTGTGAGCACAGGTGGTGCTTTGCTGTGCACTCAGGCAGCGCTTTGCACACCACTGTCCTTACAAGGCAATTTTCTTGCTTTTCTATCATAAGGAAAACAGTAATTTTGGTATGCAGGACCACATGTCGTGAGTCACTCATTTTGAAATACTGAAATTAATAAGGTTACTGTAGCTGTAGTAGTTCACTGTTAATTAATTATTCTGATGTGGGCTTGCACATGAAAATTGTGGAATGATGTTTTCCTACAGCACAGCTTAGCCTGCTTTTGACTCTAGTGGTGATGCAGCAATCCATAAGGAGCAGCATGCTACCAGCTGTCCTTTATTCTTCTGTCTTAAATTTTGTTTGTGAAACTAAGCAGAAATTTGGGGAAGACACTACACTGTCTATGAAATTCTAACTATCAAAACATGTGTGAGGTTTAATATGGGTTCAGCCAGGAATTTCACTTGCTAGCAACAAATGCTTTTATTGTTTGTAATTTTGGCTGGGAGTAAAGATCCTGTGTCTCGTCACAACCAAGAAAATGGCTTTGATCTTGCCAAGCTACTCACAAAAAATGTGCAGCATGCAAACAGGAAAACTCCTCTAAACAGCAGGGTAGCTCTTCCATTTTAATTGCTCAATTCTAAAGATGCAGGGAAGTGACATCTTCTTGTACTGGCAGTGCAAGGCAACAAGTGCACCATGTCTGTCACTGGTGTGTAAGCTCCAGGGGCTGATGCGTGACAGAAAACACCAGTGGAATTTGCTTTTCTAACAGCAATACGTGAGCCTTAAACTGTTTTGCTGCTTGGTTTTTCCTTCCTTCCTTTCTTCTAATTTCCTTCATCTATGAATTCTCATTCATGGATGCCTTTCATGACCTTTTTGTTTTACAGGATTCATTGTAGCTCCATGGCAAATGCTTAAACCCCAAATTTAGGCAGAATTCATTGAGCAGCTGCACTGCTGCAGGCTCAGTTAGGAGTGGTTGACGTTCTCAGGAAATTCAGAACTTTTTCAGAAGCATCACCTAATGAGCCCCTTGATCACATCTCCTACAGCTGGTATGGAGGGTCTCAAATCTGAAGGAATTCAGGACTGACCTGTTCCACACTAGCAGGATTTCCCATGGGCTTCAATTTACATGGGCTATGAGATCCTGAGTTCCCTGAGCAGTGCAGGAAGCTGCTCCAACACCTCTGCAGTGTTAGTTTATTGCTTTCATAGCTTTCTTGGTTGGGGAGATGAGCAGTACGATCAATTCCCTGTAAAAAGAAAGTTGTGGAACAGATGAGTATAGAAGCAGGAGCATATCCTGTGAGAGGTGAGCCTGAGCTGCACAAAGCAGTTAGTGAAGGGGCTTGCTTTCTTCAGACATATTTCTGAACTGGATGGGGAAAAGTTAAATAGTTGATATGACTCCCAGACAGGTTGGTTGGTGCATTTGAATTGATTCCCTTTGGAGCTCAGCCCCAGTGATAAGGGGCTGGGCAGGATGGCATTAGTGGGATTTGATTCATGGTTAGACTGGTAGGGATTTTATGCCATGTTTGCCCAGAGTGCTTACACCATAGCTGATAATTACAATAATAGAGTTGATAATTACAGCATAGTTGCTAATTAGTGGGAAAAGTAGGAGTGGGATTTTAAGACAAAGCTGAGTTGAGGATGAGAAGGTTCCTGTGCATCGAGCTTAGCTGCCTGTTGGCTTCTCTGAACATCCTGGTGCTCATCGCTTCAAGTGTGAGCAATGAAAGGGGCTACAAGGATGCCCCTTCAGTCCCTGCCCCACAGGAGCAGCTGAAGGCAGAGGCAGTCTCTAGAGCAGCAGCTGCCAAAGCTGGAGTTACTCCAGGATGAGAGGGGCTAGGGTAGGCTGAGGGGGAGATGGACCCAGAGAGGTGTATGGTGGTGTGCAGAACAAGCTTGACCTTGCTGAAACCCCACAAACGTCAATCGTGTGAATGGAAGGTTCAGTGGAGGTGGTTCTGAAGTATCCCAGAACTGTATCATTGTGCTTGCTGTCTGCTGCTGAGTCTTAAATATCCGTGAGCTCAGCTGGAGTTCCAGGAATGTGAATTTGTGAGAGAACATTGCAAGAGGAATATTGGAGCAGTTGCTACAGAACAGCAAGTGAATTGTTTCCTTTTCTGGAGGAGTCAACTAAAGCAGCATGGTTTAAACAGGCACTTTAGTTCCCAGAGTGTGGGCTCAGTGAGCAATCTGATGGCAGAACCAGACCTGGAAATTTAAAGGCATCAGAAGAACACAGAAGTCCTCTCACCAGTGTGTTTGTTACAGAAGGGATCTTTGGTTAACATGCTTGCAACTTGTACTGCCCACTCACAAAGGTCTTGAGTGAGACATGAGGTCCTAAGAAAGAGAATTGTGCGGGACATCTCCTTCCAGGCACTAGGTCTGGCATGAAGCCTGCTGGGGCGAAGTTTGGATTGTCTTTAGCAGTGACAGATGGTAGCACTGCTCAGATTACAGTTTAATGTCTAAAGACTGTGAGTGGTGTGTTTTGTTAAGAAGTGTGGGACAGGGACAGAGAATGGAAGATGAGACTGATAGGGCAAGATCAGAGCAGAGAAAGTGAGGCAATGGCAGGCCAGAAGAGGCTGCAATTTTACCTGCCTGCATGTCCACACCTCCTCATTCAGGAACCTGAGTGCTGTGCTGCTCACACTCAAGTAATTGCATGTGGCTCACTGTTCCTCCCCATTTCTAGTGATGCTCTACACAAGCATTGTTGCTAGTGGTGCTTGTGTAGGTTTGCTATTCCAGAGTTCAGTTCTTTTATCTTTGTTATTAAGACATTGTTGTATGGCTGTTCCTGTTGGTTTCACCCGAATTACTTAGTTGAGAAGTGCTTATATGGACCCAAAGAGTTGTGTTTCAGTTTTTCCAAAATGAGGTTTTGTACTTCCTTATTGACAGAAGGACTCTTCTGCAAGGTTGGTTGCTGTAGTGGTAGCATTGAAAACTTGCTCTAGATCTCATCACAACTCAAGTCTGCTGTATTCTGATCTAAGGGAAAACAAAGTTAGTGAGTGTGGAAAAATCAATCCTCTTCTTCCTGGATTTCGCTGGCCATTGTTTTTCATGGTGAATGATATTTCTTTCCATAGGCAATGTTCAGTCTCTGCATGGTTGAAAGTGAAGCAGATGAAGTGAATTTGCATGGTGTCACGAGCCTTGGTTTAAAACAAGCCCTGGACTTCGCCTATACTGGACAGGTATTGTACAGCTCTTTCAATTAAGTGACCTGGATGGAGGCTGAATGCAATTGTTTCTCTTGTGCACTGCCTAGTAGGTGGCCTTCTGATGTCACAGATCTTACTCTTCATGCATTGCTGTGGCTTGGGTTTTGGTGGTTGTTCTTCACTGGCTTGTTTTGATTTGTTTTTCTCTTTAGAGGAGTTGTCTAATAAAAGCACTGTTTATGTGCCTTGTTGCCAGGTAGTGAACCATGTAGGACTTGTATCCCTTTTTTTGGTGGCCTGGCTGTTCATGAGAGCTCAGTGGGAGTTGATTCTGCATGCTGAATGAACACCTGTGTCATCTTCGCCACGTGAAACTGCTGGCTGGTCACTGGAGAGAGAACGAATGGAAGGATCTTTGGAGAAGATGGGTCGTAGCTGATTTCTGTCTGACCTCTGTCTGCTATGAACAGAGGGTCACTGCCTTACCTTTCAGTGAAATTCAGTCTGGTAAAGCTCTGCAGAGTATGCTGAGAACCTGCAAAGGATGGATTTGGCTTTTCTGTAAGCCAACAATCCTCCACATGTTGCTTCCAGCGTAGTATCCTCAGCTCCCTGGTAAATAGTGTGCCCTCTGCCCTTGATCTTGCAGACTCTTTGGTCTGACACTTTTCAGGTGTAATCTGCTTTGGACAGATGAGTTGTGCCTTGTGGGTTAGACGTGGCACCTCTTGCGGTTGCTTGGGTACAGAGGTGATGGTAAGGCAGAGTCTCTGTGTGTCTGTCAGACACACCAGGTGCAAGAGTGTTCTCAGCCCACTGGTATGCAGCTCTGAGGGTGAGCACTGTCAAATTTTCCTTTGGCCTTTGGAATTCTGCCCTGGCACTGGGTTTGTCTGTTCTGAGCATGGCTTGTGCTGGCTGTGGCTGGCAGAACCTGAGTGAGGGTTTTGAGGAGTGAGGAGGAGTAATCCCCAGAGCCTCTTAAACACCTGGCTTGGTGCCTGCATGTGCCAGAGTGCTGAGAACAGAGCTGGCTTTAGCCTGGGCCTGCAAACTCTTTCTGAGTTTAAAAATCAACCACACGAGACATTGCTTAGCAACCCAAAAGTCACTCGCGACAGTCGCAGCCTTAGATCTCTTTGAAAATGCAGGTATCAGGACATAACCAAAGGGAAAGCCACAGACTGCAAACTGCTGTGGGCTGCTTCTGTTTGGATTTTGTTAACACCTTTGTCCAAAACGTTAGCCCAAACATTTGCTGTTTCTTTAGATAACGACGTGGAACTGACAACAATTTAGGGACAGTCCTAAGGTATTCCTATCTAAAGAGAGAAGTATTTATTGTCAGCTTTCCTCTCTTCACCCTCCACTGTTCTGCCCAGAGGTGAACCCAGAGGTGATTTCTGTCCGCAATACCTTGGGGACCTCTGGTGGCAGTGCCGAACACTGCATGCTGGCAGCGCTGGACACTGCATGCTGGCATCGTTGGACGCCTGCAGCTGCTCAAAGTTCGCAACGTTCCATCTTTAGCCTGACAGTACAATCTGAGATGAGTCTTTATCTTCCTCACCTCTTTCTTTTTAATTTCACTCGCAATATTTGAGCATCAAATACAAACTTCATCTTCCTGCCTCCTTGGGCAGGCAGTGTCTTACTGTAACTGTTGCTGGAAATATTTTGTGTTTAAGAGAAAACTGATTGTTCAACAGAGGAAAAGATGAAAGTTAACTAATATCATCATTGCAATTGAACGAATCCATTACAGCTCTGTTTGACTATTTTTTATGCTTTTAGCTCTTCTGTTACCAAGACAGAATCTCATCTGGAGGGATGGGATAGCCCTAAAAGGGCCAGTGTGGCTGGATGGTACCATCATCATTACAAGAGAAGCTATGTTTGATCAAGAGAAAATCTTTAGGCATCTGAAAAGGCTCTTATGAGCTGCAAGTGCTTGTAGGGCTGAGTGGCTTGAAATGGAATTTTGGGACTTCTTGTTTTAGGTGAGGCTCTTGCACTCCTCCTGAAGTTTAGGTCCAGCAAAGGACATCATCTACATATTTTTACGTGTGTAAAATCCAAGTGATGCTCTCACTTGCATCAGCTGGTGGGCATTGCCTTGCAGGCCTGAGAAGGGGAATCGTGCAGCAGCCCTGGGCCTCACAGCAGATGTTAAGATCCTAATTCCACTGACATATGTGGAGTCCTGTGCGTGCTGTGAAATGCTTCTGGATGTGGATCTCCTTTGTAATTTGGTTCTGTCACATGTCTTTGGTCTACAGTGATAGAAATATTTGGCATTTAGATAAAGTTTTATTTGAGGACTTAAAAACACATTACAAAGGCAAGCAGTCTCTGCCCATCCTTTGTTGCATCACAGAGAGGAAATTATTTTGGGAGAAAATACCTTTACAAAGATGACACAGCAGGCTGGCAGATGGCTAGGGCTTGGCACCAAGTCCTCCTGACCAAGCCCTCTTCTGTTTCTGTGCTAACAGAAATTAAGTTTTTCAGTGATCCTTAGAGATGTTTTCCAGCTTGAGAGGTGTCAGTTTCTATGGTTCATAGCAGGTAGCACAGATTTTCCTTGTGTTTTGTGGACAATTTTATTACATGCATCAGAGAAGTGCCAGTCAGGATTCCTTCTGGTGCTGGCTAATGAGACCCCTGATAGGCCTCATTACATTGGAGGTACATTTTGTACCTCATTGGATAGGTACAAAATCCAGACTTGGTGTGCCAGGGCTTGGAGTTGTTGCCTGCAGGGGACCGGAAAGTTCTTCTGCTCACAGGGTTTTGAATCATAGAATCATAGAATGGTAAGGTTGGAAGGAGACCTCAAGGACCATCTAGTTCCAACCCCCTGCCATAGGCAGGGACACCTCCCAGTAGCACAGCTCACTCAAGGCCTCGTCCAACCTGGCCTTGAACACCTCCAGGGAGGGAGCAGCCACAACCTCCCTGGGCAACCTGTGCCAGTGTCTCACCACCCTCACTGTAAAGAACTTCCTCCTAACATCCAGTCTAAATCTTCCCTCTGCCAGTTTAAACCCATTGCCCCTTGTCCTGTCATTGCAAGATCTTATAAATAGTCCCTCCCCAGCCTTCCTGTAGGCCCCCTTCAGATACTGGAAGGNGATTCCTCTGTCCATGAAGCAGCACCATGTGCACAGTGCTGGAGAGTGAGCAGGGAGGCAGGCAGGCTGAGAGTGAAGTGAAGCCTAAATGGCTCTACAAGAAAAGTTAGAGGGATTGATTGCTCTGAAGCACACAGCATAGTCTCCAGAGGGGAAAAACAACTGGTACCTTCAGTAGATGCTGTCTCATTTCAAATGCTGATCACTGTAAGTGGAACCGAGAAGGAATTTTCTTTTGTATCAGACTGCAGAAATCTCAGGATTTTTTTATTCTTCTAGCTTTCTGTGCTAAATTTCCTATGTTTTACTTTCTAGAATTTTCTGCCATGGAACTACCTGTTTCCTTACTGTTTATTATAATGCTAATTTATTTTTAATGTGGATAGTGCCACCACTTCACTTATTCCACGGCTCCACAAACAGCTGGGTGAAAATTAGAAGGAAATATAGAGATATAAATGAGTAGCTGGAATGAAGGTGGCAGAATTGTCCTCAATCTCTCCATCTTTGTCTAAGCATAAAGCATCTTTAGTTTAGTGTCTTTATATTTTGCCCAGACACTTTTAATAGCCTGCAATATGCAGGGAATACATTAAATGATCAAAGTTTTCTTTCCAGATGCAAACCTTTTGAGACTCCACAGAGGCAATAGTTAATCTAGACCTTGCCTTCTCTCCCAGGCTGTAAGTTTCCTTGTTTAGAAGGATAGAGGATTCTCCTTCTCCCTCTCTTCTGTCCATTGCTTCCTCCTTGGCTACGGCCATACAGTTCTGGTGTGTTGGCTGTAGTGGGGTGGAATGCACTGGAAGAGTGGGAGGAGGTTCTCAGTTTGGGAAGCGTGAAGGTGGATATGTTACCTCAGCAGATGAAATCTTGCATGGTGTAGGAAGGCTGCAAGAAATGGAAAAACGTGTAGGAAGTCTGTCTGGCACCTTGAAAGGAACTTTGGTCGGTGACTTTGTGCAAGTTGCCCCTGGGAAGGAGCCAGCCAGCCTCCCGTTTTTTGGTCCTGCTGCTGGCAGTGCTGCTGGCACAATCTGTGAATGGATTGCTGTGGCTTTAAAATGCAGCAACATTATCACAGTGCCTACAAGGTAGTAATCTGCTTAGGGTTCTGGGTCTCTTCAACAATGCTAAGCTAGTGGCTAACATTTAGTGAGCAACATGGCGACAGATGACAACTTCCTCACCGTAACTGGAGTCTGAATACCAAACACTGCAAGGTCGAACCCAGCTCATTTTGCCAGCCCAGTCTGGAGTTCTCACTTGGAAATACTCGGCAGTGCTGCTCATTTTTTTAACAGTACACCTCCTGGAGATACTTCTGTAACTGAAATCCTCTCCAGCTTTCCATCTGAAGCAGCTCCTGTCATGCACAGAAGCCTCATTAGCAGTAGCCAAGCCCTCAGATTGTGCTGGGCCTGATTCTCATTTGCTTTAAGATCCTCATGTGTTGTCCTGGCTCCATAAAGAACTCAATCCAATATGCAAATTACATATATGTTTACTTAAAACTGGCTATGAATGCACGTGGGGATTGGCTTTAAACCTGTCAGACACTGGCAGAACTCATCAGCAATGAGCTCTGGATACAAATAAGAATGAATCTCCACTCCCCTGTTCCTAACGAGTCCATTCTGCTGCAGATGATGTGTGGCTTGCCTTGAAGAAATGCGAGGAATATCTTTTTTATTTTGCTCAAACCCACTTTAACTGCAAGGGGTCCACATGGGTCTTTCCTTTTGTTTGCCATCCTCCTTCTTCCACTGCATTCGAGACACATAAATAATGCTGTGAGAGAAAACTAAATTGTGTGGGCAGAAGAAAAAAGATCAGAAAAAAAAAAGCTTCACTTCCCTGTGGAGCAGTGAGAGACTGACCTCATGTGGTGTGAAACCAAAGCTGCCAGGGGAAATGCAACACGGATGAGACTGAATAAAATGAGTCTTTGAAAAATTAATGTTTATCCTGCGTTCCTGAGCTTTCACTTGATGCTTCACCATTTATGTTCAATAATACTCATTTGGGTAGATTGAAATGTGGCTGCTGATCAGAAGTTGACCAGCGTCTGTGTTCCCAAAGACCTTGTTGCGTCCTGAAAGGGATGCTCTAACAAGCTGACCCCAAGACAGCAGGGTATGAGCTGAGGCCCAATTATCCTGGCTGCTGCCTGTGTGTGATTATAATTGAAATGAGGAGGAGTTTGGTGTGAACGAGTGACAGGATAATCAGTCTTGGTTTCAAGCCCTCCTGGCACTTGCCCAGCAGCAATGCTCGCTCTGTGCCTTGGCAGCTGTGCTGTGTGGAACGGAGGCTGCGGTTAGGAGAGTCCTGCAGCGGTGCTGTGCAGGGTGGGAAGGGTGTTCCTAGCCCGTGTGGTTTTCACAAGTATGAGCAATGGCAGCCCTAGAGAGTCGGCTCTGGTAGCCCAGTCCACCGCCCATGGAAGCAGCCAGGCCCAGGGATAACAAAAAGAGGTTCCACTGTTTGGAAAACCCTCCTTTTACAGCAAACAACGTGCATTTGATTTCGAAGGATTCAGAGGATAACGGGGCTTATGGACCTTCACAGGAAAATCTGCTTGGAAATCCCTTGGACAATTCAGGTGGACTTAAAAATCTCTGTCCCCATGCTGCCAAAGATGACTCTGTATGCTTCATTGTACTTCATTGTTCTTGACCTTAACTGAAATGTCTGAAGTAACAAAGTATTTTCTGCAGAGCCTCTGAATCTGCATTTCTAACTTTCCATCGTCTTCTATACAGATCCTTTTGGAACCAGGGGTGATACAGGATGTCCTGGCAGCTGGGAGTCATTTGCAGCTGCTGGAGCTTCTGAGCTTATGTTCTCACTATCTGATTCAGGTGAGGCTCCTCTGCCAGCTTATCAGCCATTTCTGTTCAGTGTTCTCTTCTTGTGTCAAGCCTGATTTCAGTAGGTCACACCTGCTGTGACCTAACTGGATTTCAGAAGAAATCTGCAGCCAACAGGTAGTCTTTGAAATGCAGGGGGGATGGGTTGGCTGAATGTCTTGTTTGCCTTTTTAAAAAGTTTCAGCCTTTAGTGTTCCAGTGGACCATAACTGTCCTGCTACTGACATTGGAGAGAGCAGGGAAAAGGTAGTTGAATGTGTTGAATATGATGGAGACTTGATTTCTTGTATGGAATTATAGAGAACATGGTGCCAGGTACTATGCTTGTGATGACCTATTTTGCACTTTAAAGCTTCTAAATGTTTGTTGTTTTCTTTCCTCTGAAGAGTAAATGATGACTTTTTCCTTATGCAAGAGAATAAAAGTCTTAAAAGATTTATTGAGCACATAGAACTGTTTGTTTCCTAAATATGTCTGAGTTATATAACTGACTGCAGATGTAAGAAGTTCTGTCTCTTTCCTAGCTGCTTGTGTATTCGATAGCAGAGAGCCACAAGCTGCGAATTGTTTCAACAATGAAAGCATCTTAATAAGGAGGAAATGCTCCTGAGAGTATGGAGTTTATGGCATTTCCTCCTTCTGATTGACATCAATGCAGTAGTGTGTGGTTATAGCTTTAGCAATCAGTTTTCAAACCAGTGGTTGATGCCTGTTGGCGTTCAGGCACCTGGGGTGTAAGACTGTCCAGATTTGAAATCCCACAGCTAAGTGATTTTTCTGTGCTAGCTGAAGTGCACTCTTACTTCCATGGAGTTCTAGATACCCCGAGCAGAACTCAGGAGCTAATATGATGCTGGGTGTGAGCGAGGGCTTTGGAAGATTCAGAGCTGTTCAAAGCAGCCCACTTGTTTCTGAGAGGCAGGACATGGCAGGATTAGGCACGTTTCATGAAGAGTGGGCAGCTTGGCACAGCATTTCTGTTGGGATTATTGGTTGGACAGTGGCACATGTTCAGTACAGCCTTGTTTTAGAAGTGGTGTTAGCTGACTGTGCTGGAAATAATTTCTATCCTCACAGCAGCCAGGAGCAGCAAGTGTAGTAGACCTAAGCGGTGATCCTGATTGCATTGAAGTTTCCCTGACTGTTAAAAAAGGTCTTTGGGATCACAAATGCTTTCATATCAACAGAAGTTGAAAGTTTAATGCTAGTTTTCCCACGACTTTTAACTGCTTTGAGTTCTCTGCTAAATGATAACCGTACCTGGTTACTTTTGAGAGACTTCACTGTAGTGGCTAGGACTCTGCCAGGGGCACGTCTGCCACTTGCTGCTCGTGTTGGTCAGAGTGTCTCTGCAGAGGCCTGGTGTGACCTGAAAGGATAATTTTAGGTGAGTGTTTAAAATGAGCCTGGAAAAATGCAGTACTGTACAGCCGCAGCCATTGTGCTGTCTGCTCTGGATTCTTATATACAAAAGCAGGCAGTGAGCAGCACCAGGCATGGTTAAATTAGATTAATCTACTCACAAATGATAAAAAAAGACCTCCTGGAATAATTCTTGGTTAATAATTGAAGCAAGCAAATTGTCTTGGGGAGTGGCTTTTTATTTTTAACCTTCTACTATAACGGTCAATTTAGGCTGGCAAAGCAGCATTCTGCCATGGTGCATGAACACCTAACCATCTGCATCTTCTCTTCAGCTGTTTGAATATGTTTATAGATTGGAACACATTACTGGTTTTTAAGAGGAGGAAGCTACAAATGGATCTGCCTGTGCAATTAAAAGCAGTGTGCATGGTTTGTATCCATGGTGGGGCTAGAGCTTCAAAGCTGTTTTCTTAAACCCAGCTTCTCCATTTGAAATGCTGCCCACAACACAATCGTGACTTTCACCAAGATACTCTTCTTCAGAGATGAATTAATTCTTACAGTAGAGATTGAGAGCATCACCTTTCTATTGCTGGAAAACCCAACACAGTTGGGATTTTAGCTCCTGGCTTTTTCATATAGAGCAAATTAAACTGCTGGGAAAAGAAATCTAAAGGTCATCCAGCAGCCAGGACTTGCCTCTTTTAAACTGTTTGTAATCTGGGCACAGGTGTGCACACTCCCCACTCCCCTAGGACTGGAGTGCTGTTTCACAAAGCCACCACCATCAAACTTGAGTACGCCAACTTTATTCTGTGGTGGACAGAGCAGCGTTCCCATGCCAAGAGTGCAAAGCAGACAGAAGTAACGTTGGCATTTTGCAGACTTGCAGTGCTCTGTAGCCGGCAGTTACTGATGGCTCCTTTCTGAAGGAACATGTCCTGTCAGCTGTTGAGACACTTGGCTGTTGACAGTCATTAGGAAGGTTCTTGCACAGAGAACTGTTGGAATGCTTCATCTCTGTCAGAGGGATATGGATCTGTATGCGTGAGATGGGAATGCTCTGGAGAGGGTTCCAATTTAGGTACTTGGGAAGAAAATTATGGTGGTTTTGTTTTTCAGCTGGTGTCAGTGAGGAAAGTGACCAGGGCACACCCGACGGCTTTGAGTGGCAATGGCACGCCCAGCGGCTTTGAGTCCCGCTTTTGCCGTAGTCACCTTGCTGCTGTTGAGCTGCGGCGGGAGGGTGGATGTGCTGTGATCTGCACAGCTGTGCTGCTCTGTAGCAGTCACAGGAGAGGTCACAGGCTGGGAGGAGGCAGCTGGTGCTGCGTCTTCCTACTCTGCAGCTCCTGTCAGGACGGGGGAGCAGCTTTGGTGTGTGTCTGCGATAGGAAGGGAGAAGCTGTGCTGCTCCGCTGTGCCCAGTCTGCCCTTCTCAGTCTGTGTAGCCAGTGGAGCCTTCCTGTCCTTCTGCACAGAGAGATTCCTGCTCCTGCAATCCCTCTGACGCTTGTGTAAAGCTGCAGACAGAGGCTGCTGAGTCCCCAAGTGCTCAGCGTACAAAATTTTCCTTCGGTTTTATTCCCATGCCACTGCTCTCTGTCCCCTCAGGGCTCCTGCCCACATGTTTGCGGTCTCTGCCTGTCCTTGGGAAGGAGGCGGTTCAGGTGTCAGGGTCCCATCTGTCGGGGTGGGAGCTGCCCTGCGCTCCGGTGCGGTCGCAGCCGGCAGTGCCTGACTACCGGAGAGGCAGCCCAGAGGCGGCTGCGGCGCCTCCCTGACCGGGCGTGGGCAGCAGGTGGCGCTGTGAGGCCGTCGCGCCGGCCGCGGGCACCTCCTGGCCTCCCGCGCACGGCACCAGCAGAAGAATGATTTCTTTTCCCTGCGTATTCGTTTTCTGACCTAATCAGTAAAAAAGTCATTATTCACACAACACTGGGCAATGTGCATTGTAATTTTTAACAAATAATAGGAAAGTGTTGATGTTTCTGCAGGAAATACAGCTCTCTCTCGTGCGGCAGTGGTCATCTATCACCGCACTTTGTGAAATCACTCATTTGTTCTAATTTGAATGTAAATGACTCTAAGGTTTTACAAATAAGGTGACAGACTCACATAAATGTAATTGCAGGGTTCATCTCTCTCTTTTTATATATCACTCATTAAGTTATGAATTAAATACATCGTATTAAACCAGGGGCATGTCCAATGATGATATTGTAATGGCAAATTACTCCATGCTATTAGAGGTGTATTTTTTATTCATGGACATTAATTTGTCATTAAGCAGCATTAGTTTAGCACTTTTATGTGAAAGACGTGACCTGAAAGAGGAGCCTGGCAGCTCTGGTGGAAGGAGCAGGAGCAGAGGCGCCAGCAGAGCTTTGCTTTTGCCTTTCATGCAGAAGCCAAGGGACATTTTATTTAAATTCTCTTTGATCTAAAGCAGTCTGAGGTGTGCAGCAAAGGTGGTTCTGGAATGTGGAAATGCCCTGGCTGTAAGGTACTTACCAGTATGGGAAAAGCCTGCAATGCTAAGTGCAAAACAATGACTGTAAATCATTTGTAACCTATGAAGCTGGAGAGAACGCTGGGCCTGAAGTGAGTTACGACCTGACTTTATCTCAGAAGTATCCCCGTGGCAGAGAGTTACTTGTCCATCTCTTCTTTCCTCTCTACTGGCCTGGCCGAAGCAGAACTGACGTTTTTCTTCTTCATTATGAATTAAGTCTATGTGTGCCTCCTCTGTATTTTTAAACATGGTGTTATTGTTGTTATTTTCACAAGGATTGCTTGAAATGTTAGGCAGGAGCAGAATCTTTCCTAAGAGAACTAATGAAAAAATTACTATTTGATTGAATTTGAGAGGCAGTTTGGCACCTGAAACTAAGGAAAACAGGGAATGACTCAGCCTGCTCCATCTGTAACAGATCATGTTCTTGTCACTGCATCAGTTTAGGGGACACTGTTGTAGAGAGTTTGTTTTACTGGGACAATGCTTGTACAAAATGTGTGGCAGACGTTTTGCTGGTATGCTGAGCTGTGAAGGCTGGAGGTGGGGAAGCAAAGAATTACCCAACTGCTAGAGCACTGGAGTGGGTCCAGGCATTTGAGGTTCTGGGTTTTCGTATCTTCTGCATCATGGGAAATCTTGTAAATTGCTCTGCTCCTCCTTCTTCCTCTGTCAAATGAGAATTTACTTTGGTTTAGTGCTGTGAGCAAAAGTTTCCTTGGTGATTTTTGAGCTGAAGTCAGACTTTGCAGGAGTACTGAGACATCTGAAGAAATAACAGCTTTCAAATGCAGCAGAAATGTTGCTTTTCATCATTCACATACTTGTAATTAGATTCCTTTGGCTGCTAAGTACCCTGGTATCTCCCTGTGGCTGAAACAGGTCTCCTGCTCTTCAGAGCCATGTGAAATTGTGTACCCTCAAGTGTGCAGCTCTTTGCTTCTCTGCCTGTGCATGCAGCTGCCACCCCCCGTGTCTTTAACGCACAGCTGCAAAACGCTCCCAGTCCCCCACAGGCAGTGCAAACCTTCCTGCACTTTCCAGCCCAGTGGCCAGGGCAGCTGCTACCCTGCAGTCATCAGCCAGAAGCTATCTTGGCCAAATTTTTGTTCTTTTCTATACTCTCTGCATTTTATAACTATCTTTGCTCAGGATCCTGAATCCTTCAGGAATCTTTAAAACCAAAACAAAAAACCTAAGCTGAGCACCTTAAATCTTGCAAGGTTTATTTCCAGCCTGTAAAATTTTTATATCCTTAGAGTGTCAGCCTCAGAGCTGGGAGCACTAGCCTAAAAAATGCAATGCTGAAGCATCAAGAGGTTGTCTCTTTACCGAGCAGTACTTGGGGTGCATTTTGACAGCAGCCTTTTCCCTCTTGCTGCAGTGTTGTTCTGAGAACCGATGTTGCTGTTCATCACCAGTTGCCAGTGCCTGCCTTCTGATGTTCCAATTACAGCCTGCTGCATTTTCTCTGCCAGCTGATGCTGATTCTCAGAGGTTTTATTTCTTCCTAGTATGACCCCTTGGCAGGACAGCCAGACAGTGCTCGTGCTCTGTCATCTGTTACCTCACTGCTTTTGCAGAGCCTCCAGTAAAGTCTGCAGGAAGCATTTGCTGTTTTGTAGCTCGATCCAACTGTTGGCAGTGCTGGACACACACATATCAGTTCCCTGAGGGCTGGGCTGGAAAAAGGTTACAATGCTTCCTACTTAAATCAGCTTCATTTTGAGATAGTCCTTGAACAATCCTTTCATCCATCTAAGATGCATCCTACCATGAATCTGTAATATCTGGAATTTATGAAACATTCTAACACTCATTTTGCTCAATTTGCCCATTTTGTCTTGCCCATGGTAATTATTCTTTTTAGTGTCTACTACTGTGAACTTTGGGTTCCTAAAGCACAAAGCTTGCACTGGATTCAAAAGTATTAGTAACAACAGAAGAAAAAAGGTGAATATTTGCCTTAAAATATTGCTGGTGGTTGGTGGATTAGCCAGAAAGTTCTCAACTTTACCCAACCACTGTAGGAACGCTGAAGAATTAGCAAAAAATTAAAGTACTAAAACATCTGTGAAGACACTGTGGCAGTGCTCTTGACTGAAGAGTGAAGGATCATCTCACTCCTCAGGACTGCTTGAGGGAAGACAGGCTCCTGTAACTGACTAAAACCATGGCTGATAAAATCCTCCCTTTGGGTTTCTGCTGTTGGCAGAAGGGCCAGGCACAGGGCTTGGTGGTCACCCTGTTCCATTTCACCTCTGTGCTCTGTGGTGGATGACAGTGATTGCTGCAGTTACCTTGCCAGCAATGCCTGGCGGGTGCTGAGGCCAGGAGGGTGTAAAAAACAGTAAATGTAGACAAATGAAATTCCCAGAGCAGCCTCTGTTCAGCAAGGGAACTCAGCTACTGAAAGCTTGCCTGTGGTCATGGCCATGTTCCCAGGAACCCCTGGCTGCAGCCCCACGGCTCCTTTACGGTTCTGCAGACCACACGAGGCTCATCGTGTGAGAACCTCGCCTGGAGCAGAGCCAGTGTCACCCCAATCTTCAAAAAGGGCAAGAGAGAGCTTCCAGGAAATAACAGACCAGTCAGCCTCACCTCCATCCCTGGAAAAATGATGAGGCAGCTCCTTCTGGAGGGCATCTCAAGGCACTTGGAAGAGAAGAAGGTTATCAGGAGTAGTCAGCATGGATTTACCAAGGGGAACTCAGGGTTGGCTAACCTGATAGCATTCTCTGATGTCATAACTGAATGGGTGGAGTCAGGGAGAGCAGTGGATGTAGCCTACCTTGACCCTAGCAAGGCCTTTGACACCATCTCCCATGACATCCTGGTGAGCAAGCTCAGGAAGTGTGGGATGGAAGAGCAGGCAGTGAGGTGG
>WBNM01035575.1:103451-157471 GCA_013399055.1 Ramphastos sulfuratus | reverse complement strand
TTCAGATTCCTTAGGAGCTCTCGAACAGGATCTTCTACTATAGTAGGCAGATCTGCCTGCTCCCAGTCCTTACTTTTACCCTCTGGAGCTTGGACATTGTGGTTGGAGCCCTTGCTGTTGAAGACTGAGGCAAAGAAGTCATTGAGCACCTCAGCCTTGTCCATATCCTCTGTCAGCAGCTCTCCATTTTTCCTCTGTAAGGGTCCCACATTCTCCCTAGGCCTCCTTTTCTCATTGATATACCTGAAGAAATTCTTCTTGTTCCCTTTAATGTCCTTTGCCAGATTCAATTCCAGCCTTGCCTTAGCTTTCCTGACCTGAGCTCTGGCTGCACCAACAGTATCTTTGTACTCATCCCATGTCCCCTGTCCTTGCTTCCACTCTCTATAAGCTTTCTTCTTGCATTTAAATGTGTCCAGGAGCTCTCTATTCATGCATGCAGGCCTCCTGGTGTTCTTCCCTGCCTTCCTCTTTTATGAGCTGCAATGTTCCTGAGCCTGGAGGAGGTGATCCTTGAACAATGACCAGCTTTCCTGGGCCCCCCTTCCTTCCGGGGTACTTCTTCAAGTACAGAAATGTCTTGTTAAGCTCCTCAAGCCACAGAGGCATTGTGCTGTGGAGCTGGCATGTTTGCTGTCAGAACTTGGAGGCGTCAGAGTAAGGAGTACTTTGCAAAGGTGAGACTACCTGCGAGTATGGAGAGCAAATTAGACTCTTCCCAGTCTTGGTCCCTGCAGAACCTGCAGCACACTGCCCATGACGGTGGCCTTGGTTTGGGTTTTCTAGGTGCAGTGCTCTGGAGTTCTCTCCCTGTTCCCTTTGTCGGAAAAGGGTTTGATGTATAAGCTTCCCTGAGGGGCCTGGCTGGTTGGCTAGCTGGGTTTGTCCCCAGTTTTTCTGCAGGGTCAATGAAGCCTCCTAGCTGCATGCTTTGACAGCCCTTTGCTGGAGAAGCTGCTGCAGAAAGGCACACAGCTATAACTTACTGCCAGCTCATAACGGGCAGCAGGCCCTCTGTAGCTGCTGGCGCCAAGTGTGGGCAGTGAGGATTTTCAGATCCTGGGTCCTTGTCCTGTGTGGCTGGAAGAGCTTGGGAGTAATTTTCTGAATGGTGTTGCTCCAGTCACCAACACTTCCTGAGACACGGGTGACAAACTTTCTGTTTCTGTTGCAAGGTCATGCTGGGGAGAGATACTTGTAGGTAATGTGCTGCTTTGGCAGCCAGCAAGACCCCACAGTGTCTGTCTGAGTGCTTTCGTAATTGCCTCTGCAAAGGTTACTAATGCTGTGCTGGAGAGCTGTTTAAACTTGCTTCCTGCTGCAGGCAAAACCTCTGTCTGTGTCCTTTTAATTCAGCCAGTACAGCCGGCAATAAATATGTATTTAGAAATAGTCCAGGTCCCCAGAATGAATTAAAAGACACACATAAATGTTTACCAATTTAGGCACACAGAAGGCAGTAAGAAACTGTTTTTTTGCTTTCTCTTAGTAAATAAGTAATTCCCTCGTAGTCAACTCAATAGAAGAAAATTAAATCAGACCAGCTATATTGCCTCAAGTGTAGTTAAGTTCATAATTTTTGCTAAGGTTATAGTGGTAATGCAATATACCATGGAAGAATCTAATATTCAGCCCAGGGTGAAGATTGGGTATGCCAGAGGATTAGTGTCAGGGTGCTTTATAGAAGTGAAACTTGATGGACAGGTTGGAGACAGATCCACAGAATCTCATTAAATTGCTGAATTGTTCATTACTGAGCACTCTCACTGTAATAAAGTGCTCATTGACTTTGACAAATCCCCATCCCATGTCTTAAGGAAGAACAGCAAAGCAAGAGGTGTCGGGGAAGCTGGTGGAAATTGGCACAAAGTGGGGCAGGTAATAGAAAAGCTGATGCGGGGATGCTGCTGAGTTCTTTCTTACCTGTGGCTGCGTGGCCTCCCGTGCATGCGTGCCACGGCAGCAGGAGTTCCCTGTGTCCCGGGGGGCACCTTCACTAGCAGGGCTGCAATTAAAGCTGTCCTCCCGGGACCTCTGGAGAGAGGCAGAGCACAGGAATTGTCACTAGCTTGAAGTCCCAAGGCTCACTGGGCAGTGTGATCTCAGCACATCAAGATTAAGGCAGTTGTTTGAATGTGTCCGAAGGTGGGTGCAGAGTGGTGCTCAGATGTGATTTACACTGCAGTGGCCGCAGCTCCTCTCCGGCATGTCTCGGAGTTTTTGCAAGGATAGCAATTCACAACTGCCCGACCTCAGGGAATCTGGGAATCCAGCTCTGAAAAAATGAAGGCTGAGAAGGTTAAACAGCTAGGAAGGGGATTCATGTCCTGCAGTGATTCTTGCCGATTCTTTCAGAAATAAAAATGTGACCTCGAAGCAGGGTGCAAAAGTTAACTCCTTCCTCTGCCTCTTAAAATCTTACCAAATGTTTTGGCTTGGAGTAGGAATAGACAAAGACTAGAATGATGCCTTTCTTTAAAACAAACAGAAAGAGCCCACCAGGAAACCTCCACGGGCAGTGATGGGAGCGATTTACTCCATCCTTAAGAGTACGTCTTTAGCTAGGCTGAGCCAGTGACAGCTATTATTGCTTTACACAGAATTTGTTCTCATATTGTCTTTTTCACTTAGCACAGGAGATTATGAAATACTATTTTGTACAGAATGAGATTTGTTATTTGTCGGCTGCATTAAAACATGAGTAAACTCCCAGCAGTGATGAGGGTGAAAGGATTACATAAATAAAATGAAGAAGAAAACGAAGGAACGATCCTGAAAAAGTTGAAGGGGAAAAAGGCAAATTCTTTGGTTTTTTTCCTCTTGTTTGCGTGTGCAGCATGCTTTTTTCACAGCTGTGGTGAGGATGTGCCAAGTGTATCAGGAAGTGAAGAGCGAATCTGCATGACTGTCCCTCACTGGAGAGGCTCATGGGCTGCACTTTCGGGAGGCAGATGAATTCCTTCCCTTGATAACTGAAAAAGTAACCAGCCCTGTAAGGCAGAACATGTTCCCAGCACTGGAGGGCTTCTCGTTGGAACCTTAGCCAGTGGAAAGCAAGCCAAAGACCGAAGAAAAAAATTGATATTAGCTGCAGTTCTCATCCTGCTCATCATTGAAATCTGCAGCATCATGAGGCTTCAGTGCTCATGTCTCAAGGCTCATATAGATAGAAACATCTGCTGGGTTGCTGTCTGCCGCTGTGCAGTGGCCAAATGATGCCGTGGCAAACACTGCACCTGATCTGAGGTGAACTCTTGGATTTGGCAAAAAATCTTAACGTGAGATCCTGCTGCTGCTTGGGTAGGTTATTAAAGGATCTGTACTAGGTGGAGCCTTTCTGCTGCAGTCAGCCCTAGCTCGTGTATTGGTTTGCTCTCCCAGGTGGGGTGGGCATTGGGGTGCACAGCCAAGTAGCATGGCTGGCAGAACAGAAGGGCTGGGAGCTCTGCTGCAGCAGGGACAAGCACACATCAGCTCACTGGTTTTAAACACACGGTGGCACCCTGTGGGGTCTGATTGCTGGGGGTGGCACTGGGCCTCGCTTGGTCCTTCTGTCCTAGCAGAAGGATGAGTTAGGTGCAAGAAGCACATTTGTAGATCTGCCTTTACAGCCACTTGGAGCTTCTTTGCAAAGGAAACTACTCCATGGTTGGAGGACTTGATTGCACAAGAACACACCTCCTTTAAAGCCTATTTTTAGGGATCTCTTTTTGTTCTCAGTTTCAGCTACCTGCATCTCACCAGGCTTTGTTCTGTGGTATGGGGCACAAAAATCTCCACAGGATTTTGGTAGTGGAGTAAGGAGACTCATTTGTGGACAGCTCGAGGGGACAGAAGATTTGGATTATGTGCCAGCTGTGCCACTGCTGTCTTATGCCATATCACTTAATTTTTCTCTTCTAGCTCCTGTGTTGGGAGAATGGTTAAGACATACACTGCTGTGGAAAGCTTGACTTTGCTTATAAATTGCTTTGAGATACTTGGAAGGCAAAGTGCTGTATGATTTTGAAGTTCAGATTCCCCAGATGGTGTAAAATGGCAAACTTCCATGAGCTGTGATAATTTACAACAGCTGAGAGTTTACCTTCTGTCCCTACCTTCACTTCGGGCTTGAAGAGATGAAAAGCTTCATTCTTCCACTACAGCAACTCTTTGCTTTAATATAATATGATTCATTACCATGTGTAATGTTATATATTGCTGTGGTTCAGCTGACCATCTGCAAAGCTGAGCTTGGACCATAGTTGTTTTCTTGGAAGCCTAAAAGGCTGAAATACTTTTATTGGGGTTAGTCAGTGTCTCCTCGGTCGGCACCTGGCTAGTCTCATTTCCAGTAAATACAAGAAACAGCAAAACAGATGCATTGGATAAAGTGTGCAGAGGAAGTGAACACCAGTTTGAAAAGTGTACATCCTGCTTTTAACTGTCAGAAAAAGGACTTTGTTTGGGTTTTGTTTTCTTTTCTTAGATAGAAAATTAACTCTGCCTCTCTCACGACTTTTTAATTAAACCATTCCCTTTCGGGAGGCTGAAGCAATGTAGCTACCTGGGTTTGGTCGGGGTTGTTGTTGTTGTTTGGGTTTCAGCTCTCTGTTTGCGTGCTTGTTACAATTCTGTTAGTCGTGAGGCACTGCCGTGTCTGTGCCAGTGAGTAAGGTAAGAAACACCTGGTGGGGCTGATCAGTTTCCCACCCCCCGGAAGGTGAGAGCGAACAATCCAACCCACCAGGAGAGTCAATATTGATGCTGTCAGCAGCATGACGTTTGGTCTCTGCTCTCATCACCAAACAATGCTTTGCTTGGATTCTGTTATTCATTCTAAGAGGAAAAGGGTTATTAATGTGGTGCTCTTCAATGTTTTTGTGTTTGTGAGGGAGAACAGGAGAGCAATAGCACAAGTGCACTGGCTAAGAGAAAATGTTTGCAAGAGATCCTTGCCTGTTTGGTTTTTTTTTTGTTTTGTTTTTTTTTTGTTTTTTTTGTTTTTTTGTTTTTTTTTTAATATTCTCTTATTAGGAAGAATGTGAGCCGTGACAAATGGTTCTGCTAATCAAACAGCACCGAAAGGTTAGGTCACAGGAAGCCTTTAGTCATTTTGTGCTTTTCAAGAGTAGATTTGTTAAAATTATGCTGAATACCCACTTAAAGCCTGCGCTGAAAACCCTACCTGTGTTTTGTAACTCTGCGCTGTCAGAACTCCTAATAAGTCAAACATTCTTTCAGAGGTACTCATAAGGGAGAAAAACCCCTGTAAATTTAAGAGTAATTTCAGCTTGTAAATGAAAGGGAGAGGCAGACTGTTCATTTGCACCAATCATGCCTTCCTTTCATCTGCTCTGATTAGGCCTGGTGCGGTTTCATCAAACTACTCCATCACCGAGCTGTCACTCCAGTCGTCTGTTGATTGAAAACAATCAGGGCTCTGATGGCACAATTATTCTGACCCTTTAACTAGAGGCTGCTGTGATAATGAAAGGTTGATTATGATAGTTTGTGCCTCTTTCAGTTTGCCAAGAAGGTTAATTTGGGCATCAGACGGATGTTTAATGGGCGCTTGCTGGCTACACCGAGGTAAATGAGAACGTGCAGTCTTGGATATTGCACGGATATAGTTTGGCTGTCAATCATTGTCATTTTGAGTTTGTGCCTCACACTCTGGAAAGCACATTTTATTTTTTCCTTGGGATTTAATTTATTCTGTGCCCTGAGGAAGTTCTTTCACTCTGTGACCTTCACAGCAGCTTTCTCTGTCTTTCTTCCCTTCCCTCAAATGGAGCCCAAAGGCACAATACATCTAGAGGAACGGTTTGCTTTCATTTTTTGCATTAGAAAAAAAAAAAAGAAAGAAAAAAGGGGAAATAATTTAAAAATCCCTGTTTATCAGCTTGCCCTGAACAAAGCAAATGTTTTCACTGCGGTTGTAAGAGCAGGCCGTGCCAGTGCAAGTGTGCCCGCCGCTGCGGCAGCAGCGCAGGCAGGTCGGTGACGCTGACACCCAGGATGCTCTCTGACAGACCTGGGTGGGGGGGCACAGCTGCATTTCCAGGGCTGCAGCTCCCTGCCACGTCAGTATGGTCGCAGTCCATACTGCTGCAGTTTCCTGAGCTGGAAAGTCTCTCTTCAGGGTTCAGGGGCAAAAGGCATTCACTGCTGATTCAGAGATTATTAATATTTACTGTGTTCAGATGGAGAGAATCCTATGCATAATTTTGTAGTTGTTTGGCTCAGGGTGCAAAAGAAATGCAAATCCCGCCTAATTTTGATTGTTCTCCATGCAGCTCATTACAGTCTTATTTTTAGGCACATTATTAATTCAAAATAAATAGAAGAAAAATATTTCTATGTTTAAAGCTCTCCTGCATCCAAGTTTGAGCCACTCATTCTCCATGCCGCCCGCAAGTGACTGATGCAGTTGCAAAGGGAGTCTGGTGGCTGAGCTGCACAGGTGCTTACTGACTTCTGAAAAGTCACTTGTTGGCTGAGGGCTTCAGAAATTGTGTGTTTGGGGTTTCCCAGCAGCAATTCTTTACTCATATGTTTTTATTATTAAATGGATGACACAGACCACTGTAGTTCACCTTACCTATGCTTAAATGAAAATCCTAAACCTTCTGAGGTTTGTCCTTTGTAATCTCTGGAGAAAGAAGAGAGGAATGAAGACTTCTACAGATCCAAATTCAGTTCCCTTGGGAAATCCCTCTTCCTTTGAGAAATGCTTAAGTTCCTCCATAGCCTTAGTGGACTTTGTGCCAGAGCTTTAGGAAATGCTCTAGTTTACCCCTGGCTTCTGCTCCTGAACTTGACATTTGAAGAGCCAGGGTGGTGCTGACAATGACAGACTGAGAGTGGGTTTGGGGCTGCTGAGATAGGTAAGATCCAAAGAAAAGCTAAACCATGTGCTAGTTTAGAATGAAAACACAGAAGCCTCCCCCTGCCCTGTTCCCACTGCCATCGCTTTTGAAGTTCATGTCTGTGACCTTAGATGGCATAAAGCAGCACAATTGCTTTGCAGTCCAAGGGCTGCAGCACAAACGTACCAGCTGTAGAGCAGACCAGGGTGGAGTTCCCATGGCCTGTGCCGCTCAGAGCTGGGCTCAGAGCAGCATTTTCTGTCTCGGAGCACTCCGGACATAAATGTTCCCTGACACCATGACTTGAGGCACTTTCCAAATGACCCTAGGTCTAACGAGTGTCAAGGGTTTTGTGCACATAAAGCAGCTTGGGTTTTCTGGTTGGGAAACTTCCTGTGATGTTAGGTGAAGGTATGGCAGCGTTCCCAACAGAGTGGCATGAGGAGGATGGTGCAGGGGTGCCAGGCTCTCATGCTTCTGGAGGAGCTGGCAGACCAAGAGCGTAGGCAGCTACTTGCTGCAGGGTTCTGTTCTCCAGGAGGTAAGCTCCTAACTGAGCCTCAGCTGCCCTGCTGCCATGCTGCTGCAGCCTGCATGTGCTCTGGGTTCTGCCAGTGGGGCAGTTGAAGCCTCATGCTGGAAGCAGAAGCAGCTGTTGGAGATGCAATAAACTCACAGGCCAGGATGCAGGTGTGCTTGGATGTGAGCTCCAACTGTGCCACATGTTATTTTTCCACCTGCTTTCTGCTGGTTTGTGAATGTGCTCCATTGCTAAGTCAAGTAATGTAACATTGGAAAGGAAAAATCCTCTGGGTTAAGGCTTCAAAACAAGAGAATTAATCTGGTTTGAAAATCCTGTCCTTCCAAGGGTCTGCTTTTGTCATTTACTTAGTTTAGAAGATGAATATGGCAAAATATATTATTTATTAAAGTTGACAAAGGCACTGGGCTGCAGCTTCCTTTTCTCATGCATTAAAATTAATAAAGATGCTTCTAGCAGTTCAAACAGAGGGTGCCCACACAGTACCTGGAGCAGGAGGTGTGCCTTATTTTTGTAAATTATTTAGCAGCACTACAAATACTTTAAACCTCAAAATTGTGGTTAGTCTCTTTTTATTTTCCCCCCTTGCTTTTTAAACACACTTGTAATACCTAGTGCTGCTGGCATCTCTGTGGAGAAGCCTGCACATCTTCCCTCCAGGGTCACAGGTGTGCAAATGGCTTTGAGCTTCTTTCACCGGTGCTGGTTGGAGTTGCTGTTGACTGCTGCCAGAGAGGCTCAACGTGGATGCTGCCATCAGTGACAGGGGAGCGCAGTGTGCTCCTCTGGACTCAACAAAAACTGAGCCAAAGTGGACAAATTGGCGTTTGCTGACTTCCACAAGCCTGAAAGTTTGCGTTTCTGCCATGTATGTTCATAACATTTGCTCCCTTTGCACTAGAGGAAAGGCTGCTCCTGCTACAAGCAGATCTGTTTGGGAATGTCTAACTTCTCCAGCCTTCCAGCAATTGCCAGAGCAGCCAGTGGCTGGAGCAGCTGTTTGGTCACACAGATCACTGGGGTTTATTCCATGCCTCCGTAAGTGTGGGACACTGTGCTGTGCTGGGGGGCACCGTAACCTTAACTAATGGTGATCTGCTGCAGAGCAAACGTGGAAGTCTAAGGCTCATTTGTGTGTCCCTAAAACCACAGAATCTGTTTCACAGCCTCGTGTCACAGTTCAGGAGCTGGTCCTGTGGCCTGTGAGTGTGCGTACAAATATCTGCACTGGGAGCTAAGCTCCTAGCAGTTATTTTTCAGCAGCGTTCCTCCCTTTAAGGAGGCAGAGCTTGAGCAGGCCCCTTTGACACTGCCTCACCTTCTTTGTAAGTGCTTTCTATCCCAGCGGGTGTCACCAGCGGGGCACACAGCTGCTCTTGGGGCACCAGCTGTTTGCCAAGGGCCCGAGTTTGGCAGAACCTATACAAATAACTGCTGTCTTCTTCTTCCCTTCCTTCCCCCCCACTCTTAGCTGGCTGTGCAGTGGCTGGAGCACAACTGCCGCTACCAGTACATGGATGAACTGCTCCAGTATGTCCGCTTCGGCCTGATGGACGTGGACACACTGCACACCGTGGCTCTTCCTCACCCTCTTGTCCAAGCCAGTGAGGCTGCGACGGCACTCGTCAAGGAGGCCTTGGCATACCATCAGAGCACCTACGCGCAGCCGGTCTGGCAGAGCCGGAGGACAAGGCCACGCTTCCAGTCGGACACTCTGTACATTGTTGGCGGGAAGAAGCGGGAGGTCTGCAAGGTGAAGGAGCTGCGCTACTTCAACCCGGCGGACCAGGAGAATGTCCACATCGCGGGCATCGCTAACTGGAGCGAGCTGGCGCCCATGCCCGTGGGCAGAAGCCACCACTGCGTGGCCGTCATGGGGGACTTCCTCTTTGTGGTGGGTGGCGAGGCGGAGCAGTGCAGCGGGCGCAGCTGCGCGGTGCGGACCGCCTGCCGCTACGACCCCCGGCGCAACCGCTGGGCTGACATTGCGCCCATGAAGAACTGCCGCGAGCACTTTGTGCTGGGTGCCCTGGGAGACTTCCTCTATGCAGCGGGGGGCAGGAATGAGCTGCGCCAGGTGCTGCCCACTGTGGAGCGTTACTGCCCCAGGAAGAACAAGTGGACCTTCGTGCAGCCCTTCGACCACTCACTCTCGTGCCATGCAGGATACGTGGCAGATGGGCTTCTCTGGGTATCAGGTAGAAAACCTTCCACACACTTTGAGGTGCCAACAAAACACTGCCTCAAGTGAAAGCTATAAACCTTCTTGGCTTGGAGAGCCAGGTGTGGTACAGAGAGGGGCTTCTGCTCTGGGGGACCAGCTGGGTGTGTCCAGAGCTGCTCACTGGCTGCCCTCTTCCATCAGTGCAGTGCTGGGTGCCTGTGACCATGCCAGTCACAAGCATGGCTGCTGCTGTGTCTTGACTTTTTACTTCTTGATTTCTCTTGTGGCTTGCATTTTCAGTATTTATGGAACCCGGGGCATTCTAGAAACTCGTGTGACATGCATTTGTATAAAATCCTTCAACAAACAGGAGAAGCAGTCGAGTCTGGCCCCTTGCTCCAGTACATGAAAAAAAGTGATTGAATTTTTTTTCCCCCTTTCATTTAATTTTTCTTTTTGTTAAATAACCCCAAACCCAAGTAAGTATTTGATCGAGATTTTGAAGTCAAATGCAGGACTAGTTAAGATTATTTTTAGTCTTTCCAGATAGGCTAGGAAAGGGCAGATAATGCTGAGGATTAATTAAGGTGCCTGGTTACATAAAGAGCTGCCTGCTTGAGTGCTTAGACACTGCATTGCTGTCTGGAGCAGTGTGATGATGAGTCCAAGCTGTGCTCTGGCACAGCTGGAGAGGTAGGGGAAGGGGCAAGTGGAAGGCTCTTGGATGGACTCTAAATCTGGGCAAACCAACAATTATTTTATCAGTATTCAGTATTTTCCCATTTGTGTTTGAAAATGCTGTGGAGTCGTAGCAAGGGCAGTTCTGGCAGTAGAATATGCCAGGGAGGCTGTGTTTTGTGTGGGTTTTGAGTGAAGGTTTAGCAGTTTTGAGTTGCTGGATTCTTGATAGGTCACTACAGAGCATGAGAGCAGCACAGTGTGCAGGACTTTAGCAGGGCCTTGGTCTGAGCCTTTTGAAGGCTTTGCTCATCAAAAGCTTACCAGATTCAAGGGGTTTTTGTTATTATTTGGATTAATTTTCAGCTTTACTTTGCTGCCCTTTGGGACAAATAGGAGAAGGAATCAAAAGTCACAGAGCATTGAGTCATGGCAAGGAAAGTGTGCTAAACAAAACACTGCTGAGCCTAGGCACACACTGGTGGCAGGAGATGGGTGCTGGTGTTTCAGGTGACAGGGGGATTCCCTTTGGGGTTTTTAACCTCCCAGAAGGCTTGGAGGGGAGTTATATGCACTCAGGAACTAATCAGACCCTCTGGTCAGCTCTCAAGTTTTCTGAGCTCCCTGTATTGTGGAACATGTTTCCATACTTGTGTCATTATTTTTTTCTCTCTCTCTTTTTTTTTTTTCTTCACAGCCTACATGTGATTTTATGATTTTAAAAAGTAGAGGAAAATTCATTAGAATAAGTTTTGTGTCTTGACAGTACAGCATCAGGCAGATGGTTTTGAGATTTTATAGAAAGATGAATCTTACAGCCCCAGTTAACATCTGACACTGTGACCCATTTCACAAACAAACTGCATGCCACATGCTCAAAAAGTTAAGTTTGTTTGCATGAAAGAGAAGCAAAATGCACCAAACCCTTTGGAGTTCATCACTGCCAACAATCATTCCCTACAAGAGCAGGGAAGTATTTTCCATGAGGAAGAACCTGACCTGTGCCTGTCTCCTGCCTCCTCGGTGGCGCAGATGCAGGTCTGGAGCCTGCTTTCCCAGGCTCCCCTCTCTCCCCATTGCTCCCCTCTCTGTGTCCCTGGGGACAGAGAGGAGCAGGGAGCCTCTGCCAGGCGGTTCAGCTCTGGGCTGTTTCTGCGGCTGCAGCTGGGGGTGAGGAGGCTTCTCCTCTGCCTGAAGAGCTCACGAGAGTAGCAGTGTTGGCTGGTGTGTGCAGAGGTCTGGGCTACCTGACCTTCAGCCTGTCAGCTAAACCCACATCTGAATACACAGGTGCAAACTCCACTTGGGAGCTGGGGGAAGTTCGTGTGTGGAGCAGGGTTTCTCTCTTCTTGATTTGGAGACAACCCCACAACTCAAGCACAAACCAAGCAGTGCTTGTGCCCCTCTTGTCTGCAGGGACACTGTTGAGGGAGCTTGGAAGCCAGGCTGCACCTCCTGCAATGTGTCTGCCTGCGAGAGCAGAGACAGGGGCTGGCCCTGAGGGTGCTGCTCACCTCCCACAAACTGCAGTCCCCAAAGCAAGCTGCCCGTGCCAGAGCAGCGCAGTCAACCCACTGCTCACAACCCGCCTGTGCCTTGTCTGCCCCTCAGCCAGAGGTGGTTGTCTCTGGCTTTTACTGATGTGCTACCACCACATCAGCTGCTGTTGCTTGACATCAAATATAGAACGTGGTTTGTACTGTTGAAGTACTTCTCTCCAAGAGTCAGTGCCTCCCTGCCTCTTCCCTCCCTTCCTCACAGAAATCACTGCAGAGAACTTGAAGAAATTAGCTTGAAATTGCATCCTGGTTTTTATCCTGAGAAAGTATGTAGCATTTTCAGTACCATTTAAACTTTGCACTTCCTATTTCGTAAGAGATGCATTGCTCAGTGCTCTTCTCTTGCCCTTTCCCAGCTGCCCAGAGTATTTAAAAAAACACCCAAAAACAGTTCAAGAGGACACTGCAGACTTGTTAAATTTGAATTTTGGCAGAAAATTTTAAACTTTTGCTATAGCACTTCAGAGTTAGGGGGGACTTGAGTTTGAAAATTGATGCAGATATAAGATGGCATATTTAATGACAGATGTATCTATAGAACCTGTTAAGATGCAGATTATCCCCCTGGGGAGGGGAGATCAAAACTGCCAATCTATAAAATAGACTTGTTAGGGGAAGGCATGGAATCTATCTCTGTGAGCACTTTGATTGCAGGGGACAGTGTAGCAGCATGTGGCATCATAACCTAAGAGCAGACAAATCAGCTTGATGACTTTCAAAGCCAAGAATACTGCTGGAGGCAAGGGTACTCCAGTCTAGAAGAAATTAAAACATATAGAGACTGTTATTAATTCCAGATCTATTTTTGTGTAGTCAAATCTGTATGCAAATCCTTAGCATCTCATTTTGGCAGATTAATCTAAAAGTGAAGAGGGGAATGTGAAGGGAATGTAATGATAGCACACCACAGATGAGCAACGTTGCAGGGGAAAGGATGTAAGCTGTGCACTTGATACGAGGGGCTCTCTGTGAAGAGGCAAATAATTCTGCCTACTTGATGACTTTGTTAATTTCATGAGGAAGCGACCCCCTTCTTTCTCTTCTTCCTCCACATCTTTACCCCAGACCAAGGTGGCCTTTCTGCATGGAAATACATGGCCCAGTGTGGTGTTTCTGATGCATCTGCTGTAGGCTGCCATTCTGGAGGTAAAATCACCCAAACAAGTGTGATTTTCATTTTTCTGATCTGACATCTCACTCTTAAGCATTGTGCTAGGAGTGAAAACAATGATGTAAAAGGAAATCAAATTAGAGAATAGACATTAGGAGAGATTTTGTGGGTGCAGCTGAAGGCCACTATCACTGTGAAGGCTACACAAGAGTGAGGAGACAAGTAACAGACCACAGCGTTAGCCATGGGGCAGTGATGGCATTCTGGTGCCCATTCTTGATGGGGTACTTCTGGGTGCTGTGATGGGCAGTGTGCCATGGCATGATGGAAACTGCTTGGGAAGACCACATCAGCATCTCTGAGCTGCTCCATGTGTAGGAACACAGCTCACTCTGGAGGAACTCCCAGCTGAAGCCTGCAGCTGAGCTAGATGTTCTCTGTAGTACAGGTTTCCTATACAGTGAGCAGAGCCAGCCAGGCTTGCACTCTGCTTTCCAGCTGGCAGGAGTGTCCCACACCATGCTCCTGCTTTGCACAGCTCCTCTGCAGACTCTTCCTTCTCTCTGCTGCCAGCACACTTCCTCCTCCTTCAGACCCTATCACATTGCACACTCCATGGACAGAGATGGGCTTTATCTTCCTGCTGATGGCTGAGCGCACAGGAATGCACAGACAGATCCAGTCCCATCTCTCTTGAGCCCACAGAAGTGGCTTAGCAAAGGAAGCATGTGGGGGTTGTTGCTGTTCTGTGTTTCTGTGTCTGAAAAATGTGCTGCTTCTTACCTTGCAACCAGAGGAAGAAGTGCAGTAGGAATGGAGACACAAGTGGTGGTATGCAAGGTAATTATGTCAGCAAATGAACCCTAGAATTGGTTATTTTGCTGTGCCTGAACTTGGTCCGGGTTTCACTTATATGAACAAATGTAACTTGTATGAACTCTTTTGCAGGGGGAGTCACAAATACTGCACAGTATCAAAACAGGCTCCTGGTTTATGATCCCAAGCAGGTGAGGACCTGTGGTGGATGTGGCTTTTTCATGTTTTACTTCAAACAGGTCTGTGCAAATACACAGAAAGACTTTGTAAGGCTGGCAATGCTGAACATTTGAATAGGTTGTGTTTTGACTTCTCTTTGCACCCATGTGTGGATTTAAACAGAGGAAGGGACACCTTGTCTCTTTATTATGTTTTTTAAGCCCATAGGCATTAGAAACATTTTAGCTTAAACACGGAAATGTGCCTCAGATCCCCTCTACTTATCAGTATTTGTTCTGCTTGCTCGTTTGTTTGTAATCCAGCAGCCCTGGGCAAGGTATAGTCAGAGTCAGTGTCACAAAGCTGCTGCTCGTCACTAGCATTTCTGCTTTGCATTGCACGTGGGAGCACTTTGCTTTCTGCATACTTTCAGGACCATGCTACCTGGCTGTGACTTTTGCTGCTGACTGCAAGGGTGCCTATCATTTCATTACCCAAGCATCTAAAATAACTTTTAGGGATTATTTCATGCATTATGTATGTGTTTTGATTAGGTTAGCATGGCTCAGTAACCATTTCAGAAGGTTAGGGCATGGTTATGCCCTCTTGCTTGTATTAGGAATTAAAAGTCCTTAAGCCTGCAATCAGAGTTGCATAGCCTGATTTACAGCCACGTGGCAGCGTACTGACTGCTCTGATTGTGGGATGGGGACTTTGATTGCTGTATTTGGAATCAGATGGTGCCGGAGGTGCTCCTCTGTAGCTCACAGTGCCTCGTTAAAGCAGAGCCTGTGCAGGTCCTGGCGCGGGGAGCCGCAGTGACACACCTGCACTTCCCTTCTGAGCTGCGCTCTGTGCGTGGCTGCTGCGGGTGCCGATCCTGTCCGAAATTCAAGGGATAGTTACAGGCATCAGCCTCACTTTGCCCGTGGGGGGTGCTTGGAGGCTGTCTCTTGTGTGCCTTTTGCTCTGGGTCTCCACTTGCTGATGCCTATGGCAGGGGGTTGGAACTAGATGATCTTTGAGGTCCCTTCCAACCTTACCATTCTATGATTCTATGACTCTGTGTGGAGGCTGCACCCCAGAGCCGCATGGCAGGACTGCCGTGGCTAGCGGACGGGCAGCGCCGCAGCCTGGCGCGCAGAGGGCTGCGGGGGAGCTGCGCGGGGCTCCTAGGGGAGCTGTGGGGGGCTCTTAGGGGAGCTGCGCTGCTGTTGATATGCGCAGGCTGCTCGCAGCGATTCCGCTGTGCCTTGTCCGGGGGTGCCGGACAGAATCCCATCTGCTCGCCGATCGGAATCTCAATGTCCCCATCATCCGGCGAGGCCTCTGCGGCTGGTCCGTAATGACTGCCATCTGCCAGCGAGCACACAGCTACCTGCCAGCGGGCGCCGGGCGCCCCAGTGCCCCCTGCTCATCGGCATGCACCCCCTGAGCTCCGAGCTGCCCCCAGCCTGGCTGGCCGCGCGGCCTGCGGCGGGCTGGGGACACTCGGGGCTGCAGATGGTGCCTGGGGCTGCGTGCGGACCGTGGGCTGCTGTTGGCAGCGCTAGTGCCCGGTGCTCAGCCAGCACAGCCCGGGTCCGTGGCTGTGCCGTGCCGGCTGCCAGGCAGAGCCGGAGGGCACTGGGCTGAGCGCAGCGCACAGCACTGCCGGGCAGCACTGCCGGGCACTGCCTCCGCTCCGACACGTGAGTCTTCCTTGGTGCCAGGCTATCTGACCTGGTGATCCTGGCAGGAGCAGCTGTTCGCCGAGCTTAAGTGCTGTGCTTTAAGCCCTCCCCTTCGGGGTCCTCTTGCCCCTGCCTGCACTGGGAGCATTCTTGAATAGCGCTATCCAGGAAGGGAAACGTGCGGAAGGGTGCTCCTGTGCCCACAGGTCAAGGGCTAGCAGCAAACCAGACACACTGGTCATGGGAGAAGGTGTTTTAGGAGATTGTTTTCCCCTGTGCTTCATTCCCCAAGGGTAAGATGAAATAAGCTTCTGAATAAGGAAAGGTAGAAGAATCTCCTCTCTCCTAACCGAGCTGGTTGGTACCCACACTTCTCACACTCTGTGCAGAGGAGACATCTGACCACAGACCCAGAGAAACAGTCTGGTTGGACCATCGAGTCCAACTGTTATCCCTACTCTACAGTTTACCTTTAAACCATATCCAAACAACTTTTAAACACATCCAGGGATGGTGACTCCACCACCTCCCTGGGCAGCTCATTCCAAGGCCTGAACACTCTTGCTGGGAAAAAAATGTTTCCTAGTGTCCAGTCTAAACCTGCCCAGTGGCAGCTCGAGGCCATTCCCTGTTGTTCTATCACTATTTACCTGTGAGAAGAGCTCAGCAGCAACCTCTCCACAACATCCCTTTGGGTAGCTGTAGACAGCCATGAGGTCTCCCCTCAGCCTCCTGCTCTTAACCATTCCCAGCTCTCTTGGTCGCTCTTCGTAAGATGTATTTTCCATGCCCTTCACCAGCTTTGTTGCCCTCCTTTGCACTGGCTCCAACACCTCCACATGCCTCTTGTAATGAGGTGCCCAAAACTGAACACAGTACTCGAGGTGTGGCCTCACCAGAGCTGAGTTCAAGGGCCATTCACCTTCCTGCTCCTGCTGGACACGGCATTTCTAAAACAAGTCAGGATGCCATTTGCTTTCTTTGCCACCTGGGCACACTGCTTGCTCCTATTGAGTTGTTTGTCTGTTACAACCCCAAGACCCCTTTCTGTTAGCAGCTCTCCAGCCACACTTCCCCAAGCCTGTAGTGTTGCCTAGGGTTGTTGTGACCCAAGTGCAGGACCTGGCATTTGACCTCATTGAAGCTCATGCCATTGACATTCACCATGGATCCAATCTATCCAAATCCTGCTTAAGAGGATTTGCTACTGGATTGTAAAGAAGAAAAAGCTTTGAGACTTGATGAGCTAAACAGGAAAAACACAGAGCAAGGAATGCTATTACACAAACTAATTTAAATGTGAGGGCTGCAAACCCTGTGTCTGGGCTAGGCACCGTTGTATGCCAGGTGCACACTTGGCAGCTGCACACCACCAGCGCACGCAGCTGCAACTTCTGGCCGAGAGCAGAACACCAGGAGCACTGCTGGCCCCTGTGTGCCTTTGAGCAGTGCTGAGACAAGTCTTCTCCCTGTCCAGAACAAGTGGCTAAGCCGCAGCCCGATGCTGCAGAGGAGAGTTTACCACTCCATGGCTGCTGTCCAGAGGAAGCTCTATGTGCTGGGTGGGAATGACCTTGACTACAACAACGACCGGGTCCTGGTCCGGCACATCGATGCCTACAGCATAGACACTGACCAGTGGACGCGCTGCAGCTTCAACATGCTGACAGGTGAGTCCTGTGTGCCACGGGGACACTCCTGCAGAAGCACTGATGCTGCAGGCATCCTGGCCCTGGAGCTGGCCCTGCACCATGCTGTGGGGTAGCAGCATTTGCTCAGGTATTGCTGGGCTGTTTGCACAACCTGCACCTTACGAAGCCTGTCTTTGTGTCTCTGCAGTTAGTGGTAGATGTGCCTGTTGCACTGTGTGCTGCAGATTTTTTAAAGCTGTGTTTGCCCTTCAAAAGTTCTGAACTTGTCCAGGAGGCTGTTACTATGGGGATGTTCTTGCAGAGCAGCTTCTGCAATTTTCACCTTGGTCGTACCTGGAGGAACAGGGAGGTGAACAGCTGTGGGCAGAACGTGAGGGGCATTCAGCTTTCCTGGCTCACATGTCCTTCTGGATGTGCATGTGTGACAGCAGCTGAGAGGCAGGTGGGGAGCTTGCCCGTCACCTCTGAGATAGAGGTGTACAAGAGCCTGTGCTGTTGAGGAGACAGCAGATGGGCCCCTCACAGCCTTGGCTTTGCTCACCTGGGGCATTTTTGGCCTACACCACACAGGACTTCTGCTGAGAGCAAAGGGCAGCCCTCATGCTTTACCGTGGCTCCTGCAGGCTGTCAGTTCTGAAACAGTCAAGGTGCTGCCAGGTGCACAGAACCCCAGCACTCAGTGTTAAAGGGGTTAACTGAACCCCAAAATAAGTTTCTGTTCCCTTCTGTGCTCCAGGTCAGAACGAGTCTGGTGTCGCGGTCCACAATGGCAGGATATATTTAGTTGGTGGCTATTCCATTTGGACCAATGAGCCTCTGGCTTTCATCCAGGTAAGCAATGAGGGTTCTTGAAGTCCTTTCCAACAATTTTGCACGTGTACATCTTGCAGAGAGGCTGCTCCAAAAGGAAAATGCATGTGAAGTGGAGAGATGGTGTTTCCTATGCAGTCACTGACCCTGCACAGACCCTGAGGGGAAAGGCTGTGGATGTTGAAAATACTCCCAGAGGAGCCAACAGGTGCAATTCTGCTGAGGTACTCTGGTGAAACAGGGCTGAGCCTCTCCCTTAGCAGGCTTTGGGTGAATGGCTTTGTAACAATCAGGTTCCAAAGTCAAAGGGTTGCAGAAGTGGATGATGTGACCCAGGCTAACAAATTTTCAGCTCATCTTGTGCCTGTTTTTCTTAAGCTGTCTTTCTGAAGAGCAGCCAGAGTTCAGAAGTTGTTCTGTGACTAAATTCAGTCAGCCTGTAGCCTGCCCTTAAGCTCCAAAGCTTGCATGGAGGGATCCCTGCTGTAGGCAATAGTTAGTGCAGCTCACACTTGTGCTCTCTCATATTGTCTAGAGCAGCTTGCCTGCAGACTTACATGCTTTCAGGTATCCCTCTACAGAACTCTATAGAGATCTTACCTTCCCACGTGTCTGAGGGAGACAAATCTGCACCACAGCCACTGCCGTGTGACCAGCTGGGCAAGCACAGACAGCAGCTCCTGTTTACATCTTACTTTCTGTGCTTTTCCTGATAAGCAGCATTTTCGTGAGCTTGCAACTTTGTGGATTTTAGGATTTCACCTGCAGAAGACTAAATTTAGCCTTGACATAAGAGGGGAGGAACATCAAGCTGCTGGTCTTACAATGACCATGTGCTGGCACAAGTTTGTGAAGAGCATTGTGCCAGAGAAGGAGCTAAACCCTCATTCTGGTCACAACAGGATGGGGTCTGACCAAGCTGTGGGATGCCAAACCTACCATCTGTCATGGGAAAGTCTTTCAGACCATTCTGGGTGGCAATGGCTGCCATGCAGTGATCAGGTGCAGCAGCAGCAGTGGCAGGCAGTGGCTGTACTCCACCAATATGCTGGTTTACAACCAGCAGGTACTCTGAAGTGTTGCACCTGGGTTGAAATACTGCTAAGGGACGAGTGGCAATGACCCTGGGGTCTTGCTTTCTTAAATGGATGTTTGTCCACATCTCTAAACTGGTGCTGAGCTGGCAGCCTGCCTGAGACTGTCCCTGCATTAAAGGGACAAGAAGTGTAATAATGAGTGCCTTGGCAGAGCTGAATGTGCTGTCCCTTCCCAGCTGCTGGCAGTGTGCCTGGCTGTAACCAGCAAAACAAGCCCTTTTAGCTCCAAATTCAGCAAATCCGAGCATCTATCTTCATTTTCTTCAAGTCATTCATTGCTTTGGCCTTTCCAGCTTCCACAGAGCCCCTCTGCTTGCTCTGTACTACAAGGCTGGCACCTGTCAGATCATTCAGTCCAACCATTCTCTGCCTCTGACAAGTCTGGTGCTAAGCTGTGTCCCTCAGCACCACATCTCTGCCTCTCTGAAACACCTCTAGGGATGGGGATTCAGGCACCTCCCTGGGCAGCCTGCTGCAGTCCCTGAGAGCCCTTTGATTCACACTTTTGCTCACAGCAGCACTTCTGTGCTGCATCCCCTGCCTGCACTGCTGCATCGTCTCTTGCCAGAAGGCAGGACCCCATCTCACAGTGTGTCTGCTGCTGAGGGCCTGAGCTAGCCCAGGATGTTGGTGATAAGGACAGCAGTAGATCACCAGATCTAAAAGGGTGTGGTGCTGTCTGTCTCTTGGGATCAGCAGCGTGTGTGGTGTGTGCCAGCAGCTGCTGTGCCCCCTGAAACGTTTGGCACACTTTGACCTGCAGGTGCTGGACGTTAGCAAGGAGGGGAAAGAAGAGGTGTTCTATGGGCCCACGCTCCCCTTTGCCTCCAACGGCATCGCCGCCTGCTTCCTCCCAGCCCCTCACTCCACCTGCCCCAACCTGCAGACCTTGCAAGTGCCTCACCACAGGATCGGCACACTGTGAGCAGGGAGCATGCCCCCACAGTATCACCAGCGGGCTCAAAACTCAGACTGCGTCCAGGACAGTTTCTGTGGGAAGAGTCAGTCCACACAGGCTCCTGCTTTACCTTCACACAGCTGTGTTATCATCGGATCACAACCGACAGGAAGGAAGCTGCAGAAGCTGTCTGCAGTTCCTCTGCCTCAGCTGTAGACACGTGAGAGCGTGTGGCGGTTCTGCTGCTAACCCCTTGCTACCTGTCTCTACTCCATGTCCTTATGCAGCTTTCCAAGACATTGTGAATGCTCTCAGCTTCTGCTGGACTGCTGCTCTCTGGAGCCTGCACAATGGGTTTCACCAAGGCACTTTCTGAGCTGACAATAATGATTCAATACTGTGCTAATTATGCAACTTAGTCCATACCTGTGGCAAAAAGAATAACAAATGTGTTGACTTCCACTTCCAGACTCCATTGTTTATGGTTTCTGTTAATAATGTTTCACACTCTCCAAATCATCCAAAGCAGATGAAAACAAAACCAAGCAAGCCCTGTAGTATCCAAGGAACAGAGAGGAGGACAAAGACACCGAAGCCTCATGGTTAAACTCAAGCCTGGACTGAATGTGTTTGATCACCTAAAGGTCATTATTTGGGATGTCATTTACCAAGGACCACTCTCAAATAAATGTTTCCTTCTGTCACATGAGCCATTGGTTCTCCTGCCAGCTGCAGCCCTTAAATGGTGCAGAGCAGCCTCTCTGAAGTATGCCATTTACCCCACACTTTGATCCCCACTGTGCAAGGGTCACCCATTCACGGTTCTCAATGTAACAGTCTCCCTCTGTCCAACACGATCCCAGAAATTGCTTCTCTCCAGAGGCTAACCAGGTGTGGAAGTGCCAATATTTGTTTCTTTACTCTCAGCTCGTGCAGTGTCTCCATGCCCTTCTCCAGGCATGCCCCATGGCACAATAAGCTCCCTCACCTGATCTCTTTTGACCTTGCTCAGCTTCTGCAGCCCCTGCCTCACCTCTCTGCTGCATCTCCGTACCTACCAGCAACCCCAGTGTTGGCAAACATGCACCAACCAGTAAGTCTTTATGGTTTAAGGGTGCTATGCACTTCTCTGCCTTGCCTCCTGACCTGCACCCTGATGGTGCCACCGCAGTGCAGGGGACGCTGCAGCTGTGGGACAGGACCAGGCCTGGCTCTCTGAGCAGGTATCCTCTAACTTCCAGAGTCTGGGGGGCAGTGGCATGGGGAGGTGGGCTCTGCCTGTTCCAGGCTCCAGCTGGGCACTGCACTCACAGAACACCGCCTTCCTCTGCCAGTGATTCTTGGGCTCTGGGTGTTTGCTGAGCTCTCGGGCTCGCTGCGTGCCGCAGAGCTGCAGCTGGCACCCAACCTGGGTACTAACTGCAGCTCTCCTCTGTACCCACTGCCAGCCTGCATTCAGACAGCTCTAACTGCATGGAGATGTATGGAGTCTGTAGGCTGTACTTCAGGATTTACTTCTTGCTTTAATTGCTTTGCTCTTCTGGAGGTTGGCATGCAAGGGCCAGCTACACCCTAACAATCTGCCTGCAGCCTTGGTTGGCTGCAGAGCATGACCCCTCTGAGTGCTTCAGTTCTGCTAACCCATGACCTGCAGGGACACCAAGGATTCAGGTCTCATTTTGCAGAGCAGGGTGGCTGAGGCGACCAGAGGTATGTGCAGAGATGCCAGGGGCTCTGAGCCTCACCCAGGCTGTCAGCAGGTGAGTGAGCCATGTTGTGCGGGCGGAGTGGGCACACTTCTGCATGGGAAGGCAGGATTCAGTTCTCAGCCTGAGTAAGCCCAGGGTGTGTCAGGAACAGGGTGCCAGGTGCATTTGGTATGTCTCACTGTAGTTTGGAGGCTTTTTTTCCTGGTCCTCATGCCTTACTCCAGCTGTAGCTGAGAGGACTCCTGAACTGCTCCTTCTGGGAGGGATTGAGGGATGTGGCTGTGGAATGGCAGCAGGGAGCTGTGCTAGAGGCCTGGCCTGCAGGGGTGGATAAGGCAGGTACCTTGTGCAGAACAGCAAGTGCCCTGTGGCTGCAGGGCTGAAAGGCAGGCCTGTGTGGGGAGTCTTTGATGGTGTTTGTGCTGCCCTTCAGAGGTTCTGTTTGGGAGCCTGGGGAGCAGCAGCTGAAACCGCTGTGCCAGTGCATCACTCAGCTAATGGTGCCACACACACATGCTACTGTCAGGATTCTGCTCTGGCTCTTCCTCAGTGGGCTTCACTAATTACAGAAAAGTCTTTCATGGTGACCTCTTAGCCCCCAAGTTTTTGTGCCACACTTTCCTATCTTAGTCTTTTTGCTTTTGTTGCAGGACCTGGGGGATGGATGGGGGTGGCTTTGCTTCACATGAAGTCAGAACACGCCACGTAGTCCTGGCCAGGTGAGCAAACCCCAGTTAGTTATTGCCAGAGACCTCCCTAGTGCTGCAGGGGCAGAGGTGTCCTTACCAGTGAGGGCCATGCCAGCAGTTCCTGTCAGCTTGGAAGCCAGTGCAGTTCTGTGCTCTGAATTCCTTGGATTTACAGATTAAAGCTACTCAGGTCTGCCATCAGGGTTTTGGGCCACAAGGTCCAGAGAACTGTGTGTCAGAACTGTCCTGTGGTCTCCTTTCTTTAGCCATTCCCATAGGGAATAGCACATTTGCAGAGCTCCTTTGAGTCCTAAGGTGTGCTATCAGTTCTGACTATAAATAACCACCAGCAGCTGACAGCTTCTCTCTGCTTTTGCTCCAAAAAGGGCAGAATTCCCAGGAGCTGCTGCACCTGCAGCCTCTTCTGCCCCTTCGGTGTCCACTGAGCACGTCAGACCCAAGTGCTGAGCAGAGAAGTGCTGTTACCAGCAGGGTGCAGCCTCTGTGTGCTGGGGTGTTTAGTCCCTGCGCTTCTGCCTCTGCACTCGGCAGCTCCTAGGGAAAGCAGTCGGCTCCCAGGGCGCCTCCAACTTCTGTGACTCGTTTTCCTCTGAAGCTTTGCCTTCCTCAGTTGCCCTCCCCCAGACCTGTGCAGACACTGAGTACCTCAGTTCTAGAGTGGTGGAGAAACTGGTAATTGAATGTTCAGAGGAGCAGACAGGGCAGAGGCAGAGGTGGAACGGCGTGGGTCAGGCACGGGAAGAGGCAGCATCTGTGTAGTGAGTGTCAGGATGGAGAATTCATTCAGAGGACAAGGCTGAAGCACTTTCTCTGCAGGCAGGAGTTTGTAGGGGAGGAAGACTTGCAGCAAGTTCAGCACACAGCCACGGAAAGGGCTTACAACATTTTGGGTTTGCAAAGCAGCCTTCCCCACAAGGACACAATTCAAAGGGAAGCAGGTGTGCAGGCAAAGCAGCGTCCTGAGTGGCCGTGCTGGGCAATGCCAGCTCTGAAACCCGGGAGCTTCACTCTTCCTGCAGAGACTTGAGGCCACCTTGCAGAGCTTCCAACACAGCAAGTGCTTTCAGCAGTACCCTCAATTCACGGCTGTGGGTGCTGTGCTGATTTCCTCAGCAGTGCCCACATGGCTTGCCCCTCTCTAAAACGAATGACTTCAGCAAACTGGCATTTTTTAACATGTCTGTCTGGGTGATGTTCCACAGGGAGGAGCACAGCCAGGAGGATGTTTGGACTGAAAACTGCAGTGGATTTGGTTGTGATGTGGAATTGCTCTGCTGGGCACTCCCATGGCTGGCAAAGACAGAGGAAACACCACCCCTGTGAGTACAGCAGCTGAGGCTTTAAATCCTCTTGGTTTGTTCTGTGCACACTGTCACAGCTCACATTACGTCTGCAGGTTTGCCAGTGGAAAGCTGCTGGAGAAAACAAAAGCCATATCCCAGTCATTCATCATAAAAACAAGCTTCATTGTGCTGGGACACACTGACACTGCATCTTTGAATCTCCAGCATCCTTTTCTAACCATTGCTAACAGAGGGGCTGATTACACTGGGTCTGAACTTTAAGTAATAGCTAAAAATTGTGAACTATCAATAAACTGAAAATACCCACAAGTGCAGAATTGTGAAACCCTGCTGCAAGAAGGAAAAGCAGAGCACAGTGAAAGGGTTTTTCTGGTTCCTGAGGGAAATATCTTGCATTTAAGTGGACAGTTATCAAAGTTCTGTTAATGACTGTATGTAGCGTCTGCTATCGGCAGCTCCTCTGTGCAACTGCAACAGCTCTGCAGCACCTTACCCTTCCCACAGCTCTACTGCTCTGTTCCAGCATAAAATGCATAAATTTTTCTATTCCAGCAGCTCTTTTATTGAAACAACTGCCTGCCTCCTCGAGTTTTTGTCACTGAAAATGAAAGCAAGGAGTAATTTAAATTACCATATTCCTGCTCTTAATAACAAATGGGAAACTCTTACAAAGCAGAGGGAGGGCTTTGTGGGACTGAAGGAAGTTGCATGTGAATTCTGAGCAGGAGATGTCTTTTTCTCCAGTTATCATTCCAGGGCTACTGAAGGCCAGAGAAGCCAGGCTTTCCTCTCCTGCCATTGTTCATGCTGTGCTGGACACCTGTTTCGTATCACAGCCATGATACTGGGTCAGAGGTGATTGGAGTCCTGAGTTCTGGAAGAGGGAAAAGGCAACAATGAAATATTTCCTATTCATCTCCCACTTCTATCTGCTGCAGAGAGCAAGAAGCAGTGGTTTGTTAAGCAGAGTGAAGAGGCAGCCTCTGCATCTGGGTGCAGCTGAGCTGCTCCTGCCAGTGGCAGCATCCAGCATCTCCTGCCCTTTAGCTTAATCAGCTCTCTGTGTAAGGCAGCTCCACACCAGGGCTGTTCTAACCCAAACTCCTCATGTGTAAAACAAAGCACACAGGAAGGTTCCACTTCAGTAAGGTGCAGTGGTCTGGGCAGCCTTTCTGCAGGCAGCAGCTAACAGGACACAGTACTGAGTTTCTTCTCCTTCATGATGAGTCTCAGTCTGTTTCTATATTGTACTCATACACTTTCTTCTTCCCTCCTTACTGATTTGGAGCCCTTGTTTTGCTGTCCACTTGGTAAGTCAGGCTGGACTAGCTCTCTGCAAGCCTCCAGCTCATCAGTGTTACCAGGACTGTCAGTCACATCTGCAACTATCCACACCAAATAATTAAACCAAAGCACCTGGGTGATCACGATGCAAAATGCTTTATTTCTGTTTGCATTAACTTTCTGACAGAGAAGAATGACAAATTCCAAACTGTAAATTAGCCTCCAGTGCACCCAGAGCTAAGGTAAAGCTTCCAGTCACAGCAGGCTGCATTAAAGGTATCAAATGTAACAACCTGCTAAACACATAATTGAATGCTTTCTTAGAGCTGCTCTGGCCTTCAGCAGGCAGAGATTTCACTTTCAGGAGTGATTCTGCAGTCTCTGCTGTGGTAGCACTCAAAGCCACTCCTGTTCATCTCTCTTGCAGAGGATTATATTTTCATGTGTTAAAAAAGCTCTTCAGGCACACAATTCTCCTGCGATGAATAAAACTACTCCTAGGTACAGCAGCTTACAGGAGGCTACAATGGAAGCTCAACAAGTTATGATGAGAGGAACCTCCAGGTTCTGTACTAGTAAGTAGCCTAAAGAGGCTTTTGGATCTTGTATGATCTGTGGCACCAGGGCTGCCAGATTATCTAGTTTGACTTGGCAAGATTTACTGTAACAAAGGAGCAGCTGCTCTGAACATGACTGTAGGGACTGCTGCAGAGCTATTGGACACAGAAGAAATCTTCCCTCACCACTCATACCAGACTGCTGAAGTTGGAGCAACTACAAGCAAGCAGCCTGCTCCCCAGTGCTGCCATTAGGGGCGAATTTACTGCTCCTGAAGTCCAGCAAGTAGCTGCAGAAACACAGGTTATGGAGGGAAGTGAAAAGTGTGAAGAGCAAAGCCATTAATGAGAGGTTCCTCAGAACTTTTGCAAAAACCCAACGTCTAGAAAAAGTCAGAGAGGTAGATCTGTCCTGGAAGGACTTGAAATGCAATCTCTAAGACAGCAAAACAGCTGAAAGGCCCAGCCTGGAGGGCAAACAGCCAGGAACAGCTGCAGAGCCTGTGCTCAGAGGGCATCAGTGCCCCACCTTGGCCTTTCTTTAGCACTCTGACCCAGTCTTCTCTCTCACGCCATTTACCCTCCCCAGCCTGAGTTAACAACTGACAGTGTCATGAGGAGTAACAGTGGGATTACTGGGAATTATGTTAACTTCAAGAACGTAGTTCAGAGGAGGAATTGAACAGGAAATCTGAACCTACCTTTCCTTACCCACAATGCAAACAGAAGAGCTTTTCCAGTGGCCCCTGAAAGGCTCTACTGTTCGACTCCAGGGGAAGGCTAAGACACAGCCGCAGACATTGTGTGCAACACAGACATGAGGCCCCCCTTAAACACCAGCTCTGCCCGTGGCCACAGCTCCAGCTGGAGGCACTGCGCTCAGCCAGCTCACTGCCGAAGATCACAATCTGCCTCCTTCTAAATCAATGAATGAGGAGTGACCAAGATTTCAGTCCAGCGCCCAGAGGGTCAGCTCTCACTCCATGTGAAATTATTCTAATCTCTGCACTCCTGCCTCGTGTGCTGCAATGCAACCCCTGCTCACAGACATTCCAACATGTAATGAAGCTGCTGTACCTCTCAGCTGCCATTCAACAGGATGTGGAGAGTTCCTCTTCGATGTTCAAACACCACAGAAATCACTAAAATCAATCCACACTTTGAGGGGAGCCCCCCAAAACTGATCTTGTATTGCCACTGCAGAAGAAAGGCACTTGGCTGGTGTGTTGCAGAGTGTGGCTCTGGTATGGATAGGGCAGGATGTGCCAGAGGGCAGCAGCCATCACCAGCATGCTGCTAGCCTGTCTCAGCTTCCAGCTTCTGTATCTCATTTTGGCCAGCCTCTGCCAGGCAAGATAAGAGCCTCTTGTAGGCTTCTCTGTGGAGAAACCAAACGACTGAAATGTTACTGAGCACTCCCAACAGCAGCAAAAGCTTCTCGTTCCCAAATCCACTCTTTCCACATAGCAATTCTACCCTCTCCTCCCTATCCATTCATGTGTTTCAGGAAGTTTCACCAACCTGCATTTTTTAGTTATTCTGCAGGTGAAGGAGTGAATTTTACCTCATAACAATGTGAAACACATGAAAATTGGCTATGGGAAACACCATCAACAGATCAAAAGCAAATAATACATGTAATGGCCCTTCTGCTGGACCCTGGCTGAGCTCACTTCGACAGAAGCGGCATGTTTGTTGGTGGGGTTGGCAAGGGAATCACAGCAGTGAATGCAGTCCATTTGTCATTGAACACCCAGCCTGTGCCTGCCCTCTGCACGGCCCGGCTGCAGCTCTGGCTGAGCAGCTCTGACTGAGCACACTGGAGCCCTGCTTGCTTTTGCTCGGGGTGCTGCTGTCCGGCAGCTGCTTTCTTCCCAAAGCCTAAGCCCCAGCCCCCAAGATGAAAGCAAAGCAAACCTGTGTGCAGCATCCCTGCCCAGCCCCTGCTTATGCTCTGCATCCTTCAGTGCCTGTGTGGCCGTGGGGATCAGGCTGGCCACCAGTGGCTGGTCCAGGGCTGCCACTGCCTCCAGCATGCCGAACACCCGTGGGGCAAACAGGGCCGTGTGCTCCTGGATGAGCTGCCTGGGGGGACACAGGCATGGGTCAAGGTCAGGACCAGCTGCAGAGAGCTGCCAAGAACAGCTGAGGGGTCTCGTCGGAGCAGCCTGGCTGCAGGGCACACCGAGGTGCTCTGCATGGAGGCCGCCTCTGAAGGCAGCCAGGCCACTGCTAAAGGCCCCGCACCTTTACACTGAGCCAAGTGCCAGCTGCTGCTGCTGTCTTGCCAGTGCTTCCTGAGCGCATTGAGTGCAGCTGACTGCAGAACCTGAGCCTGCTGTTTAAGCTCTAAAACATTTTAAAAAGCCCAGCAAAGCACAAGACCTGGAGTCAAGACTGCAGAAGTTGGCACTTCCTATACAGTTCCACTGGACTTAGGCAAGGCACCCATCTGTCTTCCTGAGGGTTTGAGGCCTTTAAAGATCACAAATCTGAATCAAAGCAATACCCCAGGGATGAAATATTCCAGGAAAGGGCTGTACCATGTACAGAGGGCCTGGCAGTCCCACAAAGAGCCATTCTGAGCCCCTCTGGAGCTTCCATCTAAGCATGATGCAGGACAGCACCAGTGCTTCAGTCTGCACAATGTCTTCAGGTCTCAGGTGCTACTGCTCTTCCACTGCACCTTGTGCGAGACAGGACTGATTCTGCAGAGGCATGGGATTGCCATTCTAACAGTGCTACTCATTTGACACAAATTCAGGCCAGTGGGGAAAACAAAAGCTAAGGGTGTTGTATGAGGATCTGATCTCCAGACACGTCCAGCTGGGCATACACCTCTCAGCACCTCACACCAACCATCCCCACTCAGCAGGAGCTTTGCCCACATCTCCATTATACACCTGTCAAACCAGTACCCAGTCCAGCACAAACTGGGCTCTTTATCTCTGCCCTGGCCTTTTGGCCAAGCTGCATGTCCACCCAGTGCCAAAAGCAGTACTCTCCTGGCCCCATAACCAAGTGGCACTGCAGCACGTTGGAGTAATTGCTTATTTTCAAACCCATGTCTGCTGTCACTTGGCTTGCAGCAGCTTCCCTGCCAACTGGAAGGCTTCCTGCTTACCTAAATACAGAAGTCAGCTGGGTGGCACATTCTCCTCCTGACCCTGCTTGGCAGCATTCTACCATGCACTGTACAATGTCTGTAGATATTTTTTTAACTGTAAAAGAGAAATCCCAAGATTCACACAGAGCTCTTGAACTGACCATCTGGAGAATGTCTTTCATGGAGACTACAATTTTTAAATGAGAAAAAACTTGTGTTCTCTTGCTGTGATGTCAGGGAATTGGCTGCCAGAGCAGTTAGCTAGACTGGCTGTAGAGCCCACAGTGAGTGCAGACTGCTGCAGGCAGCTTTTTCATACCCTCCTGCCTTGAAACACACAGAGCTCTAAGTACACTATGGTCTGTTTAAGTCAACAAGGGAGTGAAATCTCACCCGAGTCGTACAAGTGCAAGATGCTCAGCAGTGCCACCCTCACAGGCGTGCAGAGGTACTGAAGCAGACGAGCAGCTCACCTTGTGGCTCATTAACCAGCACCAGGCTCCTCAGCACGGCTGGCAGGGCCAGCTCCAGGTCACACAGCTCAGGGCCCTGTGTCCTCTGCAGCACTTCCAGCAGGAATGCCAGGACCAAGGCCAAGCGTGGCGGCGGAGCAGTGCCTCTGAACTGCAGGTAGTGGTCACTGGGAAGGTAAAGCAAAGCAGAACTGCTGGGATCTGCTCTTTTCCATTCAGTGCAAGCACCACACACCTTAAAATAATTCTGTGCTATCTCAGCAGGAGGCCCATTACATAGATTTCCATCTTTATCTAGGCTCAGCTAATAGCTTCTATTTGTCTTAGTCTTAGAACAGGGCCCAGTTTGTGAGAGGATGCCTCTGTTGAGGGAGGTGAGAAATAGCAGCTCTCAGCAGCAGAGAAACAGCCAAGAGTCACTTTAAATGTTAAAATGCAAGGCAGCTTCATAAAGTAACTGAGAGAGTTGTGGAATCAAGATTCTAAGACCCTAGCCCAAAGTGCAAACAACTGTTGCTCAGTTACTTTAGTTCTGAGTGCTTTTGTCACCTCAGTCCCAGCTCTGCTGGCAGCTCTGCTCTCACACCACTGCTGCTGCTGCTGCTGCTGCTGCTGCTGCATTTTGGTCCGTGGTAAAGGGGGGTCATGTCTGCTGTGGCTCTGGCACAACTGACACAGGCATGTCCAATGTGAAAACAGTCACAAAGACAAAAGGCGACCTGTTCATCTGCAACAGGACCTCCAGCCTCTCTCTGCTCTCCAGTCCTCTGCTCCACTGCTCCCTGCTCAGAACTCGCAGGCTCTCCCCACTGCCAAGCCAGGGGTTACTGGGAAGAGCAGCAGCACTCCCTTTTCCTGGCTACCTGAAAACCTGAGGAAGTGCTGGTCCTTTGCTGCTCCTTACTTTATAACCTGCAGAGTGGTCCTGCGCAGACGCAGCAGCTGCGGGGCCGTGAGGGAGCTGCACAGGGCACTCAGCACAGGATGTGGCCTCGCGCCCGGCGCCAGCGGAGAAGAAGGCAGAAAGCGGCCAAAGTACTGCTGGATGATGCTGCCCAGCAGCTGGTTCAGGTAGGCACCCTGTGCCTGGCACTGGCTGCATATAAAGGACAGGCCCTGCGGAAGAAAACATCAACAAATCAGAAACCAAATCCATTTGTAACAGTATCTGTGAATAAATCTCTGACACCAGGCTAGACACTGCCTGTGGGCTGTGACCTGCAGCACTAACAGACGTCACCTGCTGCAGGGTGGGCTGCAAGTAAGGAGAGCCAAGGAAAGGCTGGCTAAGGAGAAAAATCTGTTACAGGCTAATTAATATCTTGGAAGAAAAATTTTGCTCATCATGTGAACAAACTTGGGTAAGCTGGGCATCTTCTATATGGGCTGTAGAGTTCTTAAGAATCAGTTTAAGATAAGGCTACAGCTGCTGTGGCTTATTCAGTGTAAGCTGCACTGACCCAGAGGAAAGTCTGGGATGAAAATACTGGTCCAGAAAGGGCCTGTCTGAATGCTCCCCCCAGAGCTGTGCAATGAGGCCACGGTAGTCTGCAAAAAGAGAATTATTCTTGTTGGTACAAGCTGCTGACAGAAGTTTTGAGCTCCCTTCCTATTCCTTTGATTACTGAAAGCAAGAAGAACAAGTCACAAAGAAAAAAGTCCAGTGGTCTCCTAGCACAGGGGTCGCTGCCACTGGCACAAACAGAAGCCTCTTGAGGACTCTGCTTCACAAGGGTGTTGTCCACCAGGAACAATGGCAGTAAAGAAGTTCAAGAAGAGTTCCCCAGACAGCAACTTCAACAGCACTTCAAACTTCCACTAGCACTGCAATCCAGACTCCATCTGCCTGAATACTGATGGCTGCTGAGGTTGAGCTAATGCCCCCAACACAGGAATGAAAAGTTCAAGACAAGTTGCTTCTGCTCCCAGCTACTGACAGAGTATTTCTGCTGCTTTTTGCTACCAGCATCTCCTCACAAGTATTTTCCTGTCTTTGTGCTTTCAGAAGATAAAAAAAGCAAGTTGAGACTTAGCTAAGGGTCTTCAAGGCACTTCCTTGACATAGAGAGTTCCCACTTTTGGTTCCAAGTGAACACGCAGAGGCAACACAAGATTTCAACACATCAGGTGCTTCAGGGCCTGCCTGAGACCTGCTGCAAGTCATGCTCTAGAACACAGACAGGTCTGGTTAGAGCTGAACCAGAGCTGGGCAATCCATCACAGCAGCCCCCTCGGCAACCTCTACAGAGTAGGTGGGTATTAAAGCTGCTTCCTCTTTCTGAACTGGTTCTGCAGCCATCTTCTGAGGTTAACAAGCCACCAGAACACCCAACAAAGAGATGTCGGGGGAGCAGCTCCTCGTCTAAGCAGAGAGACAACTGATTCTATGTTCACTGCAGAACCCTTTGTAACTGGAGCTGCACTTGTGATTTACCCCTGGCACCCTGGAGCCAGGTGTCCAGCAGCATGGATTCCTGGAACTGCTGCCTGCAGAAATGCCAAGCTGCCTGATGAAGACTTACAGTGTCAGTTCTGCTGCTGGAATCAATCTGCTGCTCACCAATTAATGCTCTGCAATCCCTATTAAACACATCCCATACCTCAGAAAACCCATTAATAAACTTGCTCAAATATCAGACCGCAGAGGTGGCTCAGGGGGAGCTTCTGAGGTCTGATCTCAGACAAGTGCTGAGCCTGCACGGCCCGATCACAGCCAGGGGATATGCATGTGCCAGGCTCTGCTCAGAACTAAGCCCTGGCACCATTCTCCTCTGTTGAGAAATCAGCCAGCTCCTGTGTTTGGGCAGGATTAATGCTGATGAGGCAGGCAGGGCATCTCACCTTCTGTCATGCTGTTTATCACACCTGCTCCCTGCAGGACATGCTTGACCCAACATTGCTTGCAGACAATGTCAGAACCCATTCAGCCCTCAAGGTGCTCAGAGGAGATTTTAATTTTTTTTAAACTGAGTGAAATATTTTCATTTTGAGACGATTCTAAATCACCATTTCCCCACTTTCCTAACCAGAGGGCAGGGAACTATTGTGGGATGAAGGAAGCATTTGGAAGCACCTAAAATGCTGGACTTTTCTAAATGCAACTAAAGAATCAAAGAATGACTTCTCTAAAAAGAAAACATCCTCTGCAGTATGACTCCTCCTGAAGATAGGTTTGATGCTGATCCCAGAGTGCAGATATTACCTGGAGATAGAGGGGAAGGCTTTCCTGGATGGCAGCCAGCAGGGCCACGGGCAGCTCCTTGTCCTGCTGCAGCACCGAGTGTGGCAGCAGCAAGCAGTCCACGATGCGGAACAGGAGCTGCTGTGCTTTGGAGGTAGCCAGGATGGGTGCCCAAAACTTCACCAGGCATCCTGTTGAGAAAGAACCAAGAACTCCCAAAGCTCTTCAGTCAGGGGAAACAGATTAGAACCAAAGAAAGCCACCAAAGTAGCAAGTATGTCAAACCAGATAATCACAGAATGTTAGGGGCTGGAAGGGACCTTGAAAGATCATCCAGTCCAACCCCCTGCCACAGCAGGGTCACCTATACCAGATCACACAGATCACATAATCCAGGAGTAGCAACAGCAACTGAAATGTCTCTGAAGCTGGAAAAACCCAGTGAAGACAGGTCCAAGTCCATTCACAGCTCAGCACCACGGAAGCTCTAAATGAGCTCAGAACGTTACAGATCTGTAGGCAAGGGGAGCTGGGCAGCCTCCCTCAGCCCCAACCAAACACTGCTGCAGTCAGCATCTGCCTTATTGCCTGCACTCACCACAGTTCAGAGAGGCTGCCTGTGCCTTCCCCTCACATCTGTGGCCACACTGACAAAACCTCCAGCATCTTTCAGATGGAATTTAATGCACCTGACATGGCAGGCTAAGAGGAGCAGGGGCAGCCAGCTCCGTTAAAGCAGCATGGTGTCTGCAGATCTTTGTGGGCTCTCACAAAACAAGAGCCTTGGAGAACACCTTCCTTGTTTTCAGCACATTAACACCTCACTTGTGCAGCTCTGAGTCAGTTTTAAGATCTTGCTTTTGAGCTGCAAAAAAGGAGGCAGTAAGGTGCTGATGTGTGAATGCCTGCCTTTGAGAAACATCTTCATTGCAGGTGAGGTGACACTCTTCTTGAGAACTCACTACCCCTCAGTGCTAGCACTTAAAGCACAGAAGAAATGAAGTAAGATTCCTAAGGAGCAGTTACCACAGACATCCCGAAGTGTGTATTTCATTAGAAGCAAGAAAGTTTGCTGGGTTGAAAATACAGCAATATCCCAAGAAAACAGGCTTAAGACTTTGCAAATAACGAAACATCTTTTAAAAGTAGGTTCTTATAAGATTATTAATCCACAGAAGGCATCCATTACCACCTCTGAAAACCAGGGAAAACAATGTTAACCTTGTGCAGTGAAAGAAAACACCAAGATCACCCACAGAGGAGAGGGATGCTGCTCAGAGCATTGGCCAGGCTTCCCGTTCTGAGAGGAGCAGGCTCAGCTGCTGCTGCCACTGCTGGGATGCAGGGGACAGCTGGAGACAGCCTGATCACAGCCAGCAGCTCTTAGATTTGTTGTTTCTTGCTCATCCTCACAACTTACCCAGCCTAACTAAAAAGGACATTTCCTTGCACACAGCAGCATGACTGAACATTAATAATTTTCTACTGCAAACTACTTTATAAGGCTCCAACTCAGCATCTGAGCATCTAAATCCTTTTCATCCAGTGTCTCGTAGATCCAAAGCTGCAGATCTGGCAATGCAGAAGTATTTTACACAACTCGGGTTCCATGACATTTGGTGCAGCTTCTGCACTGTGGCCTCTGGCTGCCCTCCTGATCCCCATGCTGCACATGGGCAGAAGCAGATCACCACCTCTGTCCTTCAGACATGTCAGACTTGCTCCCTCTCTTTGAAGTGACTGAGACACTCACTCTTCATCCTAGGAGTTGTCGCGCATGGGGGCACACCAGAACCTGAGCACAGAGGGTAAGTACAGGAGCAGTTCTAAAAGTGACTCATGCACTACCACAGCTCCAGTACCCATCATGTAGCACCTCATAACCTTGCTCCACTGCCTTGCCATCATTTTGGGGTTTGCTTAGCAAAAAAAGGTGGAGTTCAGAGGTCAATGACATGAAAACATCTTGCTTTTGAGAATTCTGATTTGCGAGGGAAAATAAAAACAGCCTGCAACAAACACGAAGCAGTTAAGTATCAGGATGAAAACCCAAATGTGTGGAAGGAAATGAAATACCTCACTGGTGACTTTGCTTTTGAAACCACTGAGATGCACAGTAGGGGGAGGGAGGGGGTATTAAAAGTCACATTTTACTGATTCCTCAGAAGTATTTCCTGAAAGAAAGAGGCTGCAGAATAGTTACCAAAGATCCAGTATGTGAGCTGTAAACCTTCTGGAGGTCCTTTTGCCTTCAGATAAGGTTTTACATACTTTAACACATCACCCAAATACTCCAGGGACTTGGCTGCCATGGCAGATTTCTCAGGGAGTGTCTGGAGGCGACTGTAAGTTTTGCCAACAGCCTGAGAAAACACAAACATTGAAATAAATCAGAATAAGCTCACTGAGTCTCTTACCAGGTTTCTGCAAGCAGTTCCTCTTTGTACACCAAACAAGACATGGTACATCACTGCTTTCCCCTCACACTGTCCTGTGGCACAAACAGAGATGTGCAGTACCTTAATGAAGTGGACAAGAGCACTCTTGGGGTCCTGCTTGACAGCTGGCTCTGCAGCCTGAGCCTTTGAAAGAAGGCTTTCCACTTCTGAAAGTCTGAAAACCAGCCTTGTCATCTCAGTCAGCTGCTCCAGGTAGGCCTCCCCTGTCACCAGAAAGGACAGCACACCAGGCTTTAACTTTAGCACCAAGATCAAGTGGAGGATGACTTCAGGATGCCTACAACACAACAACCCTGCAGCTGGCTGCATCTCTCTAGGCAGAAAGGATCTGCCTCCACTCGCTGTGTCCCATGCAGCTACAGAAAGATGCAGAGCACTAGGGACAACCAAGCCCTGGGTGCAACCAAGGCTTTCATTTTACTGATGGCTTTTGCAAAACCTACAAAATGTGTCTGAAAAATAGTTGCTAGAGAGCGTGTTCCAAAAATAGCAAGGCTCACCGTGTTGTATAGAACTTAGGAAGCACTGCTGTAAGAAAGCAAAATGCACAGTGTAGAAAAGGGGAATTCCTTGCAGCTGGATTTTTTTTTCCTTTCTTTTGGGGCATTCACAGCATGATTTCCGAATATTTACTTAAGGTTTTCATTTCCTCCAGAGTAGTTTCTCCATGGGGAGAAAACTAGCTTGTCTCCTTTGGAGCAAGTTTGGGCTGTGTGCTTCCAAGGAAGCTCTTTTGTCTTTGTTTGTGGTGAATTTGCTGTATGCAGAGCAGGTGAAGTCTCAATAAACAGCAAATCACTGTAAGGAAACACATCTCGTAGTCAGGTGAGAGTAAAGGAACAGAAACAGGAATGCACTTTGCAATTAGCTGGAAATGTTTGTCAGTTCTGCAGCACGTAATTGCAGCTGCAAACACCAGGCAATGTGGCACTCACCAACTGTCGGCTCAGCAGCTGCCCTGGCCAGCACCCTGCTGGGCTGATCCAGGAACATCTGCAAAACGCAGCGGAACCAGGAGCGCACCGTCAGGGCCTCGAAGGAGGGGTAGCCCATGCTGGAGAAGGCTTCACACACGGCACTGCGTGGGCAGGAGAAGAGAAAAGTCAGCAGATCTAACAGGAGCATGCAGAAATGTGGCAGTGTCTCCTTTGGCTGCAGTGCACAGACACAGCTGGAAATCAGCAGGCACTCCTTCGCTGCACTCCACAGCCTTGGCTCAGGATATCCTGCTGCCCGAGAGAACACGTTCAGGCTGGCAGTGCCACTTGGCAGCACAAAAGCAGGCACACAGGGCTACAGAACCTGGGGAAAAGTACACACAGTGGGAGATGCCTCACTCCTCAACTCCTCGCCAGGAGGGACAGCCTGCCAACCAAACACTGCCTGCTGCTCCCTCAGCCAGGCATCCTGCCAGAGCCAACAGCACCACCAGCACTCCCTGCAACCCTGTGTCCTGCTGTTGACCACTGGCACTCCCTGCACCCCGTGCCCTGCTCTCCAGCACTCCCAGTGTGTCAGCAGCTGCCTCTCTTCCCAAGCCAATCAGCCCCACACCATTAATTCTGCAGAATCCCCTCATCAAGCACCACAGGGCTGCTCTGCACCCTGCTTCCAATCCCTACCAGCTGAGCTCGGTGAGTGCTTCAGGCCAGGGCAATCTGAACACAGTTTCACCTCTGTATGAGAGATTTCCTCCCTGCTCAGTCCTTGGTGCTTAGACTTTCATGGGCAATGCTTGTACTATTTGCTTGATATATGTACATATAAATTTGCTGATTTTCTGCTGAATTTTTAGTCATGCTTGGAATGGAAAGGTAGCACAAGTCCAGAAAGAAACCAGACTGGATTCTGTCTCACATTAAACAGCAACAAAATTGTTTCCCCATTTTGTTTAGTTAAAACCAATGACAACTGTGCCTTGCCTGCATGTCCCTGCTGACAAAATAAACAAGGCCAAATGCAAGCAAATAACCCCTGTGGGAGGTCCCAGATGATTTCACAAACCAGAGCTCTAGCAGAATCAAAGAACTTGGACCGCCTCAATGAAACATCCCTGTCTGGAGCAACACTTGGCACAGGTCTAAGGAAGGAATGGGAGGGTGCTGAAGCAGCAGCAGTGGCAAGTTTTCACCTGTTTTGGATGAGGTGACTCAGGTATCTTGACACCAGCTGAGGCCACACCATATCATCCCATCCAAACAGCTGCATCATCGACAGGACAGGCTGCGGCTGCAGATCTGACAGGGCTTTGCTGGGCATGTCCAAAGCTAGGAGAGTAAAACCTGGTTTTAAAGAGAGAAAACAAGGCACCTTGTCAGGGGTTTCTCTGTACAACTGAAAGTTACAGGGAATGTTACAGGCACAGGGAAAGTTACAGGGAATGAGGCACCAAATCAGCCCACAAGACCTGACTCTGGAGGGCAGTGAAATGATGGGGCTCACTGTTTCCCAGATGATGCAGTGCAGGTTAAATAGAAATGCAGTACTGGTTGCAAGGATGGTTTCTGAACCTGTCTGCACTGAGAAGCTGCCTTTGCATTAGCCACCAAGCCTGCTTTCGGAACCCAGACAGAAGCTGGCAGACAGGGTGCAGGGACAGACACCTTAAGCTGTGAAGAAGTGGCCTCTCCTTGTCTGCCCTGGAATAGAGCAGGTCACGGAGTCCCTATGCTGCCTTAAGTGAGGAAGCACCTTGTGCAGGACTTCTTCCAGATTATCCATTGCTTCTCCAGCATCAGCCATGGCACAGGTGAAGCAGAAATGAGGTATGCCAGGGGAGAGCCTGGCAGGGGCAGCAGGAGAGCTGTGGCTGCTGCTCTGTCCTGGCTGCAGCTCTTGCAGCTGGCAGGGGCTGCCTTCCTTTGCAGTGCTGCCTCACAGCTCTGCAGGAGGACACAGCTGACCTGCCTGCTCTGAGCAGAGTTTGTACTGGGCCCTTCCTGTGCTACTTCCCTTTTAACCTAAAATGGAAGATCTGCCACTGCAGGAAGGGAATGAAAGCTCTGTCACGGACCACGTCCCCCTTTGATGTGCACTGCTGCTCCCACACATGCTGGCAGTGAGAGCCTGCCACTGCCGCTTGCTGCCTCCTTCCTTAGTGCTGCCTGCTGACTACTGCTGAGTAGCCTGGAACCAGGGCTGCTTTAACTCCTGTTACTGACCCTGTGCTTCTGAGCTTGGAACCTTATCTAATTCCTATCATGATGAGAAAATACCCACTTTATTTTTCATGTCTTAGTTAAATGGATCCAAGCTTTCACTGTGGCTTCAGCACATAATGGTGGCTACTGATGGCAAAGCTCAGACTGGGATTTGTCTGCCCACTGAGATGCTGACTTGTTGCACATGGAGTTCACATGCATATGGAACAGGGTCCTTCAAGATTAAAACCCTCCAGTGCAAAGGAAAGATAAATAATTCAAATGATTAAATAGTTTTGTGACCATGAGCATAAGGGATCAGCACAACTGATCTACAATGACTACACAGTTGTGTAGTCAGCCTTTTAAAGATTGCCTCCAAATGTCAAACAGTATTTAAAGAAGCTTAGCTTGAGTTGCTGCTGTGATGAACAGTCCAACAGCAAACCATAGCAACATTCTACAAGAAGATGTAAATTGTAGAGACAGTAAAGAAATTATTCCCATTTTGTGTCACGTTTGCAGTGTTGATCACAGTCTGTGACTCACAGTGAGTTGGGCTTGTGCAGCTTCAGACCTCTCTGGAGTTCTCAGCTTGTCTGCATTCCATCAGGCGATTCACTTCTTGGCCCAACCTTTAGCACAGAATCCACCTTTCTGCTCATGTTTAAGTTACGGCAGGGAAGCAGAGGGGGCAGGGAGGCTGGTGCTAACCTGCAGCTGTATCGGCGAGCTGTGGGGAAGGTGGCAGCTGGGCCATCCTCTGGCTCTTCAGGTAGGGGAAGAAGTTCCTCCAGAGAGCAGCAGCCACAGCAAGGTGGTGCTCTCTAGCTGCTGCTGGGGCACTGCTGGCACGGCTGTGCACGCTCCTGGGGAGACACAAACGCAGGGAGAATGAAGACCTGAGACAGGCACCCGTGGGGCTGCAGCCTGCAGCCAGACCCTTCTGCGGAGGCAGCAGGTTGGGAGACAGTGAGTGATGGATACCGAGCACACAGAGTTCATGCTAATTGCTAATGTCAGCCATTAATTGCATGCAGCAGATCAAAATGAGAGGTGGGCAGCTCTAAAATATCTGCATGCGGCAGTGCCAGCACCACAGGAGGGTCTGCTCAGCACCCACAGCCAGGTGCTGCTCCACATCTGTGCCACAGAGTTGCAGCGAGTCATGGCCAATGGCTATGGCCAACTGCAAAGCTTCCTTCAGGACTCTCATTTGCAAAACCTCAGCAGGTCTGAGTACAGCTGGAAACAGACTGGGTTAGATGGGGTCTGCCAGCAGTGCCCATGGCTCTCTGTGCACAGGCAGGACAGGAGCTGCACTGCTGACAGCAATTCAGTTATACACTCAGATCCCTTTGATTCCTCTAGCACCATTCCTGCTGCTCAGGCTGTAGGAACACACTCTCACTCCTGTTCCCACACTCTTGCTCCTGTTCCTGTTTATCTTCTGGTCAACCCAGTTCAGATGGTGCAGCATCATTACATTTGCTTTATTCTATAAACAGCACTGTAAAGTCACAGTCAAGATAATGGCAAACAGCAGAGCCAGCCAGGTTTGCCTTAGCACCAACATTTGCAGTCTATAATATTTTTATCCTTAACTGCCATCCTCACACCAGCAACTCAGCTCCCCTGCCATGACATCTGGAGAGCAGGACAGTTTATCCTGTGAGGGTGCTGGGAACCATTCCACACTTGGATACTGAGGATTGCATCCACCATGTCAGTGTGGCTGTTTACAAGGCATCTTCTCCAAGCCAACAGGAACTGAGATGGGAGCGAGATGAGCAAAGGAGGTCAAGCAGCACTTTGGGAGCGGTGTCTTAGGTGAAAAAAGGACAAAGAGAAGGGTGTAGGAATACGGAGGGCTAGGGGACAAACCAGGAACAAGTAAAAGCAGGGCCAAGGAGGTCAAGGTTCAAAATCTATTTCCCCTTTATGAGGAAAAGGAAAAGGAAAAAGGAAAAAGGGAAAAGGGAAAAGGGAAAGTTGCACGGTAGAGCCCAGGGGCTTCTGTGGTTCCTTTTTTTAAGGAAGCAAAGTGCAATGCCTCCTAGTGCAGAGAACAGAGCTCCTGGGACCAAATTCTGCTCTGCTTACATCCATACTAGGCAGTGAAGCTGCAAAAAGTCCTTCTCTAAGTGGCCTCTCCTTTAGCCATCTATGCAAAGCAGGAGGCTCTGCAGCCTGCCCAAGTGAGGCAATATATCTGTGTCAGTGCAAGGGCAGAAGTTACATTTATTCAGACACCCACATGGTGCTCGCAACAGGCCCAGAGCTGATGAGATACCTCAGTGTGCTGCACTGATGGAGCAGCCTCTCCTGGGAATCCCACAAACCACAGGTGAAAGCAGCTTTGCTCCCACATTTCCAACACTGGAAGCACACCAGCAGACATCTCCACTTCTCAAACCATACACATCTGGTTAGCCATGGTGTGAGTAGCTCTGGAGCTGCCACTTGCCTCATTACAGAGCTAACAACATGGTGTAGTTTGCACTTGTTTTAAGTGATGGATTTCAAGGTGTTTGGCTTCTTTCTTTTGCCATCAGATCAGCTGAAGGCTGGATTTGTGCTGCCTGAGTGAGGACTGTGCTGGGGGTACAGCTTCAGCAGTAGGATGTGGGATTGTTCTCTACAACCTACAGGCAGGAACTGCAGCTTTTTATCTGGATGCAGGGATTGTGACCATAAGCCCTGCTTCTGCACTCCTAAGCCAGGCCTTGGCAAGCCTGCCTCGCTGCAAGGAGTCCTAAGGCAGACCTTGGCAAGCCTGCCTCACTGCAGTGGAGTGAAGCCTTGGGTCAAGCTGGAGAAGTCAAATACATGAACTGCAGAAGCTGCCTCCAGCCTGTAACCTGCACCAGCTGCAGACTGGCATACAGACTTCACACGGTGTCACTGAACTTTACCTACCTGGGTTCAGAACTCCCCACAGGAGAGGTGACCTCTCGTCCTGCCAGCATTGCCAGGGACATAGGGTACCAGCCTCAGGGGCAGCTAGAAACACAGACACTGGTTCCTCCACAGATGGGACTCCAAGTTCCCAGGCTGGCCACAGCATCCACAGAACAGAGGTGCCCTGCACAGCCAAGGCTAAGCTCTGAAAGTCTTTCCAAAGGACCCGAATGACCTTTTGATGCTTGAAACAAACACAGAATTAAAAACCACCACCTGCAGAAGCAACACCCTTGGCTAAATCTAGGGAGAATGGGTAGAGATGTATGAGTATTTCTAACGTGATAAATGGTTTTGATGCTTAGAATTTCAACTACTAACAGCAGCTCCTTCCAGGAGAACTCCAGCAAAATGAAATCAAACAAAGCATCCTCATACTCACAGGCGGCAGGTATCAGTGGAACCTGAATAACTGAAAGAAGCAGGGCACAAGCAGACCTCAGACCTCCCCAGCTGCTCTCTCAGCCAGATTGCCTTCCTTTCACCAGAAGTTCCCTAGGTGCCTGCAGTTTAGCTGCACAAAAGCCTTGAGCTGAGCATCTAACCCACAGTCTGTCTGCTGGGGCCCAGAAATCTGACCAGGACTAGCCCAGGCCAAAAAGCAGCAGGCTGCAGGAGGTGCAGCAGCTGCCACCTTCACATTCACACTCAGGACCATACATCCTTCTATGTGCCGAGCAATGAGTGCTGTTACAATTGGTATCACAGCTGCTTCTTCCTGCTGGCAGGCAAAAGTTGCACAAAGGCCCCAAAAGTACCAGTCTGAACATCCCCACTTGTTGCTGGAGAGCAGGAAAAGTTCCTAGGATACCACCAACACACTTGGCTGGCAGGAACACGAGGACAAAAAAGGCTGTTTCTGTAATGCTGATCCCTGCATTTGGTGACAAGGCCAGCAGAGCTAATTTTCTGTCACCAGGAACAGCAGGCTTGCTCACCCCCCGCCCCCCCCCACCCCGAAACACAGCAGAAATCTCTGCTAGAGCTGAGGGTTTATCAGATCAGCCACATGGGTTCTGCCTGCTTGTGTTAGCAGGAACTTGTTTTTGGAGTTCTGCTGCATGGCTCCCGCTGAGCTCCCAGTCCCAGTGATGCTGTAGATCCATGCCCAGCATTCACCTGGTGACCTGCCTGTGTGGGAAGCAGCACCCAGGCAGAGCTTCTGGCAGTCTGACAGAACCCTTTGATTTGCACTGCCCAGATGACTGAACAAAGAGACTGGAAGCAATCACCAATAATAGCTTTTATCTGCAGATGTTTATGCAAGAGAGAAGCTTCTGCTTTAGGACCAGAGCACCACAGAAGTGATCTGATAAATACCACCCTTTCATCTTGTGCACATCTTGCCCATCAGGCTTAAGCCTGAGCAAAGCTGGACTTTAAGCACCGTTTGCAGCAGCTTCCCCAGACCATGCCCCTTGGCTTACAGGTGGCTTAGAAGAGCCCTTCACCCCCAGCAGGGGAAGCCAGCAGAGCCCTGCCGTTCAGGGTCCTGGAGTTCCTGCTGGCTCTTTCTTTCACACAGTATTCCACGGTCTCCCAAACACTTCCCAGTTTGTCTACCACATGCAATGGATGACAGACAGCTGTGGCACCAAATTCCCCTCCCTGCCTCACAGCAGAACTGAATTCATTACTCCCAGTAATATGCACAGTACACAAATCCTGGTGCCTAACAAATTCCTACAGGATTTCAGCAGGGCAGAGCCAGTGCCTTACTGTGCTGCTTTGCAGTGCACAGGTACTGCTCCTGCCCTGCAAGGCTTCCTGCAGCTTCAGCTGCTCTTTCTCCATGCCACATCCCAGCTGATTTATTGCCACCTGACTGCAATGTCTTCCCAGCAAGCACACCCGAGGCAGTACACGCTCTGCAGAACCTTGTTGTGCACTGTCAGAACAGAAAGGGACGGTGCTGGAAACCTTGCAACACATTGCAAAGGTCTCTTTTCCACCGGCAGGGTGGTTGGGGAGTTTCCCCCCCACCCAACTCTGAATTCACCAGGCCAGCTCAGAGGGCTGGAACTGGGATGAAGCTATGTCTTCACAGCACATTTACAAGCCAGCTCAGTATGCTTTGAGCGACTCACCTAGATTTGGGGTGGTGGTTTGGTTTCGTTTTCTGTTCTGGTTGGTTTGTGAATTGTGTTTGGGTTTACCTGTTTCGTTTTTTGGTTGGTTGGTTTGGGCTTTTTGAGAAAAATAAAGGCATTTTCCTGATGTTTTTACAGAAAAAACACTGCTGTGAAAGATCCGCAGAAGCCTCGGGACAGCCACCAGCTCCACCTGCTCTGCCTGCACTCGGCACATCCTGCCCTGTGGGATCCCCTGTTACAGAGAGAGGACATTGCTACTAATGCCAGAAAAAGCTGCTTGAAGTTTTCTGTGCAGCTGCTGAAAGACTGCAGAGGCCTCAAAAGACACAGAGTTAAATGTTTCAGTGTTTTTCCTGTCTTGCTCTTCTAAACCTTAAAGTACAGTATCCCTGGAGTGCAGAGCCGGAGGAAGGTTCCCATCCCTTCCAGGGTTAAAGTATGCTTTTGTAAGCTGTGGAGGTCAGATTAACCTTTTGCTCACAGTAGGGCTGGCTATTGGCTTTTTTTCTTGTCTTTAACACAGGTATAAAATCAATACGAAGCGAGACAAAGGGCTCTGGAGGCCCTGGCTCCACCGGCTCAGGGTTTGGTGGAGGCACAATCCTGCAGCACGCTGAGGCTGGGGGGATTAGCCTGCTTGTGTTGAGTAAACCCATGATACTCAATAAACAGTTTCTGTTGTAAACCCCTTAGGACGTGCAAAGCCACACGAGTTGGCATTAGACCAGATAAGCTGCCAAACCAGCTGTAATCTCATTTAGACCTGAGCTGATCCTCCTGTCCTTTCATTCCACAGGATCAAAGCAAACCACTGAGGAGGCAGCTGTGCTACAGCAGCAGCGCTTGCTGGATGCGGCAAACAGCTCAGAAATTCCTCTCCTTGAAGCCAGCCTGCTCATAATCTACCCAGAGCCTGCTCAATCGATGGGGGTCTGCATTCATCAGCCTGATTAGCACAGCACAGCTGTTTGCTCCATGGTGTGGGGGAGCTGCTGCAAGCCAGCTCTGCAGCCCAGCTCTTGCCGCTGACCACCCCTTCCTGGCAACCATCCTTTGTGTTTTGGCTGTGCCACACCAGGATGATTTCAGTCAGGTTTGTACAGACCAGCAAGAAAAGCAGTTCACTAGTACTCAGGTGGGAGGCCCTGGCACAGTAAATTCTCCCAGGCATACTTACTGGCTACCTGCTCGCATGCCTGCACGCATCAGTTGAAATAAGCAATATTTTCTGAGCTCAGTGACAGCCAATGGCAGCAGGGAAAGCAGAGTAGATCAGTGCAGCAGCATAAATGCAGCCTAGAGTCACTGATGTGAAAGCACTCATTCAAAAAAAAAAAAAATTTCCATTGCCCTCTTACTGTCTTCTCCAGAATTAGCAAGAACTATTGTCATTGTTTGAGAAGCAGATAGCACAGCCATGGATAGCAACAGGTCTTACAAAACAAGCAGAAATGAATCCATGACACTGGACCAAATAAGACTTGATGGTGCAGGGTTCAATTTTTGTCCAGCATTTGGAGTTTCCATGTGTAAAAAGTATTACAGTGTAGCCTTAGAAGCACAGAGATGTGTCAGCCACTCCCATTTCCCAGCACTGAGCCCTGCAATACAGTAAATATTCAGAGGTGAAGTAAAGTTAGACCTGTAACTTCGACTGGAATAAGAAAAGACAATGACAATTAAAAAGTACTTTCCAGTCTTGCCAATAGTATTGCCTGTTTAAAACCTAAGTCTTCTGGTGCAGTTGCACTGCCAGAAAGAGAGAACAGAACACAGCAGTGATGTTTGGGTCATGCACAAGTGATTCTCAGATCACGCCCCGGAGAGCATCACAGAGCTAGGCTTGGCCAGAGAAACAGGAGAGGCCAGGTGCCCCTCACAATGGAGGTGGACACAGCAGTGTCTGGCTGCTTTCTCTGCAGCCAGGGTGACTTTACAGCACAGCCGTGCACCCAGACTGAAAGGGGAGGATCCCTCGGAGAGCTGCCGAGTCCCCAGAGCAGGGCACCTCCTGCCCTACACTGCACACATCTTCTGGACCTCCTGTTTGGCTGCTCTGTCTTTACTGATGACACGAGGAGATGTCTCCTTGCTTCAGTAGGAGCACGAAGCAAACCTGTCCATGTAATAAAAAGCTCCAGTTAAGTGTAATAAAATCAGATGCAGATGATTTTTAACAGAGATAAGATTAGTATGGAACTTTAAGCATCAAAGCACAGATGTGCCACAGCATGTCACAGGCAGCTGGCAGGGATGAACAAAAGGTATCTGCACCTATCCTCTACAGATGTGCAACAACCTCACCATACATCTCTTCCTCAATCACTTAGAAACCATCTGATGAGTTACTTAATGATTCCCCTCTCTCCACTTCATTCTTCAGACATAAAGGGGTCCCATTTAACATAATCACTTAATAACAGCAAAGTGATGGGTATCAGAACCCTAATTCTTCTAATATTTGCAAAATCCAGTTCTTTGTAATAATAATAACACTATGATAGCAAACTGTAAAACTGTGTAATTATACTTTAATTGTATTGTGAGGCATGCATTAATCACAAAGTTTAAGTACCAAGGATGGAATTATAATAATTCTGTAAAACAAATTTAAGCCAGCTAAGTAGGTCAGAACCACTAGCATGCAACAGGAGACCTCTGGGAATTTATCAGTTAATGGCTATTTATGTGCAAATGAGTGCCCTCCAACCCTCCCAAATCCTGTGTAGCTGAAGGGTATTTCTGTTAACCAGGAGCATGCTTAACTGCCGAGGCATAAATTAAATCATTTATTGGAATGATTTTAATTCTTCTCTCCCCCTACCGACTCCTACTGCTCCCTCCATCCTCACTAGAGCACAATTTACAGTATTAATTTACATGGAGATCGGGTTGCTGAGGAGTTTTCAGAAATGACTGTTTGAAAGAAAAGGGGGAGGGAGAGAGAGGGAAAAGCAAAAACCAGGAGCAAAACTTTGAGTAACGCTGGATGCTCACAGCTGCAGGAGGCAGGCTGTTAGGAGCTCCAGAGGTTCAGCAGCACAGGAGAGCAGAGCAAACCCTTGCATAACGAACTCTAAGGAAAGGAAACTCTGTTTTGTGTCCTCATGTTTTAAAACCTGGAGAAGACAATAAAGCTGGGGGGGGGGGGGGCTGCATCAGCTGTATTTTGTGTCACAATGCTCAGTGTTCTCGTAGCAAAGACCTGCTTACCAGAAAGAAAACAGCAAGAATGTCTTGGCTGTAGGGAAAGTCCTTCAGGTTTTGAGTTTGACTTGGAAAAAACAGGCATTTTGGGTGTCTGAGGGAAACAGATAGCTCTACAAACTACTGAGAATCAGGAGGTACTGACTGCTCAGTGATGTACAAAGGGGTGATTTACAGACACCATCAGCGATGTCTCAATGCTTCTAATTGGAGCAGTAATTCAGTACAGCAAACTAACACAAGCAGAACCCCCAGCTTCACTTTTTGGCTTGTACTTTCCTATGTTTGGAGTTTCTCTTCTCTCAGCACATGCACACATTTACTTGCAAAGTCTGAGGTACTGGAATAATAAAGCAGCAGAAGTTTGATTATCCTAACATCAATTAACCACAGCTCCCTGTTACCCTAAACCGGGTCACGTCTCTCCAATGTCTAATAATTACACTGTAAAGTCCCTTGATTGCCTGAATATATTCACACTCTGTGGCATCTGGATAATCATGGCTGTGCTGCAGTTAATTAGTCTTTAAGAGATGATCATGGTGCTTTACCTCCTGATGTCATCTTTGCACCTAGCACACAACTCCACAGAACTGTAACACACTGAACAAGTAAACACAGAGTACTGCCTGCCAGATCAAGTCACTGCAGAAGATCCTTTGTTATTACAGAGGTGTTGCAGAGGAATTCCCAGGGTGCAAATCTCCATCAGCTTTGCAACACTCCAGGGAAGCATCTGGAGCCCTCACTGCAGTACTGCCAAATGGCTAACCAACGGACTGCTGTCCACAAACACAGAGGATGCCAACCCAAGACAGCTGCTCTTATTCATTGTTTGCTTTTTCCAAGGCAGACAAAGGCTGCAGAAGCAGCAAAGCCAAAACCCTGGTCCTGGCCGGCACTTCTGCACTTGGTGCCCCCTTGGTGCCAAGCCCTGTGTCCACGTGGTGGCAGCTTTGGCTCCTGCACCATGCACGGAACCAGCAGGGCCCTGTGAGCACATCCTGAACCAGAGGCTTTGTGGTGCTCTTTGATGCCAGCCAGGAATGAATAAACAAACAGAACTAGCCGACAAAAAAGCTCACCCCTGTGCCGCAGGAAGAGCTGGCACAGCTACACATGCCCAGGGTTACCTCTCCATTCCCTGCAGCCCTGATCATGTCTGTACCTTCCAGCCATTGGCAAGGGCTCAGCACTGCCCTGAGGCCTTAATTAACCCCAATTAGAGACAAACAGGACCTTCTGGTCGCGCAAAAGAGGAGAGAAGAGACAGAGCACTCAGGTTACCAGAGAACTAAACAAGCCACCAACTGCTTTGATGTTTCTCTACTTACTCCTCCCAGTGAGAGTAGCCAGGTCAGGAACCCAGGAGGTCAGGAGCTGATGTTCTAAACCTGCTTTTTCCCTCCAGTCTTCAGGAAGAAGCAAGTGAACTGCTGTTCCGGGCTGGCTTCACATGGAGCTCATTCTTCACTGTCCCTGCTTCAGCACCCCTGGAAAGAGCGCTGGAGGCACTGTCAGTTAATGGCACTTGGGCTGGCTCCAAGCCCAACATGACAACACACCTACATGCCCCCTGCCAGTTAGCTTTCTTTGGAAAACATCTAAAAAGCCATTTTCCAAGGCATTTCCTAGGCAGATTCCAAGACCTGAAGACATCACGACTGAAAACAGAGCCCTCCCTGTAGCAGAGCCCATGTGCTGTGCACACTCCCATCCCAGAAATTACAGGAGCTAGCAGGGTACAGCAGCACTGAACAGCTTCAGCATTTTCCTCCTAACAGAAAGAGGAAATTAAAAAATGTGGCCTCTCCAAAGCAAACCAAATGACAGAGATCCAAAGCTAAATGGATGGCAGCTGACAGTTTCAAGTATTGTTTCTTTACCTGCTGGTCTCACCGAGGTGCTGCTCTGCAAGAGAAGGCACAGAATGCTGCTGAGGTGCTTGCTCAGTCACCACCACACCCAGGACTCCTTCACATCCAGTACAGAAACCTCACTGAAGAGCTGGGCAGCATCTCCAGAGGCATTTAGGGAGCTCATCTCAGCAGCCTGGCAAGCTTACAAAGACTTCCCTCTGGCAAACATTTGTCTCATGCATTGTCTCAAAAGAATTAAACCTGAATCCACAACTCTCTCCTGCAGCCCATCAGGAGCATCTGCAGCCTACTCTGAACCACCCGGACCGAAGGCAATTCCTTCTTCCCTCACACAAAACTGCTGTCGTCTTTGCAGGGTCCTTCCACAAGCTGGGTGACTTCGAGCATGTCTGCCCTCAGCCTCAGCTACAATCACTTCCATCTTGTACAAACATCCTGCTCCCATCAGTCCCTTCTGGGACTCATTTCAGTCTATTCATAAATACCATACTCAGCCCCCTACTCTCTCTTAAGACACAGAGGAACCCTTTGGGATTGCCAGTCACAAACCATTGGGGGTTTCCTTCCTGACCAGTGATCTGAAGTTGATACCATCAACCACCGATAACCCACAGACAACAAAAGCACCTCTGGAGCCTCACAATAATGATGTTCGTTATGGAAATCTTCTCTTTCCCTGAAGCTCACACCACTTTACACATGGTGTAAAATGCTCCTGTAAAGCTGTTCTTTTCTCTTCCTCTGTTGTTGTGCTGTTCAGAAGCAAGTAAACTGGAAGCTGTTTCATGTCCCAGAAGAAATTTTGTCTTGAGCAAGTGTCCTAGGGGAGGAAGAATCAAGCAGCTGATACCCAGCACACACAGAATGTGTTTGGATTGAGTCCTTCTCTCCATTTAGTCACTGGCTTCAGGAGAGCACCGAATTGCTCCTGCTGATGAGGCAGCCCCATGAGTGAGCAGCAAGAGAAACAACACTCTCAGGTTCCAGCTGGCAGTGACAGGACCTGCACCAAGGGGGGACAGATGAAGAGCATCTGTGTATCAGCAATGTGTTTCCAAAGCACCAGTGGTGGAGGCAGGAGGAACAAACCCCAAAAGCTTGTTCCACTGAACTGGATCTTTCAGTGATGCACAAACCACTGGGATCTGTGCTGTGCCCAACACCGGGCAGGGCCTTTGCTGGCTTTTCACTCCACTAAAAGAAGGATCTCTACGTGCTCGGTTACCCTGAGTCCCCTCAGATTTGTGTCTCCTCGGCTTCCTTTAAAACCCACAGACACAAGTGAAGTCTCCTCTCCAGAGGTCGCCTTCTTTCATGTGGGCTGCCAGCGGAGGAGAGGACAAAGGGAACTATTTTGTAAGTAGACTGACACACATGGCTTGTCTACCCGTCCTGAGGGTGGTGGTGGCTGGCTCCTGTCCCCAGAGCTGTTCTGTCAGTCAGGGCTGCAGTCCGCCCCGAGAGCGGAAGCCTGCAGGAACGGACAGGCAGAGGGGGCACTGCGGTGTGCTGGTGCCCATCACCCAGCCAGCTCTCCAGGCTCCTTCCTCTGCATCCCCCTGCATAGCCCAGCAGCAGGAGGCAGCATTGGCTCTGGCAGCGGCAGCTCGGCAGCAGAGGAACTGGGAGCCAGCTTCACTCTTCTGTCATTACAAAAGCACGATGACACCGTTCTCTAATCCAGCCAAAGCTGATAAGCACCATCAACCTGTCACTTCCTACATTTCAAATGCTAAGGCTGCAGCATCAAAGGGTTTTTACATTTCGATTTCTTTGGCTGGCAGCGGTCGGCAGCCTCTCATTCTCCCACGGTGCTCTAATGCAGCATTTGCACACCGGGGTTACTCCCAGCCTGAATAGCAGGTCAGCCCCTGCTCACTGAGCTCATCTGCGGCCCCTGTGCTAGGCAATTTAGATCCAATCAGGCCTTATTTAGCTCAAGAGTAATGAGCAGCATAGTGACACAGACTTAAGCCTGACCCTCAGGACACTGCTCATCAAGCAGTAAAACTGTGACAAAATCATTCATCTTCCACCCGCTGGCAAGAAATAATACTGGCACTCACTGTATTACTTTTGCAAGATACAGGGGAAAAAAGTCCTGAATTTTCATGATGTGAGACATTAATTTGCAGAAAGCTGAATTCCCTTAAACCCCCCTGTTGCTATGAGCTCACCAGGGGGAAATAGGCCTTAGGAGACTGAAATGGAATAAAGAAAATTGCTTCAGCTTTCTGTTCATTTTAAATAAGCCTTAAATCTGACAAGAGATATCCTAAAGAGAGAAGAAATATATATCTTGTAAGGTAAGGAAGAAACAATCAAAATTAAGAGATTAGAAGGCTACTTGCACACAATGGCCTCGGTGGTGAAAGCTTTCCTTTGTCTAAGGCCCGCAGCCACTGCAGCCCCACCGACAGCTGTCCTCACACCTCGGGCAGAGAGTCAGAGGAGGAAAGCCGAGAGGAGAGCTGTGTGGGGAAAAAGTCTGCAAAGTGAGACACTTCCACCAGAAAACACATCTGTGCTCCCTGTCCTTTGGGGTGAGCTGCTGAGCAGCAGCTTCTCCAAGCCCCTGGACGTGGCTTTGCTCTCCTTGCTTGCTGAGTTGAGTCTTTCACCATAGAGCATCCTGACTACTGGCAGCCAGGCTGCAGAGAGCCCAAGGTGATTCATTTTGGGCAGACACCAGGGATAGAACAGAAAACTGCTTCAGCCTCTGGGGGACAGTGCTGTTATCTTCTGTGCCTGAGGCTTTCTGGCTTTGGGTGGCTCCCAAGACTGGCTTTGGGCATCAACCACCAGAAAGTCCTTTGGCAGCTTTTGCTCTCTCATTTGTTCTTAGCATGGTTCTAGAACAGAAGAGAATTTTTCTGCTGTAGGGGACCTAAACGGCCATCTAGTCCAGCTGCCTGCCCACTTCAGGGCTGAACAAGTTAAAGCATCTTACTAAGGGCATTGTCCAACTGCCTCTTCACAGGTTTGGGGCAGCCATCACCCCTCCTGGAAGCTTGCTGCACAGCCTGCCCACTCTCCTGGTGTTTGCTTCCCCAAGCACAGGATCTGTGTTGTGAAGCTGAAGAGGACAGAATATGAGACCCATGCTCTTCTGGATAAGCCTCTCAGAAGTTCAGCATCAGAGAACACATTTTACAGAGACGAACACTAAAAGCCAAGGCGGGGGAGAAAAAGGGGAGCCCTTTCTATTCCTGGTGACAGAGGGGTAGAGAGGCTTCTGCTGGTCTCAGAAGGCTTCCCACAGGCTGTTTGGATGGCAAGTCTGATGCAAACAAAATGACAAACGGCTCCCATTTCCATAGCAAAGGTAAGCTGGAGCCTCCAGCCCTGTCGTGCTCTCCTTCAGAAGCTCAAGGCTGCAGACAGTGGCAAGTGGTAATGGCAGAGCTTGCTGCTGCTAGGCGCTCTGCAGCTTGCTGAGCCTGTGTGCATTCTCGCAGAGAGCTCTGCCAAGTCCACCAAACCCCTGGGTTCTCTTAACCCAGGGTTTCTGTGTCACCAGGCACTTGGGTGGTGGGTGGCACTAGAGACTGGAACGGCTGACAGCACGCATGGGCAAGCATCCTGCATTTATCTTCCATTAAAGAAGAAAAACAAAACCAGGACTCCAAACACTGCTTAAAAACAGACCCAAAAACTAAACAATTGTCTGTGTGAGCTGGAAGTTGAATGCTCCAAACACTGAGAAGGAAGCACTTTGCATTGTCATTCTTTGGGAGTTTCTTGCTCATTTCATGTTCGTTTTGCATAGGGTTTTAAGAAGATGACTAAATATAATCTTACACTTCATATTGAGTCTCACTATGAAGATCAAATACTTGGAAGTGCCAGAAAATAGCATCTTGTTTCCAATTACTCACTCATCACATAACAAAAACTAATAAAAATGAGTTCTCCTGCCAAGTCAAAGTTCTATTTAAATATATGGAGAGCAAAATAATCAGCATGATAAAGATAAATTTTAGAAGTGATTCAAAAATGATGATTCAAAACAGACTAAGCATACGTAAATACGATGACCAAAAATTACTGGTACTTCTCTAGCAGACAAGGAAATTCCAGAAAAACCTAGGAAAGGTTATTTTAAAGCACAGTACTGTAAAAATGGTGAAGATGGAGGCTCTCTTTTCAGGTGCCTTTTAAGAAAAAAGAAGAGAACAGAACATTTTCAAATCCCTGCATGCCAGGCTTTAGCCCAGAGCGAGTTTTCACTGCTCTGTTACAAACACTTGAAAAGAAAGGTTTGTAATGGAAATGCTGACAGCCCCTTAACCACAGCAGCATGAAGAGCTGTAATTAAAGAGCAGCTTTTGGCTACACCTTGCTCTGCAAAGGGAAGAGTGCCAGTTTTACAGTGTCCTCAAACAAGAGCAATCAGGAAACCTGGAATGGGATTTAGTGATCCAGCAAGGTACCTTAAAGGGGGCTGCTGGAGCTGTTTGACAAAGCAAGCACTAAAATTGAGGCACTTGGTTAAGGTACCCAGCCACTGTTTTCCTACCAGTGCCTAATCAGCACTGAAGAATGCTCCTGTGAGCCATCAGCTGGGGTGAGCAGAGTGGCACACGAATTGTTATTTCCTACCAGGCTGGAGGGAGCTGCTTCTCTTTCATCAGGGCTTCCACTCCCTTCCCACTTGTAAATTCCCTGTCTTACAGCTAGGAAATTATGGGAGTGCAAAGTACAGAAAAATCACATTTCTGAAAGGGCTACCTTCAGTCTGCCTGGATTTAAAAACAGGAGAGAGAGGGGCATGAAATCACTTGCACCCTTGTCCGAGGAAGGCTGCAGACAGATCAGGCCCAATTAGTCTGGTTAAGCCAAGAGAAGTTGAGCATCTGCTTGGCACAAAATTATCCCAACCTCCTGAAGGGGAAAAGTGGCTTTAGTGCTGTTCTACTCTGCAGAGCAGAGCGCTCCTGTCAGAGAGCCTGCCAAGGAGGGAACCAGGAACACCCTCTGGCCTGCGCTACCTGAAGCGGTTTGTAAGCGCTAAGGAGGGAGCTGCTGTGTCTGTGGGTAAGCAGGCAGGTGACAGTAACTGAACTGCTAAGTACAGAAGCTGAAAGGAAGAACTGTCAAAACCCAGGCTCAACCAAGCTCTCTCACACCAGTGAGTGTATTTGTGACTCAGGTATCCCAGCAGAGCTGCTGTGTACAGAGCTCTGAGCACTGTTCTGCGCCTTGTCTGTGGCACCCCTGCTCTGTGTTACACCCCCAGGAGCCCACTTCTCCAAGGCTTCAAAATAATGCCAAGTTAGGAAACAGGCAACTTCACCACTGGCTTCAAATCCCTCCTTACTTCATCTTTAAAAACAACACAACGAATGCTGTGTATTAGCTAATAGAGAAAATGTCAAAGCAGTTTTGAAGTCTCCAATTTATTCCAGTAAATACACTCAGTTGAACTGAAATAATAAATAATAAATCAACTAAACTTAGTTTGCTGCTTCATCTTTTTTCAAAAGACTGCCTGAAAAACAGTTGTCTTGGGATGTATAAGCTATTGACAGCTGCAGTCAAACTACTAGACAATAACAAAGAAGCTAGTTAAAGAGAGCTCTTGCATATGGGCTTCACCATTCCTATTATGCATCCTTCTGCAGCTCTTTCCTCCTGTTTCACTCCTGCACATTTGAAGTAATGGCAGATCAATAGCTGCCTCTTAATATCTTATAAAAAAAAAGCCAGTTTGGGCTTCAAACTGGAGGACTACTTCTGAAAGGCATCAGTAGACAAAAATATGCTTATTGAAGGGTGCTGTAGATGTTGAAAACTGAACTGGTACATCAAAGCGAGGCTGCTTGAAGTGGTAAAATCTGATTTTCTTTACTATAGAACCCCAGACAAGTATTTAAATATCCATAACTGTGGTATTTGATTGCAACCTTGGTGAAGAGAAAAAAAAAAAAAAAAAAAAAAAAAAAAA